>JAUESF010000052.1:8244568-8260574 GCA_032274765.1 Malacoctenus tetranemus
GTGTGTGTGTGTGTGTGTGTGTGTGTGTGTGTGTGTGTGTGTGTGTGTGTGTGTGTGTGCGTGTGCGTGTGTGTTTGCAGGCGCATGCTGGTGCAAAGCCAAGGCAACAAAAGCCAAAAAGCAAACAAAAGCTCTGAGACAGTTTCATCCAGGACAAAAGCCTGTGAATTAACTTTATCTTCACTAATGTTATGAGTGTGTCACTCATTGTATTATTCAGTATGAGCACTATGATGAACAGTCAACTGGTAATGAATAGAATTTAATCAACAACTTTTTAAGTCCTCCAATGATTATTTCAGTCATTCAACACATGCTTTGCAGCCCCGGCTGTTAATGAGGGGTTTGATGCTTTTCATTGCACTGAGGGCTCGGCGATGTATCGAATATACCCGATGCATTGCGGCTTTTTCTCTGTGCGGTGTAAAAAAAATGGCTTTATCAAGACTATTCAAGTATACATTGTAACACGATTGCTTCAGCCTCAGGCACTAAACTACAAGCTTTTCTCGCTTCTTCACATCTCTTCTAATAAAAAGGCAAAACAAGGGCACCTACGTTCCTCCCATACTATCGGGAGTGCTACACGTTAAAACATCGTTCAGCAAAATATTGACGGCATGTGTGAAGAGAAACAAAAGACGGAGGAAGAAAAATTTATTCCAAAGAAGAAGAACAGAGAACTGGGTTCAACAGGACGTCGTTGAAAAAGACATGAGTTCGTAACATACCGAGATTATTCCTTTGCATAAACAAACAATAAAAATGCGACCAAACTATCATTAAAAAAGGAACAGTGTTGAGTGTGATGTTGGGAAGAACTAAACGAGCAGCGACATGGCTGGGAGTGAACCAGATAACACTGACGACAGAGCAGATTCACAGCAACACATTCCCCATCCATTTAGAAGGAATGTTTGAAGTTGTCGGCTCAGAGAGAGAAACAGCCAAGAGAAATGTCCTTCAAAGGGCTGCTATATTTCACAGCTTGTACCTTCTTACTTTCACTTGAGCAAAGAAGTAGAATGAAGTTTCTTTTTTTTATTCTTGTACAACCAGCTGAACTTCTCTTTGTGAGAGATGAGTGTACCTTTGACACCTCTCTCTTGAGGTTTGGACTGTTGTCTGTAAATTAATACAATGCTTTCTGACCTTTTTTTCACTCAGAGATTCTAAGAAAGGCTGCAAACACCAGCTCCAAACTCTGATTTGTCTGGTTTGTCACACGGTCAGTACGTTCACATGCAGCTTCAAAGAATCCTTTATTGGCTTAGCTCAAAGGGAAATCTGACTTTGAAATGCATGTAAACAGATTACAGCTCATTTTCATTGTCATGGCCCCCAAAAAGGTTCCCACAACACACGTGAACCACGAGGTTACAAAACCCCGGCAGTCATTCCGAGAAGAGAACCTGGTCTTTTACAATTTATCTGACATATTCCAGACAAAGTAATGAATGGGTCCATCAACACTGAATATAATCATTTGTTGAAGCACTACTTAACCCATACAGTGCAATCCAATAAAGTGATTCGCTCCTGGGAGGCACAATCTGTTAGACCTGAGTCCAAGCCCTGATAATGACAACCAATACGCTAACTGCATATGATCACAAATATTAGCAAGTGTGTTCATTAAGAATGTGTTGAATAATCCTACATGGCAGGCAGTGTGAATGACTCCGTAGTGTGGATATATAGTGTAGATAGATAATTAGACTGTTTATGTGTGCAAGGATAATAAATGGTTATAGGATCTCGCCAGGCGGTTCTGTGTACATATAGGAGAAACTGTGGCAGATCCTCCCTAGACCACAATTAATTTCCAACCCAGTGGTGCTCAGTTTGAAATCTATTTATATACATCTTTTCAGGGTGGTAATGGTGGTGTGGGAGAGAGAATGCATGGACGGATTTGGAAAGCGCGGGGATCAAAAAGAGTGCACAATGGAGCAAAACTGAGCTCAACATACTGTTCAGAAAGCCACAGAGACCCGGCACTGACTCAGCGATATCTCATGAAAGAGGAGCCAGAATCAAGACAATCTATGCTTCACGAGTGAAAACGCTGCCATTCTGCCCTGCAAGTGAGCTGAATTCTTATATAACGCCACTCATTCCCTTTTCTGCAACCTTGGTGGCTTTTTATCTGTAAACTGCCATGTCAAAAAACTTGAAAAAACTGAGGGGGCTGTCGATAATGAGCTTTCCTGTCTCTTCTCACGCCGTTGTGGCAGCAACAATGGGGTCCAAGAGTCTTGGCAAAGATACTGGTGGCTGCACAAACAACAGCAAAAGGAGGAAAATGTTCGAAAAACTGATCCACAAACAAGCACCGGATGTATCGGAAAAACTGGCCTGTTAATATGCCAGGAGAGCGCGGGGATGGAGACGTAACACAAAGGGCTCTATTTTTGTGGCAGTGCATGGCACATGGCTGGGCTTTGCACCACTGAAGAAGCCTTTTCAGAGGGTGCAGAGATTGTTTTTGTAATACGTAATCCTCCTAAAGTGGGAAGGGGTGTGCAGTACAAAGAATGTCAATATTGCGATCAAATGATGCAGTGCAAGTTTGATGTCAAAAATAACAAGGATTTGTGCAGACAAGGTTAAAGTAACAGAGTGGAATGCATGTCTCACTCTGTCTTGTATCTGTGACTTCCCCCATGATGTTTCTCCCTCTGAATAATGTACTCACAGATTTGACTCCAGCATATTTTCTCTCCAGCAGGAAATAAATAGATACATCACGGTTCTGTTAAAGTCAGCCAAAATGTCAAGAAAACAGGCTGCTAAACTTAGGTAACAATTTTTTGTTTTGTTGTAATTTATGCTGAATAACTTCTCAAAATGAGCTCCTTTCAGTTGGCTTTCGTTCTTGCTCTATGTTCAGTGAAAGTAAGTCATCGGTGGAGCTGTAGCCCTGCTGAGACCCTTATATGGCCCCGTAATATCGCTAGAATTTAAGTTATGACTGATGCTGAGGGATCGGATATTATCTGTTTCACTGAACAAGTAGGTCTCCTGCTAAGTCAGGTACCAAAGCCAGAAAAAAAGACATCACGTCTCTCTTTCTCTCTGTCTCAGGAGTGGTTGGAAAAAACTGCAAAAGAGGCTTGGTTTGAAGAAGAAGAAGAAGAAAAGGAAAAGATATAGGAAGTGCTAAAATTCCTTCTCACAGCTTTAAACTGCTGACAAAATGGCACTGTATTGTCAGTGCAACATTGTGAGGAGGTTTATTTTAGTTTAGTGATGCCCGTGTCAGCGAAATCACTGATTTTCTTCAAATTACAGTGAAAGGGTTTTAAATTTGTCAATTTTTCACATTGATTGGATTAGGAACAGTTTGACTGAAATGGGCCCAAATATGAGGTGGACACAGTATTGATCATCCTTTAACTGGGAATTCTAGATATCTGGCTCAACTAAGCTCTGTTATGAATTGTAATTTTAGCTTGACTGACTGATGTTGTTTCAATTTATTGTGGTGTCAAGTCATCAGAAAATAAGCAAGGGAATACACTTTTTGTGCTTACTGTCTTTTTCTTCAGTTTGTGTGTCATCACACTAACTGTAGGACTATTGTTGGACTTTCTGTGGTAGTTGAGAAAGAAGAAAGCGAGAGTGGGAGTAAGTAGGAAGAAGAGAAGCGCTTCTTTGCTGATTAAACTTGTGTCGTCTGGTATTTGCAACAAAAGGAACACATTTAAATTGGTAGGAGTGTGTTTGGGTCAGTGAAACATCACATTAACATATGAGACGACTGCATTTCCCAGAGCACAACAATGAAAGAAGTGTATTGGCGAGACCTGATTCCTGCTAGTTCCTGCTGTCGCTTCAATTTATTACGCTTGTGAAAGGGTACAGTCACACTGCAGAGATGATGGAGGCGTCAGATCAGAGAATCTCATGGTCATGTGTCACTGTAAAGATGAGTTAAGATCTGTAATTTATACATTAATTAGGCTCAGTCTCTGGGTAATAAAGTGCCCAAACCTTTAAATGTTTTATGGCTGTTCTCTACACCTGTTAGTCAATGTGACACAGACTGCGCTCCATAAAGCAATGATCGAGTGCAGAATGTTAACATGCACAATCGCCTCTCTGTGTGAGAGTTACTCGCCTGAAAACTGCACCAGACACGGCGAAAATCACCCATATCTATTTCAGTTCATCAACAAACATGGCAGCTTTATTTCAACATTTATGGACCATTGCAGGTTGAACTTTGGCTTGCTGACTGAACACTGTGATCAGTGCCACAGGTGGCAGCACGTACACAGCAGGGTGGTGTCTGCAGCTTTAGCCTTTCATTGTAAAGCACACAGTGACGTTAATTCCAGATAAGAGCCACATGAATAAACTTTATTCATCGGCTTATGTTTTATAAAAGAACTGTAGACCGTGTGTGCGTGTGTGAGTGTGGGTGGGGAGGTGGGGGTCTGCACAGAGACCCCCCGCCCCCATCAATCCCTTGGCGCAACACTAAGTAGTTGCACTTCATGGTTGACCTAAAGACTGCCCTTAATGTATAGCCAGACTGTATCTCAATGTGCTCAGGGATTTATGATACGTCGATTGGAGAAATGCACAGTGTGCACACGTGTCTTTTAGTCGGCCGATGGAATCAGAAGCGTTGACCCATGAGGCCGAATAGACTTGCTGCTTCCAATCCGATTTACCAAATGGCTGAATCAAATGTTGCTTTCAGCGTGAAAGTACAATAACTTCTTTCCCACATCCTGGGAAACAATCAATCACTGGCTTGCCAATAGGGTAGAAGTGGTTTCAAAGGGCACATTAGAACAATTATTGTCTGACACATGTTAAATGAATGTTACTTATGAAACAACTGGTGTGTCATGTACTTTGACACGGCAGTGTGCTGTGGCGAGGGACACAGGAGGGACTGGCTCCACTTCTGCTGAACGGTGACGAATAAAAGCCTGGTGTGAAAATGTTCTTATGGACAGGACCTTGCATGAAATTTCCTTAATTTTTTGAGGAACAATGTTTTAGATATTTTCTTTCTTTTACTGTGGTCATTTGGGGCTGGAAACTGTCCCCGCCAACGCTAAGTGAAATGCAGGGTACATCCTGGACTGGTTATTAGCTTGAAATAGCATAAACCTTTCTTTATGGCTTGTTTTGAGAGTTGGGCCTGAAACTAAGCACCAACTTGTACCTGCTTTAATACCGTAACCCCTTATGGCAGATGCAATATTTAGTCTATGCTTTAATCAGATCCTCTCGCACCGAGCCTCGAAGATTAAATCTGACACAAGGCTGCGACTTATTTTGAAAAAGTGAAAAATGAAACTAGAAATGTTGCTACAGCTAAAAGAAAACCAATAAACTTTGCTGAACGTATGCTTCCATAATACAACTTGATTTCATTTATTCTAAGGTGTTCTTTTTATTTTTCAAGGTTGTTGCTCAGATGTCCAGTTTGTACCGCATCATCGACCACACTGAAAGGATTATAATTTTCTTTATATAAATACTTGTGGTTTTGAGACCAAAAAAACAAATCTAATATTCTGATGCTTCACTGCAAAAAACATATTAAAAAAAAACTTAGTAAACTTGAAAGATCGATAGAAGAGAACTTAAGAGAATGCCTCAATATTACTAACAAGTGTAGCGCTACTGGTAACACACTTGGTGCAAAGCAGGTCGCCCATTCTTGGTTGACCTTATGATATCAAAAAGCATTTCTGGCTGAGCGTTCTGTGCCTTCAGCTAACCGGTTTGAAAATGAGAGCTCTGCGTTTGGTTCATTATTGATAAAGCACAAATAGAGCTGACAAAGTGAGTTCTATATCAGTGAACAGTGGGGATGTAGAGCACATAAAAGATGCAGCAGAAACTCGGGCAGTGAATCCAAATGGGAACCACTCGCAGCACAGATGAGTCATAATGTCACTCAAGAAGAAATCGACTTTAACTATTCTGCTCCGGCTTGATCGTGGTGATGGGAAGGAGTTTGTCTTGCCATCGAGGCTGCAATGTTGCTGTAATCAATGAAAATAACGATGGATCGACCTCGGTCAGCACCATACGGCTGCATACATAAAATCAGCCCCAGCTGAGACTCGTTCATCTGTAATTACATGAATCAATTTAGCAATTTATCGATGTAGAAATGAAGCACCGTTTGGGGCTCCTCTTTGTAAAAGCTTTTTATGTTCTCCCTGTGCATGCCTGGGTTTTTCCTCAGGTAATTTGTCTTCTTCTCACCATCCAGAGACATGCAAGTTAACTTAGGTGACTCTGAATTGCCTTTAGGTCTGAGTCTGTCTGTGTAGTTGCTGTGATGGGCTGGGGCCCTGTTCAGAGCGAATCCTGTCTGAACCTGCAGTGGGTGCAGCAGATATACAGGGGGACGGCCAGAGAGACAGATAAGTAGATGGACAGAGGGATGAAAAATAAAAAGTCTGCAATGAGAAACATGGAGCCTGTAAACTGGCTCTCAGACAGACGCGACAGAGATGACTCATTCATGAGCGACAGGTGTGGGCAATGATGATTCCCATTATCAAAGCCACCTCTTGGTGAAATCAGCAGGATACAATGAAGCTTCCAATCAAACTGAGAGGAAAAGACATCCGGGGTGTCAATTGTGACGAAAATTGACAAGACTTGTGATGATTCAATGAGTCTTAAAGAATAACCCAACAAATGAAGGGGGAGGTAGAGGAAAAACTTGTCAACGAACACATTTCCTCAGCTATTAACTAATCATCCAAACTGCAAAGTTTTTATTGTTGGCTCACATATAAAATCTTTGTCTTTACAATTCATTAAACTATGATTTTGTTGTCTTTGTTTTTATTACCTACCCTGCACATCTTTCTAAATGGGTCTGGTGGCTTAAACAGGAAGTAAGTTAGAGCTTTAAATCAATGTGATTAGAGAAGTAAGATTTAACTTAAACCGCTCAATCATAAACATCAGGACAAAACATCCCTCAACCATTCGACAGTGAAGCCTCCTCGTCCTCCTCGTTACGACTCACAAACACGCATTTCCATTCAATGAAAAGAATTTAAACACCAGCGAGTCCAGAGGGGTGAAAAGGTAAAAGAATAATCATCTCAATAAAAGCCTGCATACGGAAAAACATCTCCTTTCCTGTTTCTAGCTCCATGGTGGAGCGCTGATCAATCAGACAGCGTACACAGAGCAGGAATTAAATTACAGGCAGGTAACAGTGAGGACTTGTCTTCCCACAGAGTAATTGTGATTTTGATTGGGAAGAAAATTGCCAAAATATGGCTTTCTCTCTGTTCCTGTGTCTGTGCTGCCAAAGTAATAGTCACACGTTAGGATCTGTAATGAAGTCAGCCGAAAGGTGGGTTCCAATGCAGACGGTAGGGATCAATGAAAATCAAGGAAAAAATAAACGAGCACCAAATTGAAAACGATATCAAAACCTAATAAAACACCAAAATAACATGTTTATGAAAATCATGATGAGATGTGACATTATGGTGAAAGGATTACCGGATTATCTAGGTTAGAACAAAATTATCAACAATTTCATCATTGAATCTGGCTTTTGACAGAAATGTAACTAAACATTTTTTTTGCTGGATAGCTGAACTGTAAAATAAGGCTTGTACTGTAAACAAGAGAAATGTGTTTCACAGCCTTGTGTTCAGTGATTTTCTTCAGGCAAACTTTCATTCATCCATCTGGACCAACAATGTCGAGGAGGAGTAGCTCTACTCAGAGCTCCTCCCAGGAGACAGAGCTACTTCGGCTGTCTCTCAGGGTGTGTCCTGCCACCCAATGTGGAAAAAAACTATTTTGGCTGCTTGTATCGGAGATCTTAAGCATAAGTGAGGGAGGGAATGTAGAGCGGCAAATTAGGAGCTTCACTTTTCTACCCAGCTTCTTCTTGTCAACAGACCAGTATATCGACAGTGAAACACTACTTCTGTTTTTTAACATTCAAATTCAAGGTCCAAATGTGATGCTGCAGTTTTAAAATGTTTGCTTTCCTCTTGTGATTTTATGTAATCCTGAGTAAATACAATTTTTCCTTTTGGAGAAATGCATATTGGAGCATCTTTTGAAGAAAAAAAAGCAACATACTTTGAGAACCAAATCAGGCAAGAATCGTTCCTTATAAATGAAAGTGAAAGTAATATCTCTCATACAGGATCTAGCTGTGTGATCCTGCCCAGGATGCAAATGGTTCTCACATCGATTCCAGCAGGAAGAGGGCTTTGCAAAGGTCATCGGAGCCATTACGCCACAATCCCATCCTTCACATGTACTTTGAGGAGCATTATATGTGAGGGGCTCAACTCTGACATTACAGTAAACAAAAGAGGCAGAAGATGATGTGGTCTGGAAAAAAATGTAAAGGAGAAGAGCCTTGTTTTTTTGAGTCTTTTTTTTGCTGGTGTATGCAGTATGAAAACCACAAAGGAACACGCATGGATTGTGAGTGACTGCTGTGAGATATTTGAGAGGCTGACAGAGGCCTCTCTCACCTGAGGGAGATGTCACTCCAACCAAATTAAAGAAATCACAGCAAGGTTAATTCAGTATTCAGCGCCAATGCTGGCTAAGTGCCGTTGCAGTAAGCAATTTTGCACATTGTGTAGGGGAACCGAGGGTACACTTCCTTCAGGGCTGCAATACATAGATAGGGCGAGCCTTGCTGAGGAATCCATTATAGCATAGAGCAGCATTTTTTACATCAATTTATCCTTTTAACTCCTGAAAATGGAGAACAACCCACGCTGCTACATTGTGCGCTGCTGCCTCCTGGCCCCGGCTCAAGGTGTGGGCCAGATGTAGGGCTAGAATCACCGAGTGTGTAAGGGCCTGTGTGAAAACCCGTCTGGTTAGTCTGCCCTGCCACCTAACCCCAACCTCGCTCCCTGCCTGTCAATCTGAGGCTGCTCACAACTGACGAGTGGAAGTGGGCCAGAGGAGCCTTAGGTCACGTTTGATTGGATGTGCCGCCACCGCCGCGACCCACAGAATTACCTCACTGTTATTATTGATGCTGACATGCTTAGCTAAACGCACTGTAGGCTGGAAAACACAATTTTCAACGTTGAGCCGGTTGGAAAAAATCTTTGGATGAGAGACGAGACAATGCCAAAAACACATTACATCGTTTGGAAGAAGGGTACACAGAGAAACGCATGCTGAAAACAAAACCAATGGTTTGATGACAGAAATCTTTTTATTGGTTTTGTGAATTGGCATGAAACATTCTGTTGGGCTTCTCTGTTCTTGTGTGTTGTATCACAAACGTGGTGGCTCATGATACCTGCAGAAAGCAAGTTGTGGTGGCTTGATGCCAAAGAACTTCAGTTTATAACATGAAATTGTCTGTATTTTCCTACTAAAATGAAACAAACTGCTCAGTGTAACTGAACTGAAAGTTGACTTCATACAGCAGCTCAAGTGCTTGTCGTTTAACTGGCTGTTCGTGTTCAATTGAATCAATCCGTCAAGTCTGGCATACAAATAAATGCCAAACGAAATGCGACGTGCATAGGCATAAATGTACAGTGGAGAGATTATATTTAATTCTGTCTTTTTATAACTGGGTGGATTTAACGGGATTTGTCTACATTGCAACACTAAGTAGTAAAAATACGTGGTAGATATGTGGCTACATGCTAGTTTGTAGTCAGATGAAAAGATGCAAAAGTACTAAGAAATCCTTGAGTCGAAACAATCACAATATCCATCAACCTTTGAATGCACTCATCTGTGGGAAGATGCTCTGCAAACGTATGTGTGTCATGAGCAAGCAGGATGGAGGATTAAATGTGGATACTGCATGTTGTTAGTGAAACAAGTTAGGCTGAACTGAATACTCCCTGTGTTTCGTATGGGCAAATTAATTATGTTACTTTATGAAAATAATCACCAAAGTAAACAATAATGAAAATGATTTTTTTTTTGGGCAACCCCGAGAAGTCCTTCAAAATAATCCCAGAAGATAATTCCTAATTAAATGAATTTAGCTCTTATAAACATGAACAGCTGGTTACACAGAAGCTGGCATTGTTTCATGGTTGTTTACTTGATAAAGATCTACTCAGATATGTCAATAAAAATATAATTTAGTGGCCGAAGATACGAATGAAGGCATTTGTCAGTTAGGCTCAAACCTGCAGAGCACCGTGGAGGGACGTGCATAAACCCGCATCTTTTGATCGTGTGCCAGTCGTTTACTATTCATCATGATAAAGACTCTCCAATAAAGCATGTGCCCATTGAGGGCCTCTTCGGTTAGTAATACCTGGTTGAAGGGCTGAGTGGGGGAGTGTTAGACACAGCTCCCGCTGTTGATATCTGAAATTCAAAATGCAGCACCTAACTCTTTATCTTTCACCTCCCATCGTGTTTAAAGCGCACTCAAGTGTCAGCACTTGAACTCCGCAGCAGTTCAATGCAAACTATGTGAAAAGGGAACCCAGAGATCCCCTGGTGAACAGAACGCCAAAAACTTGCTTAGCGTCTCTCACAGAGCTGCCAAATTCCAGTGCGAAAATGCCAGGCTCAACTTAAGGTATGTCGCAAAGATATAAAGTCAAGACTGAATAATTCATCGCATCATTCGCATTGAAATTGACTGTACTGCTCTGCCACTTCGTTCAGGACTGAGTTCTGTGAGAAGCAGGCTCAGAGAAGCTCCGATCCTCATGCTGTAGTGAGCTGTCAGCGTGGAGGATCCTGCAGCCTGTTTCCTTAGGGTATGTTTTGGAGAAGATATGCTTCACGCACTTAAATGAGGACGGCGTAACATATATAGTATTGATAAATGTACAGTAGCTGTCTGCAGAAAGAGACAAATAAAAGTGTCTCTGCAGAGTCCTATCACACGAAACAATCAAATTTGTATCCCAGCATTCCAGTCAGCCTTTTCAAAGGTCACACTTTTATCCCATGGATTCAAATCTCAATGGAAAAAGCTTATCAAAGCAATTTTGCCAGCCATCCAGCCATCCACACAACTGAAACCAGATTGAAACATACCGAGTTAAATGCTATTTTCTCCCTCCTCCCTCTGACCTATGGAGGAGTGGCGAGGAAACACAGCCCGTGACTCCTTACGTAGGCAATACCCTGAAGAGCTGACATGTCACCCGTGCTATTGTGAGCTTTAGCAATAAAGAAAGAGGGGATGTCAGGAGCTAAATTAATAATGACAGAGTGGCTTCTGGGAGTAGCACAGTGCACTTCATCTACTGGCTTTTCCTGGTCGAAAGGAAGTTTCAGTGCAATGAACGTAGCTTGATTGCAATGATGGGTGTTAAATATTGGACTGGTGGCTGAGCTGCAGCACTGGGGCAGTTGGGCGCATATCTCCTTGCTGAAGGGAAACATCCTCAGTGGCCGATTCGAGCAGAGAGTGCGTGAAACATGTAGTTCACTAAACCAGATTTCAGCGGGCGATAGGCGACTGGAGCAGGCTCCCCAGACATAAACGCCCTTATCAACTTTCCACACATTAAAGTCCAGACACATGCTGCTACCAGGGCTGCTGCTGGTACCATGTCACTGAAGATGATCACTTCTTCTCAAGTCACTCGCTCCAGTTCACCTCTATTTTATTGAAGAACCGGCACTGACTTCATATGCACAGATACTGAGCCAAATTATCGCCTCAATAAACAGTTTATGGCCACACTTCAATGGATGCACAAAGTTTATTATTAGCTGGCAGTTTTCTGGAGGAGGAGGGGGTAAGGGGGGGGGTGAAAAATGCAAACACAAAACGGTCAGAGTGGGAATAGGAACTTGACAGTCAGTCAGGGCAATTTATCATTCTGTCAAACTTCACTGACTGCTGCAGCAGAACTATCTACAGTGCAGAAAAAAAACCCTCACTCACCCCCCACTGCAAAGTGGCTGAGTGTAGAAGAGAGGAAGGCCACAGAAATCAAACCTGCCTTGTAGAAATGTTTGTCACTTCAGAGGAAAAGGCACCTGCTTAGCCACATGCCAGTGGAAGCCTCCACAAGCCCAACAGTGGCAGCCAAAGCTAATGCTTCAAAATACCCCAATATTTTAAATGAAAACAATCAGCTTCTTTTTCTGCAGTTTCACAGTTTCTTACTGATTTATTAACTACTAAATGCACTTGTGTTATCAGAAGATCACACAGTACCTCAGTGAACTCAGACTGAAGGAAATCTCATAGATCTTGTAGAAAGAGTTTTAATTAATGCTGCATTTAATGATTCAATGTTTCATTATGATTATAGTTGTGTTGTTTATGTGTTTGGCTGCTCTCTCATAGGACAAATGAGAAGAAAGATACGGGATCGTTCCTACAATTGTTTAGTCACTTTATCATTTAAGTAAGCTCTTATTTGTTGTTTAACAGGAATGTTACTGAAATGGAAATAAACGAAATGTTCAATTCGCACTTGTGTTCGCCTGCAATATTTCATTGTTTGCATTGTTTATCTTTTGTGTTGTTTGAAAAACCTGTGATACATTTCCTACATCGCTTTGATTCCACCTTGTGCTTTGTAAACTTTAGTCCTGGTTTGCTACAAACTTTGTTCCTCAGAATAAACGTGATGATTTTTCATAATTATCAGTTGATGTTTGGCTTTATTTGTTAAAAAAAACTCTCAGGACTTATTTGTATGATTTTATGAATCACTTTACAAAACCATTGCTTCAGTGATTATTTACTCAGTGTGAGTAACTACCTGCTATTTGTAGACCTCCTGAATCCATTTGCAATTACAGTCTGAGCACTTCAGTTCATGTTAGTTCATTGAAGGTCTGCTTCAGTTTGAAGGATCATGCGTAAGAGAGATAAATATTTCCACATGCCAGGGTGAGAGCAGGCTTCTCTGCATATCCCAGAGATTTAATGGATTTCCATCGATAGGTAATTAGCCTATTACAACCTTTCAGTTGTACCGCGTTCTTTGGACAAATCGCCCCCGAGTACAACGGACTCAAAGATCCCGTGGCAAATGGCTTCTTTTCTGATGTGCGGGAGACAGTCTGTGATTACATTTAGTCCCGCGCCCTTTCATTTGACCAGCATATCATTTCTTCCCTGCATACTTCAAAGTGTGGACACTTCAAAGTAGACTGAGTGACTGCCACTCGGACTCGGAGGATGGCTCTTTTGATCATCTTCTGAAAACTCCCCTAACGCAATCAGGGCATGCACACCAGAGAGGAGGATTTGACAGCCATAAGATAAATGCAGTCATCCTCACAGCTATCAGATAAGCACAGCATGCTTTAATCCATTAATATGAAAATGAGGGGGGACGAGAAGTGGCCGGGTGGGGGGGCTTTGCAGCAACAGTTAAAGGCTTTGGAATGAGAATTCAAAGGAAGGATCCAGGACTCAAAGTATTTAATGATGCATTTGTGCGCAGGCTTGCAGCCACCTAAATAAATCATGGAGATAATAACAAAGACAGTCTTTGTAAATGCACCTAAATAGGGGTTCACAAATCTGAAGCGCCCTGCAGTGATGCGAGCTGAATTTTCCAAACAAAATCTAAAAAAGTGAACCAAAAAAAAAAGAAAAAAAACCCAGATTTTTTTCTGTTTTTTTTTCCCTCCTTTTCGAACAAGCAGTCAGCATGCCCACGTAGGAAAGCTAAATAGATCATTTATTGTGTGCAGAGAACAAGCACTCTGGGTTTGGGTCAGCATAGCAACAGCTTAAATATGGATAGGAATATGAATTAAAATACACAGAGGTAGACAGCACTGATGCATCACTTGAGACTGCATACAACACATTTGTTTTGTTTTGGAGAGGGAAACTTTTCAGAAAAAAAAGCTCCCTATTTTATTCATTTATATTGTGCTTGCGGGTTGTTGTTTTTTTGAGAGGCTCCACAGAAAACTCTATCGCAAACATTTAGAAAAATACAGGCGACTCATTTATTTATTGATTTTAGGTCAACCTCGCCTTAACTGTACACTATTTTTCCCTACATTGAATTCTCACATGGTCAAACAGGGGTCAGCACAATAGGATGTTGGCTGACAGGTCCGGTTATGTGGGAGGGGTGCACAGATGAACCCAAACTGCACGGTGTCAGAGAAACCTCGATGCATCACTGGCCGCCTGTTATATTCATTATTATTTCAATGCAAACCAAGACAGCAGTGAGCCCCAAAGAAGAGGTGAGGTCACAGATTCTCAGACACGTAAACAAGTAATTCCCTCAAGTTTTCATTACATCTGTTTACACCTCGAGTGGGTCTCATGAATTCATGCACTCACATTTATGTCTGACTGCTTCCTTCTCCCTATGCAACTTCGTCTCCTCATACTGCCATCGATTGATCTCGTCTTGTTCTTATTTCCACTCCTTATTCATACATCCATCTATTCTTTCCGTCACACCGCCCTTCATTAGCATAGGAGGGGAGAGGTGGAGTGAACTTACCTAATGGGGTTATGTGCCTCCAGGAAATGCTTGGTTCAGGTTTCCCGCTGGCCGTACATATGAGCGACACATTGCTGCCCTCGTTTACCGTGACGTCAGTGGAAATGTCATAAATCTTGGGAGGAACTGCAGGAGAGAAAAAAAAACCCCACAGAAACAACGTTAGAAGCTACAAATCTTGTTTCATCAAATATCAGACTGCAAGATTAAATCACAAAGAAATGACTTTTGATGTAAATGTTCACAATGACACACTTTTGATCCATTACGTGTGTGCGACGCGCTTTCTACCGTGGTGCTCTGTTTTTTAAAATCCGACGTTCTAGTTTTTGCTCCCTCCAGATTCGGTGCTTCACTGTGACATTGCCCTTCTTGGTAAATATTCACTGTAGGGGAGCGAGGATTTGATTTTTCCCCCTCGCCAATAACGTGTGTCCCGCTGTTCTGATGACATTTACAGTCATGGTTGAGGTTACGTCCGCCTGTGTACAGTGGGTGTAGGTGAAGCAGGTTGATATACAGAGTTTGCTGATAAAAAACACACCGACGCATGAAACGGTGTTTTGATACAACCAAACAATACACAACATGCCTTGTGCAACATGAGCGTAGCCCCAATTCATGATGAAACAATGCAGTCAAAGTGAAACAACACATCAGTGGTTGTAATGAAATGGCTGAAATGTCAGGGCTTGGAAAATGTCCTGATATCACAACCAAGAACCGTCCCTCCTCTCCTGTCAACTACAAGTAAATATAAATATTGGCTTTTCATCTCTTCTGAAAACACAGGTACACGAATTCCTATCGTCGTTAAAAAGGGAACCACCACCAGAATATTTAACAAATACTATTGAAAAAGATCAGCACAAGTAAGCATAAAATCAATGTTCATACATAAAGCTCTCTCAGGTGTGTCTGAAACTCTCTTCACAGGCTCAGACAGCTCTGCAGTGTTTATATTGGTTTGTACACGATAGCACTGTTAAACAGTCTCTGCTTGCAACACATGTCGGAATCTGGACCTGTATTTTTCAAACACTCAAATGACACCATAGCTTTGTTTGTTTTCATCTGACAGTTGGACATGGTTTAACACGTGATGAGGAGTCATTGAGCTTGGTGGCAGTGCTGATGTGCCGTCGACCAACTCCTCTCTAAAAACTCAGTCAGTTTAAATCAGCCAATAGAAAAATTAGTGACTTGCTGGTCTGTAACTGGGCTTCACTTTAGGTGTTTTGGAAGCACTGCATTAAAAACCCAAGTTGGTCCTTAAAAAGCTCATTTTTGAAAAGCAAATGTGAATTTCTTTTCTATTGGGGAGGGGGCTCTTCAGCAGTCCCTGCTGGACCACACTTACAATCATAATTGGCAAGTTTCTGGGCACTTAAATCCTCTTGGAGCTTTGATGTTAAAAGCTTCGGTATTTAGGCTGCTCAGAACACAGAGAGAGGGACGCACATGCAGCCACCCACAAAAGCATTTAAACACATTTAAATAAGCACACATGCAGGTACACACACACACACACACACACACACACACACACACACACACACACACACACACACACACACACACAC
>JAUESF010000052.1:8291351-8304326 GCA_032274765.1 Malacoctenus tetranemus
AGAGCCTTTATTGATGTTTTCCTAGATCATTCTTCTTTCATGAATAATATTATACACTTTCTTTTAGTCTGAACAGTGTACTGCTAAATTCAGTTTTCGCATACTTAGAAAAAAAACCATTGAAGCATCTCCTAATAACGATAAGTTTATAAGAGAAAAACAATCACGAGTGCTGTTGCAAATTACAGTGGCTCAACATCGGCTGTGTTTGGGTGGAGCTCGTTGAGTTTTTGATTCGGGCACAGAGCAGCGCTACGGTGTGAAAGCAATGCTGAGCAGCAGCCGCTCCAGGGGTGGCCCGACAGGGTGGTCTATAGGCAGCTCCCCTCATCTTTTATGGCAGTGTATCTTCTCCATGAAAACAATCGCACCGGGGTGCAGACCGACTGCTCAGCTAACAACACAAGTGTGAGCTGAAAAATGTGCCGTAGTCCAACGAGCGATGCTCTGTGCAGCTCCAGCTATGCTTCACTGTAAAGACATAGGAGCCAAACCACTGCTGGAAACCAACTTGCTTCTGTCTCTGTTACGAACTTCTTTAGAGCTTCAATTTTTTGGGTCTGTACCCACATGAACAAGGCGCTCCTGTCATCACGCACGCTTCATCAAAACATGAGGCAACGCCTCGGGCTAGACTAACTGAGACAGCTTTGGTCAGCGCTGTCCAGTGTGAAAGCACCCTTTCTTACATGAATGTAACAAACAGTAAAAGAGCAGGCAGATTTCTCTCGAAAGGAGTAATATTACCTTGAGGTGTCAAATGCGAAGGAGAAGTGATATTGGAAGAACGGGCTGGCCTGCTTCTATATTTACCACAGCCTTAAGGCCTTTACATGAAAGGCTCCGTGGGCATTTCATCTACATTTCACTGATATGGGAGGGACAGTAGAATCGCTTTTTAAAAAGCCCACCCAAGTGTCCAATTAGGTAGCTGTCAGGTGACTGTAATTACTGATGGTTGCAGAGACCACCAGCCATGTATGTTCTCAATCAAATGACCCACTCCTTTCAGACTGCTGGTTTGAGACCGGATACCACTGCCTTCCTGTGGTTGTGACACAAAGAAGGTCTGACAATTTAGCAACACATTCTGAAGAAGTCGGAAAAAAAGTCTCATGAGGAGTCACAGCAGGATTTCCCTGAAACTTGGTGTCACTGTTCTCTATCAAAAAAAAAGGAAGAAGCAGTCAGTGGCACATGCTTGGAGTAGATTCTTATTAATGCACCAATTGTGAGTTTCTAATGACAGACTGGAATTTTACATTCATCATGAATGACTCTCTGTGTTCCCCCTATGGTAAGAAGGAAAAGGGGGGAAATATATGAAATCCCTTCAAACAAGGGGCGAATACAAATATCTGGTGGATAGCTGCAATTCTGCTGTCTATTAAAGACCCAGAGATCAAACTGAGGCAGGCAGTGGGTGGCTGACAAACCCCAGACAAGCACACTGGAGTTCAGGGTGCTGTAATAATGCCTGGGCCTGGGAGCCTTTTAATTATGCCTCATTTAATTTCAAATATGCCATTACATGTGGACAGAAAACAGTGCATCAGTTCACTCAGTGTGAGGTTTCTCTCCTCCAGGAGAGACACAGACCATTCATACAGGATATTTTCTTGATGGATTACTGGATATAAAATGAGGAGTAGTAAAAACGACCATGCCTGCCAAAAACCCAGTTTACTAACCAGTCAAACCATCCAGCCAAGACTCGTATAATTCATGTAGCGAAGTCAAGTAAGACACATTATGTGTATCTACTTGGAAAGAGGCAGATGCCAAAGCATTGTCCTGATGTCTTGCATAAACAACGCACAATTTTGTGTCCATGGGCTGTTGCTAATATTAGTGTTGATTATTTTTTGGGATGGCTAACACAGACGGCCAACCAAGTCCAATACCATTATGCATCAATCCTACAAACAGGCACTGGCACAAGGGAAATAAAAATAACGTCACATGAAGCAGCCTATAAGTTTGAATGAGGTGATGAAAAAAAAAGATCGCTACACCGCAAAGATCAAATTTAACTACTCTAATTTTCTGCAATTCAAACCACACAATTGGAAAGGGGATATACCTGCACCCCCTTGGGCAGATAAAAAGTAAACAAAAATCCAATTAAGATAATTATTGTTTGCAGTACTGTGATGCTATTAAAACTACACGATATGATTCCTACCATCACAGGACAAAAATGCTTTCAACAGAACATTTGTAACAAAAACCAAGAAAAGAGCAAACCTAACAAAAAGCTCTGACAGCTCGCAGTGCCATCACTAATATCTGTATTTAAGGAGTTGACAGAATAATATAACAAAACAAACAGAGTGAAGGGGGAACGCAAATAGCTGCCGTTACATTTGTGACAGCCAGTGTGGAACCAGTAGTTTCGTGGTTGATTGTTGATGATGATAAATGGACGTAACTTTTGCGAGCCGTACCAAATGTGCCACAGCCATCCCAAACAAACAAACTTCTAAAGAAACCACTGAGTTGAAGCGATTGAAGGGATATTTTTGTTGACTACAAAAAAATGATTGCACTTAAAAGCTCCCCCCCCCCTTTTTTTGTAGCTGCACTGTGGTTGCGGAGGCTTATTCAATGTAAAGATGAGAAAACATCTTTATTACGAGGTTGAAGGTAAAAGTAGTGTAATTTCTGAGTATACAGAAAGCCTCACACCTCTGTTCAGCAACCTTTCAATGAGCATCTGTGACCTCTTAGCGATGTCATTACCGACTGTTCATTTATATGTTTGCTCTCAGCAGCCCACCACTGAAAGCTCTCATAAACACCGCCCAGCTGTTGCATGTCAGGAGGCCAGTGTGTCACTGCTACTGATGAAGCTTTTGAGACATGAACACATAAACTGCTTCTTCTTGGTAGATCTCCAAAGAGAAGTTCATAAAGGGACATATAAAACCACTTTGATTGTTTTTTGCTGGTACTTAAACTAGAAACTATGTCTTTTTTCAGCTATTAGCACTGCAAGTATCACATAAAATGTGTAAAATATGGGGCCTCTAAAACTTCAAAAATTCCAATGAGAGTTGTTGTTTTCCTGCATCCGAGTCTTTCGGTGACATTTTCGAACACGGAGCACATTTTTTAGCATCTGCTTTCCCAAATCTAGCCACCCGTTCTGAGGTAGCCTGTTTGCTTCGTGTACTTCTGTTACCATTTCCGGGCTGGCAGGGACTACCCTGAACAGCTCAGCGGGGATGTCTGCCTCCCACAGCCATCTGTGCTCAGGTCCTCCTAATCCCCCCACTCTCTATCAACCTTTCACTCTCTTCCTTCTTTCTTTGCCTTGTCCTCCACGTTTTTGCATTCACAGCTTCAAACATGCTCATGTGACACTCAACTAATGATTAAGAGTGAATGGTGTGGGCTTACAAAGAGAATTTTTCCACTTCTCATCGATTGTTTCTTTGACTTATGCCAACACACATGCATCATTATCTCTCCACGCAAGGACCTTGCACACCATTAGGGGAAAGTTAGCGTTCATTGTCTTGCCCAAGGACTCATCAAAGAATCCACAGGTCTGAAGTCTAAAGAAAAAGAAAACGATATGAATGAAATGCTTTCATAATGATTTATGCAGCATATTCCTTTGAAAAAGGCCTGAACCTCACTCAGGCCTGCTCCTATACCTCGTTTGTTTGTGCTTTCGAGTCCGTATGTGTGTGTTTGTAAGGTGATTCCTCCCATCCGTATGTGCTTAGTTCGGCATTCTGCTGCCGAACAGTTTACCCACACAACTCACGGCCCAACTGACAGGTCAGGCTTGGCAATGCGCCAGGGAGAGCGAGGGGAAGTGGAGTCAGAGGGATAGGTCAGCGCTGTGTGGGGGGTAGAGCCACTCACCCACCGCCGGTTAGCCTGGGACCGTCAGGGTTTACCGAAGAGTTTACTGTGCTCAATAAGGGCTTAAACCCCAAACTAAACCAGGCAAATCCCAAACAAATGTGTTTGTGTCATGTCTTGTCAGAGTGAATGCTCTTGAGATGACAGGGAAGCCACAACCTGCTGTGTGTTTAAATGTCACTGCAAATTATTTCTTCAAAAGGGGGGCTGCAGAGTCTTTTCAGGTGACAATGGCTGTAACCTCTTTAAAATGGCATTGCCTCTAATGGGCATCACTTCAACAATATCAGAGCTGTATTCTTCACTACAATTACTTTCCCACAGTAATGTTCCCTCACAATACAAGAGATAATCAAAAGAGTGCATTAAAATCAAGCCATCTGGGGTGTGTTTCTAGTGACTGTTTGATGTATGAAAACCAAATACAGCATCGCAAATAAATCAATGAATAAAGCAAAGAAAAGATGTGTTTTAAATCCAAACACTAACTCCATTTGCTGAAAATTACAAAGAAAACATGCAATGAATATCCAAGGCACACACCTGGCGTCTGCATCGGCAGTAATTAGTTTATTTTAGGGAAAAGAAGACACTGTTTGGTGCAGGCCAACATAAATTGGTAAAGAGGCAATTTTTACTGACTTGTTTCTTTCCGCTGTGATGGGTGATGCTGCAGGAATATATACATGGCCAAAGCATGAAATGGTCTACATCTTCCTCCCTCCAGTTTGCCCATGTTTCTGCTTCCTCCATTATACGTGGTCCCTATGGAGCTGCATCGATCTCAATAGCAGAAATGTGCGATTCAGAAAACAGATTGGCCAGAACAGAGAGTCTGTTTGCTCCGTTCACGGTACTTACTTATCATCACACAGCCCATATGTCCCCTGTGTGCATATCTTCAAAACTTCCCTTTTAAATGTTTCAACTAACCATCCATGTCAATAAAAATTAGATTAATTGCGACTGATCTATTTGTGGCCTGTTAATCCAAAAGATGTTGTACTATGTATTTTACTTGATTGCTCACTACACCTTAACCATGACTGAAAAACCCACACCATTCAATACACATTCTTTCTTTCCATTTGCCATGTATACATGTAGCTAAGGTTTATCTCCAAACAATTCACACAAGTCCAGAGCAAGTCGACTCCGTTTAGTTCCTAAAAACTGTAGTCGACAACAATCAACATAAAAACAAGGAGCTCCAAAGTCAATACGCTGCACTGCTCCTAAGAATATACGGCTGCAGCTGCTGTAAATGCTGTTCGTTGCAGTCTATCCGTGACTATTTTCATCATGGTCGATCAGAGTGTTGAGCTGGTTTCTAGATAGCAAATGTACTCTGATGTTAGTCACCCAGCCAGCTCTGGCATCTTTACAGGCTGCAATAGCTGAGGTGAAACAGTGTCTAAGCCTTTTTAACACACAAGCAAACATCAATATTTTCTATAAAATATAAAAGCCAAACAACTCAACACTGGCAAAGGGCTCATGTATTATTGTAAAGCAGTGGTTCTGAACCAGGGGGACTGGGACCACCTTGATGGGGCCTGAGGCTCAGTCTACTCAAATTTGCACAAATGCCAAAGTATGTTATGCGAGTGTCACAGGGGAGATTGTCTTCACAGCCACGTTGTGGCTAATAATAGAATGAGGATATCTCACAGTTCAATATTATATGTTGTGAGTGTTTGTATAGTTTTTTAATGTATTTTTAGTTTATAGATAAAGCACATGAGGACAGGCAATGGGAAGCAGACTATAAAACAGTAGAAAGCGTATGAATGTCACAGCATCTACAATCTGTTTTATATGTACTGCATTAAAATTGACAGGTTTTGTTTTTAATACATCCCCTGTCGAACTATTAGCTGAATATCAATACTTGTGTCTCTATTGGGTCCCATGTCTGATGGCCCGAGGTCTGTAATGTATGCATCGAATGAAGAAACTTCTATGCTTAAACACCCACTCTGTCATAAACAATGACAGTAACAAGAGACTGTTTGTTATTGCTTTCCTGCAGGGCTTTATCCACCCTTTTTGATGTGCTCTGTCCATGGCACAAATGGACAATCCTTCATTGTCAGAGGACTGAGGAACCCCTGCACAGTCCGATAGGTGCGACCACATTCATCATCCTGACAAAGGGAAATAAGCAATTGCCACAGTACTTAACTGGTTTCAGTCATCTGCAAATATTGGAATAAATACGTCGAGCAGAGGAGAGGTCCCTTTGGGTATAGTCATATTTTACATGCCCTATTTGTGCTTACTTGCTTGCTTTAGGGACAGTCCTTTTTCCATCTCCCTCACCATATTATACACTTGCAGGCAGTGCTCCCACTGTTCCCACTTCTAGTTAGGCTGTGAGTGAAAGAACAAGGTTGTACAACATGAACAGTTTCAACATCCTGCTTGTACCACAAAACATGAGGAAACACTTGATCCAACCCCCCTGCTAACATCAGAGCTAATAGGTGTTTGAGGGAAAGCTCAAAGCCTTTCGCTTGAGTCTGTTTAATTATGATGACACAATTCGGCAGATTTCCTCACACCAGACGAGCCTTGCGCGCGTCGTACAACTCGATCTTTGTTCAAAAGCAACGATGTGAGTCAGCATTCATATTTGTCTTTGTGCATGTATAGGAATGCATGTTTGCCTGTTTGTATGGGAGGAGGCAGCAGAACGCCGAATGAATAAAGTCAGTGAATGCTTCCCTACTTAAAATGCAGAGCCTGTGCTTTGGCAGGGACCAAAAAGTCCTTAGTTAAGCAAATCGCCGGTCCATTTGGCAAGGATTATGTTCAGCTTAGGGTCTGTCCCACAAACAGGGTCTCTGATTCATAACAGTGATTTAAGTAAGTGATTTTACTGAAAGAGCAAACGCGCCATCCTTAGATCCTCTTAATCACTGTAAGGTCTCTATAAGAAGACATCAGTGAGAATGAAATACAATTACATTGATTGAAAGTATCGATACACCTCTAAATTGTGCATGGGTTCCAACGGAGTTCACTTGAGGACACAGACAAAAGAAGAAGTCAGAATGGAGTCAGCAAACCAAGAGTCTAAACATAACTTCCGGATGATAGCCAACAAGGGGCACAACATGGGTTGGAGAGGCACTTATTTACCACACTCCACCTGGGCTTGGAGCTTGTTGCACTTAACAAACTGAAGTGGTGGTCAGCAGGGTGAAAAACAATCCAATTCCTCCAGGAGTGTCAACACTGGTATACAGTTTTAAAGAGCCAGTCAAACAATCCAAACCTTTGGGTGGTTCGTGCAACATAAGCTCAACCAAACAATTTAACCTAAATGATGTGCTGAGGACTATTTTTAAGTCCTCGTGGAGTTTTCTTCTTGTTTACTTGACAACTAAACTGGGTTCAAAGAGGTACACTGGGCAATCATGAAGCCATGAACACTTCAGGTCTGCTGGTTCCTGAGGAAATGTCAAACTGAAATCACGAGGGCTCACCGGGAGGGACTAAAGGGTAGCCAGACCCAATTTTGCCTTCCTTCCAACATTTGTCTATAAAGGGGTTTATAAAGTCCCAGAAGAGAACATTAAACAAAGTTTCACCAAATTCAGGATAATAAAATAAACTGTAAAACAATTCAAGTTCTGACCAGGCATGACTTTGTTAATGTTTATTCAATGTCCATTTTCTCCCATTATCAAGCCTATTCTTTTATGGCTGCCCTGACCTTGTTTTTTATAAACAACAAAAAAGAGACAAGCCAAAGTCTGATCTGATTATTGCCATGCACTGCAAAGATACAAAAGTCTTGATTAAAAAAATAATTGGGTAACAGCAAGAAGCAATTAGTCTGCTGTTTTGTCAGTGGAGGAAGCAACTGGTGTGAAGCAGCAATTAAATTTACTTTGAGACATGTAGTTAATGTTGAGTGACAGGCATAAGAGAAAGAATTCTAAGTCAAAGCAAAGTTGATCAATTTAGGTCCAAATGACATAAGTGTATTTTGCATGTGGGGCTGGGCTTTAACCAAATCCCTCTCTGTCGTTTTTTGCAAAAGTTGCCTGTTACCGCATGACCCTGTGGAGCATAATTAGTTGGAGCCAAATAAGAAAACTCCTGGGTTGAGAAACGAATTGCACATATTGTCTGAATTTATTCTGCACACAAGCTGCAGTATCTGGATTAAGTAAAAAAAAAAAAACTGTAATTGCAGCAAGCAGGAAAACGAATTATGGAATAAGTTTAGCATTAGCCATGATAATCTTCCAACTCATTAAAACACATGCATCACAATCGGGTTTAATTCAATAAACTCCTGATCAATTGTTATTCTTCCCCTGTAATCTCCTTAATGACAAAACCAATCAAAAAATCCTGCGAAAAAATGCTCCTCTTGCTGAGCTCATCCAATCAATTGCATTGAGTCAGTGAAACATGTGCGGAGGCAATGGCACAGCTTCAAAAGCAGCACCAGACTGGCATGAAAACATATTAAGCGTTATGATGTTATCTGAAACCTATTACATGATAGATTTGGTCCCGATTAGGCTCCGCCCATGTGCCAGCGGTGGAGAAGAATAGCAGGAGAATGCATGTGTGAGTGTACAGGTTCATTAAGCCCACGTAAAACTGCTGCACCATCCGGGTCTTTGGCATCTTGGCAACCGGGATAATAATGGCTAAAGTGAAAACACCCAGCAGAGAATCCATCTCATCCTTTCCTTGGGCATTATTATGCCTCACCAGCTCTGGCTGCTCATTAGCGACATTGCACACATTCAAATGGGCCAATGGCAAATGAGCACACACACACACACACACACACACACACACACACACACACAATACTGTACTCTGTGGGGGTTGAGGGAACGGACTGATGATTCTGCACTAGATACAACCAGCACACCTCATCAAACACTGACAAGAAAGCCAACACTAAACTGATTTGGTGATTCAGACTCATTCCTTTTTATCATGTGCATAACTCACAGCACTGAAACGTGTTCACACCAAATCAAGCACCCTAAAACCCAGTTTGTAGTGGATGTAATTTAAGCTGAGGGTAAAATGGCTGATAAGAAGTCAGCTAAGCTCCCAAATTGGATGCTTACCGAAGTGCAGAAATCTAAATAAGATGTATGGGCTGCAGCCTGTAACCTGTGTGATTTTTTTTCTTTTCTTATCAGTTTATGAAACATGCAATTAGTTGAAGATGGCTGCAAGGTTTATTGAATAACCCCATTTAAGGAAATGGAGCTAAATAGTAAAGTGCCTGAAGGCGAACGTAATGGGTTTTTCCTTTGACATGTTTTTGATGGCAGGGATTTGATTGGACAGAATGCTTTCCCTGCTACTAATTCAGCAACTGGACAAGCTGAGATGAAACAGGGGCAATCATTCTATAATTAACGAGTATATACATAGCAAACATGATAAAAGACAAAATGCACATTATTTATTGAACCTTTGGCAGCCTCAAAGGCCTGGAAGCGTTTCTGCTAGCCCCTGTTTTAAGAAATGGCTGGAGGAATCATTTAGCGAGAGTTACTGCAAGCTCTAACCCTTTACATTGGCAAGCAAATGATATCAACACTGTGAAATCAGGGATTAATGGATTCTATTTTTAAAGGCAGCTTAGCATAGCGTGGCTGAAGAGAGCTCTGGCTGCTTCTTGATTCCATCGTCCGTTGGTTTGCTTATCAATGAGCCAAGTTCTTCACAGCCATTCGTCTTTCTGGTGGCTGTTTTTAGAGCTTCACTAACCTAAAATTGTTTATGTGGTGCAAAACATATGGCTCTGTGTTTTGCACTGTTGCCTCCCAGCAAGAAAGTCCGGATATAAATCTGTGCCAGGGCCTGTGTCTGTGCCGTTAGCATGTTCCTCTCCTCTCTGTACCTGCGTGGGTTTGCTCCATGCACTACCTCCTGCTCACATCTTCCCATGATCCAAAGACATGCAGTACATGTGAGGTTAATTGCAACTTTAGGTTCAATTGACCATAGGTGTGAATGAATACGTGGGTGTTATTCTGTCACTCTGCGTTAGTCCTGTGAAAGACTGGCAAGTTGTCCTGGGTGAGATCTGCCTTTGGCTCAGAGTCAGCTCAGATGGGCTTCAGCTCAGACCATCGTGTGAATGTAGCAGGATGGAAGGATGTGCATCAGATGCCATGTTTGCAAAAAATAAAAAATAAAGTCTGCAAATTTTTCTTTAAACAGCTAATGACTGCAATTTAGTCTAAATTATTCTTTGTGAATTGAGCACAGGGAATGTACTGAGATAAATTAATAATAAATTTAGAATTATGAAGCACAGACATACACTTTTTATAAGTGTGCACATTTATCATACAAAGACACAATTGAGGGAACTAACCTGAACAATGAACTTGAAATGTGAGGGTAATAAAGCAAAGTATGTAATACTGAAAACCACAGTAAATCAAGTGAGAATGTCGACTTTGGACATTTGAGGATTTTTAGGATAATTGGTGTTGAGCTGTTTGTGAGCATTTGTTCAGGGGAACATTTGATTCAAGTCAGCGAACTGGAGTACAAGGGGACAAAGGTTGCAGTGGACACAGTATCAGTTGGCCAAATCAATCATTCAAGCATAATTGCAGCAGCCGCTTGCAAGTAGGGGTGATAATGACAACAGGAAGACTGTTTTTAAAAATACTGAAATCAGACAAATCACACTGCTTCATAATGTGGGAAAGCTGGCAACACTGCCATGCTCGTCGGTTTTGTGCCTCAGCTGAGTGTATCATGAGAAAAAAAAACACTGGCATTGATATTTAGATTTTTGTGTGAGAGAAATCTGGGAGTACTGTGTCCATTTGTGATCATTTTGTACATCATGGGCCCATTCTCAGCAATGCAGTGAAAAGAAACAACGACTTCTTCTTCCCTATAAAAGGTGCTCTGCCAAGACATTATTCATCTTACCTGGTAGCTGTTCTTTTAGTTGTGAAAATGCAAAAATGTAGCAGGAGGGGATAAATGGGACACAGATGTAGGAAAGGTGACCTAAAGATATTGCATATGGCCTTCTAATTTTCTGGCACTGAAACACAAGGCCAGCAATAAACCACTGAACCCAAGTCAGATTGCTGTGGGGCACACCTGCTCTGGCACAGCAAGGCTGTCACTTGTAGAGAAGCATGAGAGTGAAAACAATAGAAAGTGCTGAATTATGGACAGTAATTTTACTGGCCCATGAGATTCAAAGTAGCTGTAGCAGCTCTTCTGGAAGGCAATCAACCAAAACTGTGATCAGCAGGTTAGCTGGGAAAAATTCTAACTTTGCAGAGCTGTGTAAGTAAAAAGCACGAGGCTGGTCTATGAGAACAACCCCACAGAGGTATCAGAATGCAGACTAAGGCAAATAAACTTTGTATATTATTATGCAGTACCCCTAACATAAAGGGCTCTGCAGCTACCGGCCGATGTATATTTCAGAAACCAGCATTCTCTAATCAGCCATAACATCAACAGCCTTGTGTCTAATATTGTGATGCGAGGTGGCGCATCCATAGACCAGCCTTGTTTTCCAGCAGTCTGGTTTTAACACAAAAACCACATAATCGAGCCCACTTGCTTCAAGGTAAAACAACAAAGAGACAATCAGGAATATACTTCACCGGTAAGCTGTCCTAATAGTAAGGCTGAACTGCTTAATTCAAATCATCTAGCAATTCTTTTTCATCGCTAATCCAGGGATGGATCGCGGGGGAGCTGTCTCAGTGGAGATGGCCAGAGTTCACTTTCCCCGGACACTTTCACCAGGTCATCTGGGGGGTCCTGGAGCTCTAACCAGGGCAGGCCGAGCAACATGGTCGCTCCAGCAGGTCATGGGGCTTCCCCGGGGGGGTCTTCTCCCCATAGGAGATCCCTGAAACATTTCCCTTGGTAGGTGACCAGTAAGCATCTGAAACAGATGCACAAGCCACCACCTGGCTCCTCGGCGTGTGGAGGAGCAGTGATACAATGAATCTACTATAAGCTCCACCAAAGTGACAAAGCCCCTCACCCCATCTATAGGGATGCGTCCCAGAGAAAATACCGTTTGTGGCCGCTTGTATCCACTTGTATTTGGCTCTTTCAGGCACAACCCAAAGATAATGACCATACCACAAACGACTTTACTAAAAACCAAAGAAGTTCAAGAGGATCTTTGGATTTTCTACAGCTTTAACTACATGCAGGAGATGTTTTCATTTCTTAATTCCTATGGCTAACTGACCATTTTCAGCTCTGTGCAGTCAAATTTTGCAGCCTGGAGTATGGCATGTGCTCATTTTCTGGTGAGGCTATTTTGAAATCAAAGCCTGCAATCTGTTATCAACTCCCTTTGGACTAATGCGAGAAGCTAATTCCCAGGCTCAGCATTAGTCCCCATCAAGCCATAACCAAGCTGCCGTTTGACTGGCATGCACATGCGCCTGTCATTTGGAAGGCGGTCGTGCAGTGATGTATTATTTTCTGAACAGCAATCTATTCTTCAGTGTAGCAGATCTATATGAACTGTACTGCTCTGGCAGAGTAGTAGCTCTTGTGCCAACATGCAGGGCTCATGCTAAGGACACATCAGACAGCATCAGGTACACTGGCACACTAAAATACCTTTGGAACTTTTTTCTTTTTCTAGTTGTACCATCAAGTTTGAAACTGTTGGGGTCAGACTTTCGGATTGGATGCTGGCTCATGGGTGTTACAGTCATTCCGAATCTGACACCTGATATGATAGATGTTTGATAGAATACCGGGTGTGTTTCGGTGAGCTTACTAGGTTGCCACTCTGTTATAAGCCTAGTAACCATTGACCTTGACAGCAAGATAGGACAGCCCCCATCCTGAAAGCGAGATTCTGATAACCATGTCATCCATCATAACAGCACTGAACCAAACACACAGGTCAGAAACCTGAAGTTGGCGGTAAATCCTCGCCTACACTGAGTGTATAACATGCACACTCACACACACACACCAAACACACACACAGACACACACAGACACACACAGACACAGACACACACACACACACACACACACACACACACACACACACACACACACACACACACACACACACACACACAC
>JAUESF010000052.1:8315765-8342961 GCA_032274765.1 Malacoctenus tetranemus
TGCTTCAGAGTGTTGTTCAGCATGGAGGTGAGTAGGAAATGAAGGTACATCATTGTTTGGGTGTACTATTCCTTTAATTGGATTATTCTACAGTAACCAACCATTTGTGCCATCTGTGTAAAATTACAAAGAGTTAATACACTGTCATGAATCTCCAATTAAATAGTAAGTATTTGAAAGAGGCATTTGTCAAGGCTGGCTTTTATCAACCAGAAAATTAAAGCGATGCTTTACATTATGCTTCACTATATCTATATTTCGGTTCAGCATAAGAGAAGAAAGGAGACCCACACTTACGAGGAGTAAAGTGCGGGCAATATTACTGATTCAGTCATATCTTTTACCTTAACTTCTGACCTTCTGAAAACAAAAGGTAGGAGCACTCCTCTCAACAATATTGATTTGCTCCAATGCTTCTTTCTCCATTTACTAATAATTACCAATGCAGGCTCTCCAATTACTCGGCTCCAACAAACATTTAGAGCAGACTGAAATGCACACACTCATTATGCAGATGACAGACAGAGAAAGAACGAGGCAAAAGAAAAAAACAAAAAGCATAACCTGCTCAGAGCGACTCCAATTAAAATTCTTTAGCCATGCCAACATCGAATCAAATGACTTATGACAATATGGAGCTCCTTTAGCTGCTGGGGATTTGAATCAATTGCGAGAGAACAGACACCGCTAGCATTTAAGTGAGATACTGGAGTTGCTGAAATAGAGAGCATGGTGTGGCCGCCAGAGTTGGCTTCACTGTTGTGTTTTGATAGGGATTAGAGACAGGTTCACTGCCTCATTTAGACGCAATTTGAGTGGGGCTTTGAGGGGAACAAAAATGAGAGACACTGTCTTTGAGCAGTCTGACGAGGTCTGATATTATCTCTGATCGGATTGTTCACAGCAGAAAAACAGTGGTGCCAAATGTTCTGAACATAAGCACGGCATCTCAGTCATACTGTACCACAAAGGCGCTGATCCAAAGACGATGTGAGGCACATGCAAGACATTCAGCACTTTGCGGACAAGCTGCCAGACAGCTTTTTGTGAAATTGAAATTTACTATAATAAAATTCTCACTTTCCCTGATAAGAAAGCCTACCGATGTAAATCTGCCGTGTAAAACTTAATGTTGAATTTCATTAAAGGACACAAAGATACCCTCTGCAGGTACATGAAATCCCTCCGGACTGGGTTTAATTTACTGAAGGACATCTCTAAGATATCCATACGTCAACACTTCTGAATTATTATTCCCCAGCGATCAAACCAATGTTTACCTGGAGCCCCTCATGTCTCGACCCATGTTCACATATAAAGATCTTACATTCAAGGGAATGTCAGTAACTGCACTCGCCTCGGAAAAGAGCTTCCATAGTGATGATTCATTTCCACTTGTGCTTCAAGCGCTTATTATGAACATGTTTAAAGACATCAGATATGGATCGCCTTGGGGAGGGATAAACAAACTCTCTCAGGTGCCATTAAGCCCATCAACACAATGTAGACCAGTGCAACACAACAAGACATTTTACATTTACAAGGCTTGAATAGGTAGTATGGTGGCCACAACATCAAGGCCACCTACAGACCCAAAAATGAATAATTGTTGTCTCATGGACATTCTCAGTTAAAACATTTATGGCAGAACTGAGAACAGAATCTTATCAAATTCTATAAGGGAACTTAATTAAGTGACCAGTAACTGGTAAACGTTTGCCTTGAGCTGCATAACCACAAGTGTTATGCAGCTCAAAAGCAACACTTTTAGTTTGAGAGTTATTTTTACTGAGATTTCAAACAGTGAATGATGACCAAAACCAAACACTATGCACAGAACAGAAGTGAAATTACAACAATGATGGACCTGATAAGTATTTATGCTCTGTTACATTCAATTTGATAGTTGACCTCCTGGAGTGCCTCAAAGAGTCACAGATATCCCAAAAAATTTGGGTATGGAGACACACGTTCAGAGAGCATCATTTTAAGCTACTGATATGCTAAGCAGAGCTCACATTTTTCAACCCTTTAAAACAAACTTTAGCCCTAAAATTTTCATTTTTTTGACAAGTGTGTAAGACGAGCCAAGGATTATCATTGTAAAGTCAAGTTGTAAGCATCTTTTTTAAGAGAAGTGACCTGAGTGCAAATATATTTTGCACCTCAAGCTGAACATTTGTCACAAATTTCCATCGCCAGCAGTGTGAATACTTTTTATTTTTGTGTCATTTATTAGTTATGCAGCTAGTGCGTCAAGGCCTTTAGGCTGAACACAGCAGAATTTAAGGATATGTACTTGCTACACACATTTCCTTGCGGTACATTTTAACACTGACAGAAGCTCACTGAGGTTAAAAAGTTTTTCCATGCTCAGCATAGCCGACAAACTGCGCCAAAGGGATGGGCAACATGTTTAAAATTTTTCTGCCTGTTGTTAAGTCAGTCACCAGCGATTGCCAAAATATTTGTGCAGGTATATCTATTGGCATTCAAAGGGCGGCTGACCGAGGTGAACCCAGAAATGCCCCATCACTACTACTGACAGGCAGGCAATAGTTGTCTTTTTCAGTCCCACATCTTCAGCACCGCTGCTTCACATTTCTCAAGTCTCCTCACTCCAACACATCTGACTCGAATGAGAGGCTTGTCATCAAACCCCGCTAAAGCCTGATAATAACCTCCTCATTTCAATCAGGTGTGCTGGAGCAGAGAGACATCTAAAATATGCAGGGAAGTGGTACTCCAGGACTGACAAATGCTGGTCTACTGACTAATCTTCTCCAGTTATCAAAATATATCACCTTGAGATCTTTGCTAAGCAATAAGCTGGAGAGATAGGCCGAACAGCTGTCTGGCACTATTTGAATGGGGGCTTGATGGCGCCAGATGAAGGACGCCTCTGTTCGCAGCCTGCAAATGAACACACAGGTGGGGAAAACATAGCGTGCATACCACAACTATACTCTGCCAGTGTCTGCTGGCCAATGCATCATTTGAATTGTGCCCTACAAGTCAATAATTTAACAAGTTAAATTCCCAAGGAGACAGAATCACATTATCAAAATGAAAACTTGAAATTCAAATTAAAAAGCTGGCCAAGACCCAAAGAGCATTGGAGTCATCCATGAAGCACTGTCCGTCCCTCTGAGACTGTGACGTCAATGACTTTAGTCGACCACTAACATGGGGTGGGGGTGGGGGTGGGGGGGGCAAACTGAGGCTTGCTGGTACAAATCTCAACTGAGGAGGCACAGATGAGATTACGCAATGTGTTGTCAGAGCAGCACAACTAATTATCATGAAACACAAGGAGATGCTAACTGATTGATTAAAGATTTTAATTGAAGGGGCTCTGAGGAATCCGTTGTGATGGAAGACTGGAAGTGTTGGCATATGATTTAGAGCCAAATATGCTGTACAGTGTTCAATAAAGGGATGCTTTAAAAAAAAAAAAATAACTAATTTACCATGGAATAGCTGTCCGGGAGAAAAAACTAATCTTCTACACACAGAAAAAAAAAATACATATCTATGAAACATGCACAGACAGCATTCATTTCTGGTACAGCCTGCTGGAAATCAATGCACAAGTCGACATTCTGTTTAGGCAGTCTGTAAGAACTCCCCGCACTTGATTTGAAGTATGCACATTGATGTTACGTACTCGTATAAAACGAGTGGACAAATGCAGGCCCGGTGCTGATTTTTATACCTCCGAAGTGTTCATTAGCCAACCTTTCAGTCAGCGACGTTAAAAAGAGAGAACTCTCCCAACACAGTAGCAGTGTGCTTGTGAAAAATTCAGTTTTAAGTAACTTCTCTTGGAAATTGCCCAAAAGATAACCTGTTATTGCCTCTCTCCTCTCTGTCTGTCAAGTTTAATTTTGAGGCTTATAGCCTTCTCACAACACCAAAATGCCCCTCTGAGAGTTTCCTGTAGAATTATTGCAATTACGTGGATGCTCAATGCTGAGAATGGGAAAAAGCTCAATTTTCCACCACAAATCATTTTCCCTACCCCTATAATTGTAGTGATTATAAGAGTATTAGAAAGATGCTTTAAAACCTAACATTGCATCTATTTCCCTCGAAGGATTTACCTTGAGAAAGCATTTCCATTTAGGCTTTAATTCGCCAGGGCACTCAATCATTTTAGTGCTAATTGAAATGTATTAGAAATAGAAATGCTTAATTTTTAGAAAGTACAATGGATTGACTTGCCTAACAAATGGTGGCCATAAATGCAATCCATTTGCAGTGTGCTTGTAGTGTGTAAATTTGGCTTATTAATGCACGTTAGCCTCACTACATGGTTACACCATGGGGTGATAAATCAGGAAAGAGCTCTGGCAGCACCCTCAAGTATGTTAGAGAGCCAGGAGTGAGTGGGTCGTCAAACCTTTCAACACCAGATTAGATATTTTTCATTTAATATCTGCTTGAAAAGGGCTTTGGCACATTTAGTCAAACACTGACTAATAACCGGGGCCAAAAATTGTTCATAAAAATGTAGATATTAGTTCTTCATCACTGGGTTGCAGTGGTCTGTTTAGAACAACAAGCCTTGACATTAACAGTTATTGCTGCATGGTAATTATTTTCATAGTCAGCTTTGCTACTTAGTAAATTTTCATCAAGAAGAGATTAGGCAGAAGTCAAAGCAGAGTCTGAGTTTCAAGTGGCTGCCGAGGGAAAGGTTAACTGGAGGTCTTTTAAAGAGGCAGGTGATATGAAAAGCCTTCTTAACCACCACTCCAGTGAGTCACCTTGTCGGCTCGTTTCCATCCACACTACAGCACATCAGTCACAAATGGATACTGGAGTAATGAATCTGATTATCACTTCAGTATAGCCGGCTTCTTGTAGGCAACACAAAAAGTCTGGAGTGGAAGGAATACACCTCCTTTCTGACAGAAGACAGAGTGAGCACCACCCATGGCAATATCTTTTTATGGGAGGCTCTATCTGCGGGTCCTCCCACATGTCGATTGCTTGGAATCATTGGAGTGGACAGTCCAAGTTAGCCAGAAAAATGAGGCTGCCCAAAACACTTGATCTCTCAAATGCAGAGACAAGGGCGAGCACAGAAAGAGACAAAAGGAGCAACAATGTGCTGACACCAACACTCATTGCAATAAACATGTGCCGGAGCAAACAGGCAAGTGGATTTCGGCGTTTAATTAACAGTGACAGACTCAGGTGTGCCCCCAGACGCTTCATAAGAGCCAAACTAGGTTTCCCCCCAAATGACTGTGTGAAAGTGCTGATATGTGGCAGTTAACTGATGTGTTCAGAGCGCGCGGTGTCTGCTACATTTCACTACCAAGCTGTTTGAAATGAAGGAAGCTCGCTCAATTTTTTTGACACAACTGGCTGTGGCCTAATTAGAAAAAAATGCTGGTGTGCAAAAAGTGGAGCGAGAGGATCTCAGGCACGGTTATTGTCTTTGTTAAGGATATCAGAAACGATTCCTCTTCTAAACTGCGTCTGTTCCGTTTGAGCGCTTAATCCTTTATTTTCTTCTTCCAGCGTTTGTTCTGGTGTGGAGGACACCAGGCCATTTAAACTAGATGTTGTCTCTGGCACAAGTGCTTATAGTAAATGTCAGGACCTTTCAGAGCCATAATAATGATACAGTTCAGGAAATGATACATGGCGCCGTTTTTTTGTCCTGGACAAGGGAAGAAAACATAGCTGCAGCACAATCATGTACAGCCAGGGGAAATTTTCATCAACTGCTCTGTTGACATGAAGCAATGATTTTAGATTTATACGAATACCAGACTTTCAAACTAGTGACAGGTCAATTTTGCACCATTACAGAGACTAAGGCCTCTGGTGCCAACCTTATTTTGTGGCTGAGAGCCAACTGTCAAAGTAAATAACAACAATAAGCGACAATCACTGTCTTGTTTCATGTATGACCCTGCCTCTATTTATTTTCCCTGTTCTTTCTTTCTCTGTGAAAGTACAATCAAGCTTTGAGGCAAAATTAGTGTCTCCTTTATGACCATAATAGTTATTTGATCAATGAAAAACAGGCTAATGGACAAAACACAAACCCCTGAATAAAAAGACAAAAATAGCTCAGGAAGATGACGGCCAAATTTTCACTGTCTTGTATTAGTCTGCTCTTTGGAGTTCAGTGTGCCTGGACAACATTTACAGACACTAGCTCTTTGCTCTTGATTACAGCTGCTTATCCATGTGGAAGAGGCTGCCACTGATACCGTGTGTTTCCTGACAGCACAGGGAACTGTCTTTTCATCCGGCTGTCCCCTGCAAATCCACCGCCAGATGAGTCATTTACTCGCAAGAGTCAAGGTTTATTCAACTGAGTCCAAATGACATGAAACCTGTAAAACGGGTGGAGACAAATACGATGTGTAGCTTCTCCAAACAAGCTATTCCCTAGTGGAGGCACATAGATTTCCTTTGAAGGGAAAAAAATGTGTGTGTATATAGTATGTGCATAACTTGATCGCTCACATGGAAGATGAGGTAACAGCAGCAGCTCGACCCAGATGCAAGGCGGTTTGATAGAGGGCTCGGCTTTTAGGTAATCAGACATTAACAAGGTGATGATACACATGTGGACCATTCCTCATCTTCAAGAAGCTCAAATCATTTCATTAATGTGGCCCAACTGTCCAACATGAATCAGGGCAGCAGAAAGGCTGCACTAAGAATAGAGGAGGTGGGGGAAATTAACATATGACAGCAGACGCACCTCTTGGGAGCCACTCCATAATCCAGAGGCAGTGACTAATTGCGTGCTTCTGGGTTTGTCAGTGTTTGAGAATGCTCACATTTTCAGCCAGCAATCAGCTTTGGGGCGCGGCAAAAAAATTGACCCCCACCAGTCAACAGTCTTTTGCAGAGGAAAAAAAAATCAACAAACAGGCTCTGTTTTCAGCACTGACTTTCTCAAAGAAATGGTTCATGCCTTTATGTCTGACGCGTGAGAGAGGGGGGCAAAAAGCGAGGGAGGAAACCACAGAGCGACGGTTCCTTGCAGTTTGAGAAAATTACTGTGCTGAGACAGAGGGGGTCTTTATCATCACTTTAGTGACGACAGCCTCTCGCAATTAGACGCTAACCGGAGTTTAAAGATGTCTAGTATCTCTATTAGGTCAACAGGTGCAAGCACAGTGAATTGATAACACGAGCAGCATTACCATAAGTGAGGAAAAAGCCAATGAGTGGTTGCGCTGAGAGCTGAATAACCCATTAATTAACTGTAAGAACCCAGCAGTGAAAGCATCAGGAAAATATTTCCTCTATTCTTAAGATTTCTAGCTGGTATTTATGACCTGCTTCTGGGGAGTAAGTGTTGCTTTTATTCAGGGGGTGGGAGTTAACTTGTTTATTGAGCTGATTCATAGCATGGGGATAATCTTCAGTCCAATAAACCATCAGGATTCAGGCAAAGCTTCTGCCACTGATCACAGCCAACCCAGACTGATACAAGAGAATTAGACACCGTCTCTGAGGAGACAGTCAGAGGTGTAAGTCTCTTTGATGGGGCGGCCCTTGGGCACAGAGGGAGCATGATAAAAATAGTGAGTACCTCTCTGTTGTTGCCAAGGTAATTCTGTGATGAGTGTCGGCACATTTTGACCCTCCTCATAATGTCACGCTCCACTCTGACAATCACCTTACGCCACAGAAACAATTTGCTTTTTTTTTTAACCATCGAGTGTGGGACAACGGTGACTTAAAGCCAAGCTGAGTGGAAGTTTATGGACAGTTCGCTGCTCTGTATTCAGGTCCACAGCCGGCATCTCTCAGAGTCAACATCCACAGAATTCATATTGAAATGGGACAGGCCTGCCCTCACAGCCTTCCCCCTGAGCCATCACAGCGGATATTTGATATCGGTCGAACAAGATATTATCACAGTCGTCTCAAAATTTACCATTTTCCTACTTTGTTTTCCAAACCCCTGTTCTTTTGACCTAACCGTGAACTCTGGAGGCACACTGAAGAAACTTTGTGGTCAACAAAGATCTCGGGAGCAGCGTTGGCTGCTTTGCTGCATGCTCTCTTTGAAACTGGTGTGATATTATTTCTGATATGTGCTTAAACTAAAGACATGACTAACTTCAAGACGCACAGGACACACCCACACACTCGGTGCAAAATGATTCTGTCTGAATTAAGCTGCTACCTGTGCAGCTGGCAGCGGTGGAGGGTGTCGCTAGGTAAGGATGGATGGAGAATGGGGGGGGGGCGTCATTGCTATAACTCGACTCAGATCATCTGCGACCACACGTACACTCTTTCCATCCCGCTTTTGAAACTGCGACATCACACCGTACAAAACCCTCCCCGAGCAGCTTCTCGAAATAGACTGCTCCGGTCTGCGTGTTCGGTTCCTCTTTGGAGCTCTCCGAGCATTTCAAAACGTTGGGAATCAGCGAACATAATGTAATCAAATTACATAAGCGACAGGCAGCGGCAGGCTAACTTGGGCTCTCGGGCGATGGAGCGGCCACAGAAAATCACAAACACAACACCACCCCGCTCGGAAAAGGAGACCTCGGCTCTCGGTTGAAGCGATGTGCACGGATGACATGGGGGGAAAGAGTGAGAGAAAACTTTGTTAGGGAGCCAGCCGAGCTGCACTTGTCGCAAGAGCAGCGTCCTGCGTAGCTGCACTGGCTGCCCCTGCCCCCCTCCTTCCCCCTCCACCTTCTCCGTCAGGCGAAAACAAGGACGGGATGGAGGGAAAAATGACCTATTGTGTGTATCGCGGGCGCTGGATGACAGAGCCGTGCGCGGTGCTACTTCGTTACTCCGGCGAAGCGCGTGTGGTTTGTTTGGCTGCAGGAGAACTCCGACACGGACAGGGGTGAAGGGAGAGTACGAGCAGGAGAAAGTTGTGTGTTAGCCCGCGTTACCTCAGTAGAGCCGTGTCGCCTTGTCTGCTGACCACACTTTCAACCGGGGGATAGTCCACAGTTTGTCCGGCGGGCAAACAGGACGGCAGAAAGCAGCACAGGCTGAGTATTATCGCAGTAAGCCACTGACCGGAGACGCAAGCATCCTGCACCGCAATCATTATGTCCATCACAGCTGTGGTTTTGTTGTCGCTTTACTTCCCAAGTCTTCTTAGTTGAAGGGGGAAAAAAAACAGCTTTTCACTTTGGGAAAAAAAAAGAAAGAAAACCCGTCACGCAGCACGACGCTTTGATATTCCCACACTTTTTTCCGCTCCGCCGTGTAGTTTCCCAGGTTTGTTTTGCTGGATGTAGCGCTGGCTGTGCGGGGAAGCGTACTCTCCGGTGGCTCGCACACCATCTAGTGAGGAAATGTGATGTAAAATGGGAGCAGACCTACAAGCAGACAACCCCCAGGCTCTGATCCTGTTGCCATGCGGCCGTTTCCCGGGCAACCCGTTCCCAGCGGCTCGTGAGGGAGCAGTAAAACCGGAAGTTATTGATACAAACCCAGGAGCAATTAAAGATATCGACGTGGGGAACCAGACCCTATTTATTCTTCATAAGAGCATGAACCAACTCGGCTATGCGTGGAGGTGGAAGGAGGGGCCAGTGGCGCAGGTGCGTCCCGTTGGAAAAAAGCCTTTTGCATATTTCACACAACAATCCAACAACTAAACTATTTTTGTTGCTATTATCCTAAATGGTCACAGGGGGTCATACTGTTTCATAAACCATATCCAGCATTTAAAATGTGACATAAGCTCCTATGTCTGTAAAACTATCTGGAGTTTGAGATCCTCTTGGAATCTGCGGGGGGCGGGGCTTTGTCTGATCTGCCAGAAGTAGCCTAAATTTAACGGTGTGAATCTAAGAATAACACAACAAGAAGCTACCCCCAAAAAAGACAGACGACATATGTCACAGGTGACCTGACTCGTATCAGGTTCATTTTAATTCAAGAGGCACATTTTGTTTCAATGTTGCACAATAACACTAAACTGCCAAGCACATCAGTTTCTTCTTTCTTAGGTGCAAGAAGTACAATTACTCCAGAAATCATCAATATTTGGCACTCCTTCTTACTGCTTCTCTGTCAACGAGGGAGCTATAATTTTCACTGATGACTTGTTTGATGGCATGTTTGACAACCCGCATCTCGACATTAACCCTGAACAGACCAAGCACATTTTATGTTGCTTTTATTCTGATAGGTTCTATTTCCCTATGTGACAGTTCATGTGTCAGTCAAGATTTGGCTTCACTGGGATGTTTTGGAAAAGCAGAGGTCAGAGTCTGTATATTTTGCTTTCATGAAGGTGCTAACGCAGGAGGGTTTTTTTTTTTTAGAAAAGTGTTTGCGTGCGAGTGAGTGAGTGCGAGATTCATGAGAGAATTTGTAATTTCATTTAAAAAATCTTCAAAAACCCACTTACATATCATTATAGGTTCCTTAAGAGGGATCCAGCTATATTACAGTGATTTTTCATTAAGCCAGGAAACCCCCACATGCACGCACGCACGCATGCATGCACGCACGCACGCACGCACGCACACATGCACACATGCACAGACTTACAAAGTTTGTTTTAGTGCAGTATCCCTCTGCATTATGCTGGTCTAAGCCTTTTGACTTAACCTACATAACACTTAACAGGCTGTACAGCTGTAACCATGGAAATGACACACATTTCTTGGAGGTGACATGTCCACACGGTTCCTATGAATTGCAACAGACGACACATGACTTTGACATAACTCCAGCATTTACCGGGGCTGGGAAAAACAGAAAAAAAAATCCCACAGTCAGCTCGACAGACTGTTTCAGAGAACATGACCTGAATATGAACTCAGTTTCAGGTTTTTTCTAAAAATGATGCAGCAGGCGAGCTCTGGATGTATCAGATTTGAGGAGAATCTGCAAGTAACAGCGGTTAATCCACAGCATGAGTAATCTCTATTGTTTCAAAAACAAGAGGACTCCCTTTGTATTGTTTTATCAGTGTGACAGTTACATCCATCTTCTGTATCCGCTTTATTCAACTTGAGTTTGCAGGGGGGAGGGAACCCTCTCAGCTGACTTTGTTGCAATGGCTGGATACACCCTCGACAGGTCACCAGTTCATCAGACTAACACACACCGACAGACAATCATATGTAGAATCAATAATTAACAGGGAGGTTTGGTTTGAAAAAAAAACACCCATGCACCTTTTGGGGGAGCATGCAAACCTGCACACACAGAACGCCCCCCCCTGAACTGTTCTGGCTGTGAGACATGAGTATCTACCACTACGCTGCTGTCTGACCTATTATTGTTTCAGTGTTTTTACACTTTTTATTTGGATTTTATTTCAGGGTTTTGAGTTTGAATCGTATATAGAAAGTATCCCTCTGTTACTGGAAAAAAAAAAACTTTTTATTAATTTCCCGAGGGGATCAATATAGTTTCATGATATCTTATCTTAAAATCTTATCTCACAGACCACAGAGCCGAGATTGCAGTCTGTGATGTTATCAAGATGCACAGTCTGGAGCCGCTCCATTGAAATTAAATGGGGTGAGAGGCTGTGAAGTCCTGAAAGGTTTGCCTCAGTTCTTCTTACACTGAACTGCCTTTGCCTTTGGTTTAAAGTTAGAAATGCAGCTTTCATCCCCCGAAAAGAATTCATTCACAGTGCTGTGAGAGTTGCCTTTCCGGCTTTGGTCATTTTTTTTCAAGAGATAATTTGTTTATTTCAGTGGGACAACAGAGAGAGAGAAAGAGTAAGGGTTGGGACACATATCTATTCGCAGGACAAGCTGTGACAAAGAGCCAGAAAACTGGCTTCCAGAAGTTACGAGGAACATTTTACCGTATTGGAAATGAGTCAACAAGCAATGTTCCATGACGAGCAGCATTAAAAGAGAGGGAGTGAAAAGTTCATCTTGTCACAAATGCAGTTGTAATTTGCATAACTGAAGCTCCCTCTACTGTTAATAGCTGTGATAATGCAATCTGTAGAAATACTCGCTCTGGTTTTGTGACAGAGGTGTTTGGGGGGCTGAGACACCCAAGATATTCTCCATCCTTCTCTTGTCAGTCACAATGGTGATTTTTTCCCCCCCATTTCTCTGAGCCCTTCAAATTACCTCAGAAAATGTACCTTCCCATGCATGAAAGCTATAATTACAATGACTCCATTTAGTGCACGGTGCAGGAGGGGGAGACGAGTGGCAGCCTCTAATATTCAACTCATAATAACCTCAGGATTTATGAACAAGATGAAAGAGATCAGGACTGGACTATCACAAGAGTCTGAGCTGGTTTGAGGTATGGATCGCTCAAACGGCCCCTACAGGAGCCCGATGCCAGTCGTCTTCCGGAAGCCAGAGTGAAATCAATGCATCCCATTTGCTTTCAATGGCCAGTGAAGGAAGTGGCATGTTAATATATTGTACCTCAAAGTTTTATCACCATCTCTAACACAAACAGAGAATGAACCGCTCGGTGTGGCTGTTGTAGCAGTAATGAAGACTGTCTGCAGAATAAGAGCCATTGTTATTGTCTTAATTGTGTGCTGTTACTGTGACAAAAAACACTAGAGCATATGCTGCCCTATTTTGGATGTTCTGTTTGAATGATGAGCCTCAAAACACTTCGGCGAATAATTTCCTTATTGCAGTTTTGTTGTGTTATTGCACGTAGCGTTAGTGTTTCCTGCTCAGGTGTTTTTTTGGCTTGGCACCAAGCTCTGTTTATGCGACTAATTTAACATGAGTAATGCAGCATATTGAAGGCTGTTGTTTCCTGGAGTAGTTAAGTACATGGTCATTTTTCTGTAATAGTGATTTGGTTGTCTATTATGATAATGGATGACATCCAGCGGGGAAGTGTGCCAATCGATCACAGCAGACACCGGAATGCTGAGCCGCTGTATTAGATGCAAACCTGCAGCTTTGGTTTACGGGACAGAGAAAGGATCCATGAGGACAAATGTGGAGATGATGAGAACCACATCACACAATCCTCTGATGCATTTAATTCATTCTACAAAACTGCAGGATCCACAAAATTATTCAAAATGCCAAAAAAGCGCCCCGAGACTCTCCCCCCCAACACACACACACACACACACACACACACACACACACACACACACACACACGCACACACACACACACACACACACACGCAAACAATTCAGTTGATTGGCACGAACTACAATAGTAGTATTTCAGTCTTTGCATTGAAGTCAAATACATAGTCATGTGTGGAATTAATTGTGAAACTTGATGTAAATTGGCCGCTCAGTCTTGAGACTTCAAATGAAAGTGGTCCTCTGTGGATAAAGAGGCCATCATTGACTTTTAATTTTATGAACAGAAAAAGAATTACATTAATACAGCCAGAAAATTCACTAATCACATGAATTATTCATTATTTTTTGACACCCTCTGGTTTAAGAAAAATCAACATTTATGTGGACAAACTCTCAACGCTCCAGCCAAACGTATGAAATAATTACTATCAGCATCTCCTCGTGGAGGTGAAACGGAGGGCATTGAAACACTTCCACAACTTCTTATCTGCAGCTGCTGCTGGTCATGAGGTCACAGTGCAGCGAGGCTCTTCCTGCTCTGATGCGTCTGAAAATTAAGGCAAAAAAGCCCCCGGTGGGGCTACATTAATTTAAACCTCAACTTAATATGGGCAGACATTGTCTTAACACGTAACTGAAATTAATTATATTCTAATCGGGTTCTTGTAAAAGAAAATAAAGTGAAGCAAAGTGTAAAGGTTTTCCTGAATCAAAGAGACGGGCTGATAAACTTTCGACTGTGCTTTTGAACTCTCGTGAAAGCTGTTGTAGTTTGGCGTTAACGATTTCAGAGCAGCAGACAGGACGGCAAAAGGTAGATTGAATGTTCACCTGGAAATAGTGACAATGAGACACAACAACTGTGATATTCAACTCTAAATAAGAGGCTACCCTGACTTTCTAGGAAGTGCAAAAGAAGGAAAAGCTTTGCGCACTTTTTCCTGCCCTGTGTTCTCAATACAAGAAATTCCATTATGTTATAGCTCAACAACATGGCACTTATTTGAGTGGAGCGTAATGTGTTACATTTCTCAAAGTCTTCCTTCCTGTCAAAGTCTAAATGCACATTTATAACAGAGATATAGTGGACAAAATGCATTTTGAATGAACTATGGGGTTTGATATACTGTATGTAGCCCTCAAGCAGTGATTTATTCTAAGCCTTCCTTTCTTCGCCTTCCCCACACTGGCCTTGTGGGACAAAACCTACAGCACTCATGAGTCATTACTGATTTGTACTTTCAGACAGCACCAACCACATTTCATACATGGTGGATGGTTCAAAAAGCTCTCCTGAGTCATTAAATATAGCAAGAAAGGGATCTTTTCAACCTGAGAGTGGCATTTTGCTTTAAACTTTTTCCTTGGGATGCACACCACAGGCTGGCTGCAAAAAATTTCAAGTAGGGGCGAGTTTAAAGTTCACCCTCTCACAAAATATGTTGCGAACAGGCAGCGCTGAGACATTACTGACATCTTTATAGGACAGAATGTAGTTTCTTGTTAATTCTCATCACTTAAATGTGGAGCAGCTGTCTGGATCAGTTGAGTGCCCAGTTGGCAGGATGCAGAGTGGTCCGCGGTGTATCGAGTACGCTTTAGGCTACAGAATAATGAGACTCTGGAAACCAACAGAGGAGGAAGCCACCGAACGAGCCTTCATGACACTAAACTGATCGTTCACTGATCAGAGGCAGTCAAGTGTGTGATTTCTAAGAAAAACAACACTAACAAGTCGTGCTTGTACTTGTTATTCATTTGTTCTTTGATAAAGACAGAGGGGCTTTATAACATCCAACCATAAACTCGGCACAAACGAAACAGCATACGTGACTCATGTATAGATAAAGAACAAAGGGATCAAGTTGGACAAGAACAAACTGAAACCCCCTTTTGATGTGGACATGGACCCAATCAAGTCTTTAAAGTTGTCACTTGTGGGATTGATAAAAAGCTGCAATAATTTGCCAGTGTTTATGTGTGTGACAACCTAAAGAAGCTTTCACCCAATAAAGATAACTTATGAAACAGTTATGCATTGTTGATCTCATCATTATTCCTGGTGGCTCTGTGTTTGGTCTCCACCAACTCCTGAGAGGAACCATTGACATTGTTACTTTCAACACAACAGCAATGTTAATTTAAAAACCTCTCCATCTGCACTCTATCACAGTCTGTCAGAGGTTTATAACATGAGTGCAGAGAATAAAAGGAGTCTTAAGCAGAGTTTTAAAGAGGGAGCTGTTCTGAATTTTGACGATCAACATACAAACAAAAATCCCCTGTATTTGACTTTTTCCCTTGTGTGCTAGATCGGTTAGATCATTTTAAATTTATGTTTTCTCTCGCTAAATTTATTTGCGGTATTGAACGCGGCTCTTTGTTTGGGTAGCCGTGTAAATCATCTAAGAGCCTCAGTGTGTGGGAAAGAGAGTGAAATGCTGCCTTCCTGCTCGCTAGGTTTTCTTTTTTTATGTTGCGCTCAAACACCAGCCACAGGCAAAGCAGCAGCTCCTGTGTGTTTTCTTTGATTGCATGAGCTAACATGGCAGAGCCCCCCTCTGCATGTACCCAAAAGTTTCTTCTGCTTTTTTTTTTCTTCTAGACACTGGATAAATGTTTAGTGTCTTTGCCAAGATTAAACACTTTGAACCCCAGCTTCTCCAAAGAAACCTTTTCTGAATTTATTACACAATAAAAATCCCAAGCAATATAATTATATATATCTTTGTTGGTACTCAATAATGTGAATGTGAAAATATACATATATATTTTTAATGTGTTTGTCAATAGACTGACCTGCAACCTTAAAAGAACGAGTTTGGGTTCATACGAAATAAAACATGATATATCATTGCAACATAACAAAGAAGCCAAACATAGACAGAAATCTCTGCTCCCACCAGCATACAAAAAGAAACAGTGTTCTTTTATGTGTGCATTTTGTACTTTTGACAACCTCCAACCAGGCAAAGCCTGGACCTCAACTTAGGAAACGAAGGTCTTTACCCATTCTGCCATGAAAACAGATTGCAGCACAAACCAGCTTCGAACATTTGGGTGAAGTGCACTTCATTGATACTAATTATAAGATAGAAATACACAACATAAACAATGAAAAGATTAATCGCTTCTCTTGGTCCAGCTCGAAATAGGAGAAGAGATAAAATAATTAACAGATTAGAAGTTGTAGGATGCCAAGAAAGTTGAATGAGGTCAAGTTTGAATCACATCAACACTGCAGGTACCTGTGTTGACCTCCGTCTACAGCCCAAAGCATCAACAGTGGGCACCTGAATGTCACAACTGTTCCTCAGAGAAAATGAAAAAGGTGGTTTGCTCCGGTGAACCACGTTCTGTTTTTGTTTGGTTTTGAATCATGTAGACAGCTCGGTGCTTGTGTGTAGTACAGTGCTTATAGTACAACTTGGCGGGAGGATGCAGGGTGTGTAAGAAAGGCAACCAGGTGGAGTCGTTGTGGTCGCTCTGGGCAATGTTCTGCTGTGAAAACATGGTTATGGGCATTCAATGGATGCGCGCTGACATGCTGTAAAATGTGTTCAGGGATGATTCGAGGAGCACGACGAAGAAATCAAAATGTTGACTTGCCTCCAGATTTCACTTCCATCAAGGAGGAATGAGCCGGAAAAACAAGCCATGAAGGCACCGCCTCCATCCTTGGATGACTGCATTGGTCAGACAACACAAACACAATACCAAGCAGGAGCTGCATGTCTCATTTCTCGCCATAGTTTTATATTGTTGCATAGTAATAATAATATTTACAATATGTGGACGATGTGCCCAATATACATCACTGAAATATGATATATAGTCATATATAATGTGATATAATGTGGCAGAGTCACCGCTCCGCCACATTGAGCCTTGTGGCCACCTCCTTGGGGAGGTATTCCAGGCGTGCCCCACTGAGAGGAGACCCCAGGAAGCGGGGGGAGTCATCCTCGCACCTTATGGGCAGGAGGGTTTTTTTTTAACATTGTTGCATAACTGGTATCTCTCTTTGCTAGAGGTCACATTAAGCGATGCTACAGCCTGTGTGTGTTGTCACCAGTCTTCAGTTGCTGATACAAGGTCAATTTAAAGCCATAAATTATCTAAAGTGACTCCTGACATGCTGTAAAGTAGGAAACCTGGTGTGTTGGGTTTGATTCATTTCCTCATGAAAAAACAAATCTTTCCAGTCATCTATCAAAGCTGCTAGAAGCAGAAAAAGTGCACGTCGTCATGCTCATACAGGGAGAACAACATGATGTAGTCATGCTCTGCTGGTTGCTTGTGTATAGTGTTTATGAGAGCATGTCTTTGAAGTGCACTTCTCTAACAATACATGTGCTGCTGACTGCTAAATAAGAGCACTTAAAATGTTCTTGATTTTCAAAAGCCGTCGGCAGAGCTGGGACACATACGCAGTCATACGGCGCCTATAGCATGAAAGATGGCAAAATATCAAACGCCTGAGCTCATCAGGCTTTTTTAAAGGCTGTGCTTTCTTTGACTGTGTTGCTCTCTTTGTTATCACTTTGAAGCAGACAAAATAACAGACTTCATTTTTCTTTTATATTTATTTATTGATGGATGGTGTGCAAGAAGTTAGACCCTATTTTAATATGTGATACCAAATAAAAGAAGGGATTTAAGGGAAAGGTGACCAGAGGATGGATTTAATATCGAGCTTTATCCTTTTTATGCATCATCTGCACACATTATTTCTTTACGCAGCCGCAGAGAAAGGTCAGTATACAAAGGGTGATCTGGCTGTACACTCAAGCTGATTTGATCGTCAGTCACCGGGTTTTAATCTTCATTCTTCATTACCAGTTCTGTTTCCAACACGTGCGCGCCGTCGCCTGTGTGTGAGTGTGAAAGCGCCGTTACGTCTCAGTCACCTTCACCGATGATGTCAGCTCCAGCAAAGGCCCCTTTGACGAGAGAGCATGTTGAGCCTGGAGGCAGTGTTAATATTGCACACAGTAACCCAGCAGCAGTTGATTCTTTTATGGAGAAAAGGTTTATGGAAAAAAGGTTCATCTATCTATCTATCTATCTGTCTATCTATCTATCTATCTATCTATCTATCTATCTATCTATCTATCTATCTATATATATATATATATATATAGATATATATATATATATATATATCAGATCTCTAGAGAGAGAGGGAGCAGTTTTTTCCTTTCTCATTGTTTCTTTTGATAGTCTTCATTAATCTTTGAACTTTCTTTAAGCTCTTGTTGTCACAGGTGACTTTTTCCTCCCACTTTGACAAGCAGAGAGGGAATATTGTTAAACAATTGATGCACTGTTATAGGGATATTTTTCATTTTTCTAGAGGCCAGCTGATAGAGTCCCTGTTATCAAGCAGTAGCTAAACAACCGTGTGTCCTCCATGTTGAAAGGCTACGTTGATTAGGTCGGGGGATTACCAGCGACATGTGCCTCTGCAGTGACCACTTTATATTGGGTTTTCACAAATTTTATCAGAATTTCACAGATTATCTGCTAATAGGGGCTGGGACTCAAACTCCCACATCAGTCTTCACACGCCTGGTAGATCCAGAAGTGAGTCCTGGCAGCAGATGAGAGCTGAATTCTTCATCAGTTCAACATTTACTCTTAAATAAATACTTCTTTTTCCAAAAAAGTAGTAGTCCTTTTAAGCAATGCATTTATTTAGGGTTTCGTAACTGATCCAGCACCATTAATCACATCTTTTCTATGTCTGACAGAGAGCTTTCTGAATTAGGACTTTCAGTACATGACCTGTTTCATAAACACACAGACGTACACCACAAAATCATGTCTGCTTAGTGGTTTTGGAAAATTACAATGTTGACAAAACTGTGTGGAAAATTCTTTCTTCCATCACTTACAAAAAAATGTGCTCTTACAATGAGACTCGACAACTTAATAGTTCCATTCTTTTGACTGAGCAATGCGGTCTCACAGCTTTCATACATGTCTTTCAGCAGCGACCCATCAGGTGCATCTGTAGAGTCAGAACTGAAAGTTGGTGTGTTGAGAAAAATTCTATATTTAGAGTATCAAAAAGTATTACATCATTAAATACAAGAGTTTTTCTCCAGTGCAATCACAAACTAATCAAAATTTCACATAAAATCCCAAACGTGTTGATGGTGTTGGAAACACAGAGTGAATCCTACTTTAAACAAGTTTTAGGTCATTTTCTTTTTGGTGCAGTTTTGTCGCTCTGATATTTTTTTGGTCTAATTGCCCCCCACACATACAAAAGATATTTGCTGTTAGAAAATTATGATCAAACTCTTAATTTATTCGGCGAGTAAACATCTCATGCAATACAATAGCTTAAATGTCACCAACAAATTTAATTTGTACGGTATTAATCTTAACATCCAGATAGAAGTGACCTTTTAAGGTATTCTAAACAACAACCAATGTCATTAAAGATAATCACCCATTATTGAGCCCTCCGGTTTAAGGGGGCATTTACTTTAAGGTGGAATCATTGACATGCAGAGGTGGGAACAGTTGCCTCAAGCCCTGTTTCATTATTGCAACAGGGACAATTTCTATAACGACACATGCTGAGAAACAGTCAGAAAAGAAATAAAATTAATAGCAGCAATAATACTGATAGCACTCAGTGATAGTGACCGGAGTTTATATGCAGCATGTGCAGTGGTGATAGTGGTGGTGGGGGGGTGGGGATAACCAGAGGCTGATCATTATTCGCCTCCTGAAAAGCAGAAATGGAAAAAAAGAACTTGAGATTAATGTAGTAAGTACTGTCGATTAATAAGAGAGGTGCGATTTTAGGTTATTCTGAAATGATTTTCAAAACTATAAATATTCTAGCAGCTGGGTATAATTGTTAGTGGCTGTTTCAAAATGCACCGTTCATCAAAAGAAGCGCACTTTCAACGGTTTGTGAAACCTCCTGGTGAAGCTCCTATCGGCTTCAGTTTCCAAGCCTTTGAATGTGGACCTCGAAAAATGCATTGGTTACAGTGCGAGAGCAGAGAGCGGCTGTTCTTTTGGTCCAAAAGCATGACCTTCACACCAGAAGACTTGAAGTTAATTTTACATCTCATTGAGAGTTCAGTTTTAGAGTCCCCCTGCAGACAGCTGTCATGGAAAACGGGGATCTTCATAGGACGGTTTAATCTGTCTGACCTTCTGGCACAGAGAAATAGATTACCTACCACACCTCCAGAGCCCCCCGCTCTAACTACCTGAACTGCCTCATGCATACCAAAAAGGACATCAGACTGGCTGCTCATTAGCAGCTTTGTGTACATCATTAGAGCTATTTGGTATTTTATCAGTACGAGAAACAATCAGATTCACCGGTGTTCTTTTGGGGAAAAAAAACAAAAACAAAAAACAAGTCCATTTGATTATTGGATGCGCTTGTGTGCATGGGAACAATTACTAATCATAGATCAAAATAAGCAGGGCAGCCCTTTACTCTCGGGGTTCATCTGCTTATGCACATATTTCATCAAAAGTGTTCTTCCGAATTTAAAATTGATATCAGGAGATGTCCAGATTTAAAATGAATATGATTACACCACAATGAAACAGAGAGCCACTACAGATGTGAATGAGAAACTAAATGCCATCGTAAGGGTTAAAAAGAAAACCTATAATTGAATGAAAAAAGCTATTAACTACACAGTGAGAAGGACAACCAGCTTCCTTCTCATTAACAGATGAATAAATGTAGTGGAGGGTATGGAAAGAACAAATGACCTGAATAAATAGCCCAGGAAACAACACCTATTGCGCCCCTCCTCGTGGCCGGTATACCTCATGAATTCAACCTCAGGAGAACAACGGATGTGTCACGAATTACCTGGAATTGGCTAGATCGGAAGATTCAGCGAGAAATAATGAGAAGTGATATGCCAAAGCTTCGCTGGAGATGAAAAGCCTGAGGGTATCATGAATGCTCTAAAAAGTGCCAAGCGGCCTCCAGATTGGATGAGCGCTATATTCACGGCAAGCATATAAAATCCAATTTATTTGACTGCTACCAGCCCCCATGTGTGCTTTATTGGAAAGCTGACCCTGACTTGGCCGAAGACAAACAAAGCTAGCATACACCGTTCACCTCTTCTGTCTAAATACAAGCAGAATGAAACAAGCCATTACCATTTTATTCTTCTATATAGCAAAACTTGTCGCTTTTCGCCCCTTCCTTGAGGGTGATATAATTCCTCGAGCTATTTCGTGGGGAAAAAAAACAAGAGTGTGCAATTGAACAGGGGCACTGATATACAACATCATGAATAACTTTCCCAATTGGAGAGATCCAAGCGATTTTGTTACCAGCTTTGCTTTGTGGTCACAAATGTAGTTTTCACGTTGTTTTGATTCAGCCAAAAGCTTGAGTTCCTCTTTCATTTCCCCGCGGTTGACAACACTAGCAACCCTCAGCGGGACGCTGAGGATAGAGGTGAACGTGTCAGTTTGAAATGAAATGCTCTCCGTCTCCTGAGGGAGGTTCCTGCTCCATGTGGCTCACCACTCAAGGAGAAATAACAGTGTAGCGTACACAGATTTGCGAGGCAGCCCGGGTGAAAGCGTGAACATGTGGCTGTGAGGCGAAATCATGTCAGTAGAATTGGGAAATTCTGGCAAGGAAGAAAAAAAAAACTTCAAATGAGGTTAATCACTTCATCTCTTTTTGTGTGAGACTGAACACCAGATTAGATCACTAATCCGTGGTCTCCGATGGTAGATGAGGCCTAATCCACGAAGGTTGTGATTGAGGCGTATTTGCGAGATTCATTTCTTGGGAAGCTCGGAAAAAATGGATGTCAAGTTCAGTCAGCGAGATTTAATGAGGTTGTTATGTGACAGAAATCACTTGAGGTAAAACAATCTAATGTTTTTTTCATCAGATACATCAACACTTCCTTCGCCTGCCGCTCGCCACAGTGGCGTTAAGAGCTCTACGATATTTTCTCTTAATCATGGATGCTTCAGATGTTGACCTGTCATGCGGTTGTGTAGCTCGGAGGGTGTGATGTGCTGCCGACACCGAGAGGAAAGGTGTCTATTGTTAATGAGCTACCGTTGCTATAACAGCAAGCTTTCTACTCGCGCGTAGAGACTCGAAACAAAGACTCTTGATTTCACACACAAGCAGACAAAGCATGCTTCCCGTCACTAAATAATGACTAATGGCTCTTGCTCATTTGGCCATAGTTAGTTAAATGCCGGTGTATAAAACGGATTCACTGGATAAAAACATGGAATATTATATTGAAAAGGTTATTATTTTCAAAAACACTGAGTAGTTTATTATTAATTTGATTTTTTTTTTTTTTTTTAAAAAACAACAAAAAACAACAATATATTAAGAGATAAACACATACATGTAAATAAATATAGATTGTATGGATTAAAATGATATTTTTTTTGCTGCCGTCAGGCTTCAATATAAGATTATCTTCGAATGTGAACAACAGAAAGGGTTTTTTGATCAGTTGGGGGAAAAAAATCCTCTGGCCTTCTCCCATTCGTGTTGAATAACTTGGTCCAAGACGGTGACAACAATGACACAGGGACAATAATGCAATTTGAGTCCATGGATAGCAGCCTGCTCACAGGTCAATGAACCTTTAGAATGATGTTTACCAAGGCTGCTGAATATGAATTCATTCAAAAAAATGATGCTATATTGAAGGAGAGTTCAAGTTAATGTCAACCTTCTATATTTCTCTGTTTGCATATATTGTTGGTTTGTAGTTCATGACAACCTTGGGATCTGTAAAGGATTCAGATAAAGGTCGTTCCATGGTATAGCATAGAACATGGTTCCTTAGATTTACTTCAAGCATTTGAAAGATTTTATTTAGCTTCTAGCTGGCAATGAAGACAGACTTTAGCCTCCAGAGCTAACCCCAACTAACACAAAATACCTCCATGCAGGACGATTTGCAGCTCATGACCTGTTTCACTTATCATATTGAGCACTGAGCTTCGATCCAGCAGCCTTGTCTCGGTCCTTGACTTTTTGGGGGGGCTTCGCTCAGGTCGACTGTGTTTATCAAACGTGGATCATTATTCAAAGCCCGAGCTGCTTTCAGCCACATACTGTGAGTGAGGTCTTTTTAGGCACTGCCAGGGTCTGCTCTGTGCAGCAAAGTCTCCTTCCTGTCTGTCACCAGCAGAACAGTATGCAAGAAATCCATCAGTTTACTGAACGTTGTTGTTTATCCTCCATGTCCTCTTTTACATTTGATTTAGCTCCGTGTCTCTTAACCGCCTCATCCAATAAACACCACCAAGCATCAAAAATCAAATGACCCCTTTTTGTCCTCGTGACAGCCCACCTTTGCATTAAGTTGCAGGTTGTCCTCTGTCATAGAATGACCACAGTGAAAGTCATGGAAACAAACTGAAGTGAGTTGGCTTCGATAGCACCTCCTTACTGTGCCCACCTTTGGCTGAACTTAAAACCTAGAAAATAAGTTGTTTTTTTTTACAAGCTGTAAAATGAGCTGTGAATTCAGTGGTCTCTTTGAATCTTCACTGAATTTGTATCATCCAAAATCATGTGCTTTAGAATTACTAGGAAGACAGCAAGCAGAAATAACCTCAAATCTCCCTCAAATGACATCAACACTGGTGAACAGCCTGTTACAAAGAATTAATTTAATTAGCGTTAACAGTAATAGTCCCTATTGAAGGATTAGTTTGCTCAAAAAATCTTTTCAGGTCAATATGTAATATGCTTTCTCTTGTTTGGAGTAAGAGCATCCACCTTGTGACCACAGTCTGAATCATCCCCTAATTTGCAACAAAATAAAGACCCAGCAGGTGGAAATGATTATGATATTTTGTGAATGCCATACTAATTACATAATCACTCTCAGTTTAGAGGCCATCAGTATTCACATGCACAGCTTCCACAGTGGAGGCACACATTTGCCATTTCACACATATCTTTTAAAGAGAACAAATTCGCAGGCGTGCTTGTGCATTTTTTTGATGTCATTAGCCAAACTTAACCTTTCAGTTCATCTGAAATACCACTTTTCCGTCGCCATCGGTTTTTTGGAACTCAGTCACCTTTTAGTCGAAGAAAGAGAATGCTCATTTTTTTGTGCTGCGAATCAAACTGTGTCTGCAGGTTTATTCAGATTATTTCCACCGTGTCAAAAGTGCAGCGATGGTTTGTTTGCATACGTGCGACATGTTCCACACAAAGGTTGCTGCTGAAGTTGATGCCTCCATTTTCTTCCTGAACTGAGCAGTTTCCCACACATACACACACACACACATTATTGCAAAAAAGAGGTCTCCTTATCTGAATGCTTGTGCTGCTTTGTGATACCATTATTTTTTCTTACTGTCAGCCTTTTTTCTTACCTGAGGCAATTATATATTTAATTGAACCTGTTCAGTGTTTAATTGGACACCTTTCCTCACCATAAAACATTATTTGTAGTTTAATGGATATTTTTGAACTCTTTCGAATACATAAAGACACTGTGGAAATTACCCAGCCACCTGTCTGGAATTGTGGCGGGAGAACAATCAAACTGTTGGGATGGGTGTAAATTAATAATTAAAAAATAGAGTTATGGAAGGATCCGTCATTTCGGGTTTTAATGAGGCCGATTTGTAAGGTGGTGACACTTCACGTCCATCACTCGGAAGCAGGACGTTCTGCCAGAAAAAAAACACCTGCAGCAACTTCGAGTGAAATGAAGTATTATTTGTGTGATTTCCACGTCTGTCCAGACAGACACCAAATGACTGCTTTCTTTCAAATCAATTATTGTCAGTTATTGCGAGGAACAGTGTGCAGGATGGAGAGGAGCTCCTTTCACTGGTGCCTGATCACAAAAATGTCATTGGCAGCTGCACCTTCTTACACCGTCAGACTGGGGCTCCTTATCTATTTCTCCCATCCTTCCATCCATCCTTGTTTCCTCCCTTTATTCCCTTCCCACATTCCCACCCTCTCCTCAAAACTCCTTTTTTCCATTCAATCATCCATTCATCTTTCCCTCTAATCAATCTATTCTTCCATCAATCCCACTTATGCATCCAACCTTCGCCATTCCCTCAATGAATTTTCCTCCCTCCATCTCCATCCATCCCTCTCATCCATCCTTTTTCTTACTCCCATCAATCCATCCTTACTTCCTCCCACTCATCTGTCTTTCCTCTTTCATGCTATGATTTTTCCCTCCCTCTATCCATCCCTTTCTTCCTCCCGTCCACCCATCCTTTCATCCTTTTTCTCTCAGCTTCTCTTACTAGTTCTGAATATCACTCCTGTTGCAGTGGGTGAAAACTAAGTGAGTGGATATTACAAGGTGGACGTGAGGGAGCACTGAAGTGCTGTGATGTCATCAACAGTGTTTGTACATAGTCAAAATGTTCTAGTCTAATCAAATACAAAAGAATGCTGATTTTGTTTTAAATAAGCAAAAAAATCTTAACCTTTTCAGGTAAACTGGTGACAAATGATGAAAAAAATGCAATGCTTGAAAAAAAGGGAAGAAGAAAAGACTTAATGACTGCACGTCGTAACCAGATTAACTTGGAGTGTGTGCATGTCAGTTGTGCCCTCTGGTCAGCATACATATTTTTAAACTTGTTGGATTTATGTTCCAAACTGGAAATCTATAAACTTTATTAAGACTGAATGATTATCCTCTCCATGGAAGCTGAACATGACTACCCCCCATGAATTATTCACGAGTTTCTTCCTCAAGATCAAGTTATGCTTCGATTTAATTGCTTCTGAAGGAGTCTCGCTCGAGCTTTGACAGTCTATGAGATCAAAGTATTCTGCCACCACATCTCGACGCCTCTATTGCTTTTTGGCTGCTTATGAGGTTCAGCTTTTTTTGATGAGTGTCACATCAATAAACACCCGATAATCACTACAGTAAACAATACATAGCTGGTGCTTGCACTAAAGTAACACCCCACATAAACCCTGAAATGTATTCCGAAGCAGGCACCAGAAGTTTCAGGCAGAACAGAGGCAATTTCATAGTGCATGCTGGGATTTTAATTTCTGCATTAAAGTCTGCATTGAAGCATTAACATGAAAAAGGATTGTGGTACAGCAGGCTGCTCAGGTCACTGTGAAGTCTTCAAAAGCACGAGGGTGGTGTCAGAAATGTTAACTCTTGCTGTCACGTGAAGAACAACGACATGTCAGCATGCGTGTGTGTGTGCGTGGGGAGCTTTTTTAGCTTCTCTTCTGCCTCATAATTTTAGACTTTGATTTGTAATTTTTAAGGTTGTGCTCATCACTTTTATCGAGCCAATCAGCAGCAATATTCAGCCTAGTTGAACAACTTTTCATGCCTATTGTGTGCTCTTTAAAATCTAAATGTTTACTTTTTACTCTTATTTCCTTTCAATTCACTTCATTGTAAAATACATCCAATTTAAAACATTTCTGATCAGGGAACTGCTGCCAACTTCCACACACTGCACCTTTAAGAGGTAGAATTAAAAAAAAAGCGTGACCCACAATTCATTTTTATTTTCCTGTGTTCAAGACAATACACCTGTACTAAAGAGCTTACCCTCAAGCATTTGATTGTCTTTGTGCATTAAGCCCAAGCTACATACAGGCTGTGGCTCAAACATCAGCAGGGATCTTCCCACATCAGTGTTACTTATTGTTTATTCTCAGGAAAAAAGCAATTCTAACCAAACACGCATCTAATAAATAATCGTGAAGTGCGGTGTGCTGGGGCTATACTCCAATAATATGAAGGCAATTTGTAGTGAAGGGATTGGAGACAACGTGAGGCCAGAGGAAATCAATATAGGGACAGAGCGTAATGATAGAGCCTCTAAAAACTCTTACATTACACTCACCGTCTCTCCTGACTCTGTGAGACCCTGACGCATGAAATAAAAAGCTCCATCTGTATTCTGTGCGGTGACATGGTGAGACGACGAAGACAATGGCTTTACCTTCTAACCTTTTACCAATTACAGGATTATATTTGTGATTAATGTCACATATGACCAGAGCAAACTTATTCTCGTTTCATCCTGTAAAAAAAGACAAATCGCTGGCTTGTCTGTTATGAAGGGGTGTGTGCGTGTGTGTGTGTGTGTGTGTGTGTGTGTGTGTGTGTGTGTGTGTGTGTGTGTGTGTGTGTGTGTGTG
>JAUESF010000052.1:8352009-8362129 GCA_032274765.1 Malacoctenus tetranemus
TGTGTGTGTGTGTGTGTGTGTGTGTGTGTGTGTGTGTGTGTGTGTGTGTGTGTGTGTGTGTGCGCGCGCGAGTGTGTATGCATGGTTTTCATCTGGGTTACATATCCAGGGCAGTTCTGACCGATGTTCTCTTGTAAACCAGGGAGTCGGTGCAATTTATCCCCTATCTACAATCCACACAAGTGCTATTTTTTTCATCCGCTAGGAGGTTATTCGACAGCAGGAGTTTTAAGACAGATGTGGAACCAGCGGAGCCCTGTGCAAAGATGCACACGGCGCACATGAATTTCCTTTTTCAGTAGGGCCTATCTGTACTTTTTGAGCAAAGCCCCTTTAAGTCTGAAAGTTGTTATAAGGGAGGGAAGCTTTTACAAAGGCAGCTTAGTGCTCGGGAAAGTTCAGGGTTACATTTTGCTTTTATCTGTTAATTAAATGGATGAGTTTCCGTCATAAAATGATAACTAAAAACATTGTCAAAACAGAGACAAATTATATTTTTATTAAATAAATACTTAAAACTAATTGCAATCAAAATGGGGCATGTTGGGAAAATAAAAGTAATTACAGATAGCTTGGGAATTTTAGAATTGGTTTTTCCCACACAAGGTCAGGTTGGGTGCTTGAAATTACAGAGCTTCCAAATTTGTATTTGCAAATATGCACAGGTGGAAAGTAATGAAGTACTTTGTTCTTGTACTCTAGTAAATCTTTAAGTTTCTTTATTCACACACTTGTTTTTCTAAATACGTTTACTTTTGAACTCAATTATCTGCACTATCTACAACCTACATTCTCAAAACTGGCTCACGACTTTTTTTGAACTCTCTGAGTGACAGCATGAAAGTCTTGTTATCCGTGGCGTGTGGGTGTGATGTGAGAACACGGTTTTTGCGGAGTGACATGGACGAGGAAACCCAGTCATTTTGCCACAGAGGACGGAGACGCACAGACGCAGGATATTTCCAATCTCCAACTTTCTTATGTTGTTGGCTACAAAAGCGGTGTTTGCTTTTGCTTCTCTGTACCAGCATTTTTTTGGTTTGTTTATTTAATGAGGACAGTGCATATTAATGAACACACTGTGCAAAAAAACAGTAGTTTATGTAAATATGCCAGAAGCTATTTTCCATCCATAGTCCTGTGAAGGTTTGCAAGAGGAAAACAATCTGAATTTGTGTGCCAAGAACTTTTTTATTTAGCAGATTTACTTATTTAAATTTTTATTTTAATACATTTCAACACATGTACTTTTCTACTTTAACTTGTAAGAAGTTGATACAGTCCTTTTACTTTTATCGAAGTTATTTTTTAAACAAGTATCTGTACTGTTACTTAGGTGAGTACTGTCGACATCTGTGCGAATATAAATCTCAAGAGCTGCAACGATTCAGGCTGAATGTCACCTGATTAAGTGTTTTTCATACGGTTGCTTGGACCCCGCCCCCTTCACCCACCCACCCACCCCCCTGCTGGAGCAGTGTTTGGCGGGCGTGTGGCTACAGCGAGTGGCGCCACGGGAGGAGAAGATGGAGTATGTGGCTCCTCCTTTTCTGTCTCAGGGTGACAAGGCTTCTCCTCCACACCTTCACATTCATCTAATGAGGTGATAAAGTGAATGAATGAGGCATGAAAGGAGGCATGCTGCTGGGGCCGGTCTGATCCCGTGATGCCACTCCCCACCCGGCAACCTTTTGCTTCTCTGCTGCTCGTGGTTGAGGACAGTGGGAGAAAAAAAAAAGATGCTCACAGGAGGATGAGGCAATTTCTGCAATGTGTAGGCAACACATTTATCTGTCCTGGGTGGCGTGCACACAGCCCACAATGATATGTGCTTATTACGATTGGGCTGAGGAGCAGGAGGCAGAGTTGTTGAGGATTGTGAAACCACTCCAGCTTTCTAGAACTTTCCTTACTGCCATAATCAAGCCAGTTTGGTTGAATTTGCAACAAAAAAGAATAAGAATAAGAATTGAATCCTTGGCTGTAAGAGTGTTATTAAGCCTGCTGTTAAATCAGAACAAGTTCACACAATGTTTAACAAAATTTATTCAGCCTTTTTTTTTACTTAGCGTTTAATACCAGGAAACAAAAGAGTCCCTTTCCACTTTAACAGCTCGACCATTCAAATGCGTCAGATTTGGCCGAACCTTTGTCATGCAGAAAGAGAAACACACTGAAAGCCTTCAGCCCACTGAGTATGTACAATCATGCCGAAGGTTAACGGCGGTGGATGTCAAGACGATTTATGAGATGGAGCTTAATTCAGACAAGTCATTTAAGAAAGACGGAGAGCACAAAATGACTTTGTACTGGAGAGAAACAAGAAGTACGTCAGATCTCAGATATCTTTCTGTGGCTTCTGTGTCAGACAGGTTATCTGTCTGAGACAGGACATGCTAAGGTGAAGGCTTTTCAGGTTTTTTCCCACATACGGCATGCAACGCAGGTGTTGCTGCAACAAGTGAACAAGTGAACATTTTAAATTGTTTTTAAAGGACTTAGATTAAATTACGAGAAAAATACTAGTTAGAATTTTGATTTTTGCAGTGTAGGATCATCTGAGATGGACTCCAGCTACCCATGACTACAAATTGGATTAAGTAGACCCCGAGGATTATTAGATAAGGTGCTGTAAGGAAGTGTTTAACAACTATGAAATGAGGAATTACAAACAACTATTTTTCTTGGTTTATTAAGGTTAATTCGACCTCTCTCACCAAGTAAATTACCTTGCTGCATGGATTGATGGTTTCACAAGTTTCAAGCAATTTTCTTCTCAAATCCAAGGACATGGTTAGTGAGTCATTCAGAAACTGTACATTTTAACTGGAGGTGCTCATGTGTGACTAAGATCTGTTTCTTTGTGTTTGCCTTTCGATCGACTATTCAGAGGGAATCCTGTGATTGTCACCTGACATTGGCTCTTGCTTCCTACAACTCATTCACTTATTTACAGCAGGTGTAGAAAGTTCATTTATGGACATTTGGTTCCAATAAACTCTGAATTACAATATTCCAGAAAAAGGGATTGTGCTAAGGTCTTTAAAATCAACTGTTGCCTTCTGGTCCAGATATTGCTGTCCCTCACAATGTGCCGGAAGGCATCAGTGACTAATAGAGTAACCTGAGTCATGCTGTTAAATGTGATTCACATATTGACGTCATTTCAGTCACATTTATTGCCTCCGTTGAAAGCGTGAATGCCAAAACAACATCGTGTGGCTGGAGGCTAAGTAAAGGTCTCGCTTTCGGACAGCTTCTGCAGATTAGTGTGCTTTCTGGAAATAATGACTTTCCGCTAACAATGTAATCTGTTAGTCCAAACACTGAGGGGAGCTCTGTGTTTCACATCCCAGTGAACAGATTGGCGGATTGTCTGCTTCCACCACAGACAGTTAGATCGTATCCTTGCAGTGCCGCCAGGGAGCTGCAGTGGAACTGAGGCGTATTAACCAAATCCTCACATTAACAGGAATCGTCCGAAAAACACGAGACAATCTCAGACACGAGACAATGTCAGAAGCGAGACAATCTCTGACACAAGAATCAGGATTTATAGTTTTTTCCCACCTGAGTTGCAAATGTAGGGCTCGAAAAGGGGGCGCTGCTGTATGGAGCATGCACAGCATCTGCTTAGGTCGCAAATAAATAACGCCCACTGAACCTGAGTTTGAAGATAACACTCCACCCAGGGAGTAGAAGTGTAAGTGCTTCACCCAGAAGGCAGGACTGGGAGCAGGACGGCAGGAGAGCTCAATTGGTATTCCTGCTTGAGTTGCATCCCAGAAGGCCAGCCCTCATAAATAATATGATAATGCTGTATTTCCAGTGCTGCTGAGGTTAGCTGTATGGTGGTGGAGGAACAAAGCACAGTGCTATGAGAGTGACCTGAGGTGAGTGGCAGGGATCTGCAGCGGCTGGAGCTTCCCGGGGCCGATAGGGTTCGGCAAAAGTGGGAAGCCCAGCAAGACGAACGGGTGTTGACAAGTTTAATCAAACTGTGTCACTTCTGACACCTGCAGAATAGCGAAAGTAAAACTGGCTGACAGGGGCCCATGTTTATGCAGAAATCACAGAGCTGCTGCTGCTGCTGCTGCTGCTGCTGCTACAGATCATTTACACAGGGGCTTTGGAAAGTGTCTGGAAAATGCTCGGGCCGGCTTGTTTAAGCAGAGCGGATCTTAAGCTGCTCCCGCCTTGACCCAATCTCTCAAAACAAACCTCGCTCCTGGCCGACGGAGACCGAGAGCGGAAACATCGAATTTAACACCACCACGGGGTGCATGGACGGGGGGAAAATACCGGTTGGGTTTCTTCTTGCAGCAGCAGCATAAAGAGGTGACTGCTCCCTGAAATCAACAGAGGCTTCTGAGGGAGTTTCTGCTGAGAGCAGCACCAGCAGCACAATTTGACATTCGTGTATTAATGCTGAACAGATTGGCGCTGTAATGGCATTTTATCTCTTTGGATACACTGCAAAGAAGATATGGATGTTAACAATGTATGTAGAGTTATCATCCCTTGGACAGTTTTTTATCTCCCTGTCATTCTGTGGCTGTCACTGTCCCTCTCTCTCTGTCGTTTTTTTAAGCATCTCTTCATATGTCACACACACATTCAGTGTTTGTGATATTTTGAGCTCAAGTGTTTGCACTGGCCTGTCAGGGGAAGGCTTTTTTTTTTTTTTTAAAAAAAGAAACTTATCACCACAGAATACTATAGGAGAACCACTTAGGTGGAAGCAATAGTTGGCAACTGAGATGGAATATGTAAACTGTAATTGAATCCAGCGGTGAGTGCTCCTATGTGGAGACATCTTTGTACGTCGGGCACATTATATTTCACATCATTGTGCTCGGAGGACGGGGCTCTGATGCGAGTGCAGTGCCGCGCTCCAAACGGCATATTTTCCCCCCAAACAACCAGCCTGACACATTTTTATGATAGCTGACACGGCATTATCTGCATCCCGCCATGATGGCTCAAACTGCTTCCTGCTCTTCCGAGGCTCATTTTTACAAACATTCCCAAAGTAAAAAGCCACTTTTTTTTTTTAGAAATAAAAAAAAAGAAAATATGAGTGTCTTTTTGCCCCCCAATTTTATTGACCTGTTTATGTTTACTGTCTCAAAAGAGCCCTAACAAAATCTTCAGACAAAAAACAGCTACCTCAAAGGAGAGTTCACTTTATTTTACTTTCTGAGTAACACTCCATAGTGAGTCATATAAAAGATCCTATAGCATTACTTTCCTTGAAACCCTCTCTAATCCTTGGTGCTATCGCTTACCAACATGCATAAAGAGTCTATCACACACGTTATAACTGCATCTTATGTAAGGCAAAACCAAGAGATGAGCGTCAAATAAATCGAGTTTGGTCGGTGAAAAGTTCACTTCTCATGTTCCCTCCCTCCCTCTTAATGCTTTCATTAAGTCTCATACTATGGGGTGTAAAATATATTGTGGCGAGCAGCAACCACCTGAAAGACTGGAGGTGGTGGTGATTGGCTGGAGATAGATCACATGGGTGTTGTCACTGCGAGCGTTTGTGTTAGTTTGGTCATGTTTTGGTTTTTGTAACTTGTTGTGGTGTGCAAGCTGTGTTGTTTTACTCCTGTTTTGTTGCTCTTGTTTGTCTTTGTTAGTAGGAGCAATATTTTTTGTCACCGTGAGTGAGGATCCTGTTCCTGTTTATCAGACCACCTGTTTCACGTACGGTGGTATATTCAATGAAGAATGGCAAACATAGCTCTGCTGTCAGTACCACATCATGTGATAATGAATGATGGCATATCTCATTTAATCTAAAAAATCGATAATCATGATTCGTGGCACTGTTGCAAGTCGGAGGCATCGGAATAATCCGCAGCGATAATGACAGAGAAGGAATTCGAAAGACACATTGGCGATTTACAGTCATAATTTCCTCATGAACTTGAGGCGGGATCACCTGCAGGCGACGGTACCTCCATCAAGAAGGAGCACACACCAGAGCAATCTGAACACCTGAACAGCACTGAGAGTGAGTAGGAAATAAAATCCAGTCGCAGCCGTAGTCCTTATGGTGGAGTCTCCTGGTTACTAGAGCCAGCTTGAAGATTACCAGCCGGGCACACTCGGCCTTCACATAAACAGCCAATAACTAAAACGGCCTCTTTTTACATGCATTTGAATAAAAAATGTGGATATTTCCAAGGGAGAAAAAAAAGCAGAGCTGTGTAAATTTATACCTCCCAGCACTGACGTTTGGCAGTTGGGACACTGCCAGCTGTGGTCGGTTTGTTGCTACACAAGATGAGCGACTGTGTCAATTGGACGGCGGTTAGCTAGATAACGCCTTTTCGCCCTTCACCTTCAAATCCCCCATTTTTGTCGTCAAACAGGGTCTTCAAAATCCTCCGGCTGAGAGTGACGGCTGTACTCAGAGATTATCCGGTGAGTCCGATTGTTTGCCACTTTTCTTCACTTGTCCACAAGCGTTTTTGTTTGGAGTGGCCTGGAAAGTTGAACAATATAGCTCCCAATTATCATTCGCAGGTGGTCACAACCAGTAATTACACAACGACTAGGAATGACCTCAACCTCACTTCCGGTGTCTTCCCCAAACCCCAAACTGCGTTTTTTAAGCAGATGTGTTTTGATTTAAACAACAAATTTTATTTGTGGTGCTAGTTCACATTTTAACTTTGAAAAATCATCTCACGACAGTACAATTGTTCTTTCTGGGAGTAAAAAAAAGAGGTCATCTGAACAAATCTGGTGAAAAATCACACATGACAGGGTGAGGGACAAAGCACAAGACTACCAGTTTAACTTTGATGTTGACAAGTACAAGGACTTCTGGATTATTAAAGAGTGAGTTTCAGCATTTTCCTGGACCTGAAAGCCTTTGAGATTATGATGAAAAATCAGAATGAATAAGTGTCTCAAAAACTGAGTTGAGGCGTCAAGAACGGCGCTCATAAAATGCATCCTGACTGTAATATCTGTGTATATGACAGTGCTAGCTTGGATTAGCTTGACAGTACAGCACAGTCTCTCTTTCATAGAATCAATGATGCACTCTGACTGTCATCCAACTCCTCAGCTGCATCAGTTTGAATCTGCTCATTTCGCTGGTTGGTATTTTTTTCCCACTGTGGTCAAATGAGCTCTGCAGTTGAAACAAATGTTTAACTGATTGCTGTAAAACATTGTACAATGTGAATGTACTCCACCCACCTCACATGAGCATCTGCCACCTCTGCTGCTCTCAGCCCAGTTTTTCCTGCAACCAGATTCAGAGCTTCAACACTTGCTTGCAAAGCTGCAACTAAAACTGTTCTCACCTATTTGAACTCCTTCATTCCGGTTCACATGCACACTCCCGCTCGCCGTGCACTGCCAGTGAGAGGCGTCTGGCACTTTCACCACTCCAGTCACAGCTGATACTCCTCTACTCCGGCGCTCCCGAGCAGTGGAACCAGTTACCAAACTCCTATTGATTTGAGTCCTCTCAATCCTCAGGGCTCCTGGTTCCCTCATTTCGAGCTCCCTTTTTTCAAGTGACTCCTTACTTTAGTTTTCATTCGGCTCGAGTTCCACCGTTTTGTTCGCCTATCATGGGGTGAATTATCTCCCCCGTCGTCCTCATAAAACCTGTCCAGTCTTCTTTTTTTAGCTTTAATGTGCCGTATTTCTTGTTCATTTACCCAACAAGCAGCCCTGTCTGAGACCTTGGCCTGGGGTTAGGGTTAAACCTTACAATAGCTATATACAATTCAAATTTCCTTAATTAGTCCCACATGGGGAACTTATTATACTACAGCACCAAGCAATAGAGCAAAGAACTCTTGACATGTGTGCTTTCAAAAAAGGGATAAAGAGACAGAACAGTGAATTTGTAGCTTAATCTTTATTCAATGCTATCTGCTCTATCTTTCCACTGGTGCCGCAATGCCATGTGTGATAATAACTACATGTTTTGTGTGGATCAAGTAAGTTGTGACTTGTTCATTGTTGGTGAACGTAAAAGTGCTTTCTGTCTCAACGGTTCAACTTCAGCTGTGGCTGTAAGTCTGCTGTTCTTGTGACCAAGAATCATCAAGATTCAGGATACAATCATCAATAATACCCACAATCTTCAGTCATGTTCAAAAAAGAATATCAATAAATCAATGGTTGGCGTCTGCCGTTTCTCTGCAGCACTTGTTGACTTTTTGTCAGACGTGCTGACCTGCAGAGTCTGTTTCGATAAAATGACGGCTGACTGATCTTAAAGCCTTCGCAGTGTGTCACAAACAGTCATCGAAAGGAGCACAGCAGTGCAGAGGGTGTCAGAGTTGATTTCTGCCTGCGGTGAGGCCAACGCTCAAACCGCTCGATTGACAAAGTCTGCCTGGAGGCTCCGTTTTGAGACTCGCCCAAAAGGGGGAGGACTTTATTTCACAGTGAGGACATGATGTAGACTTTTTACCTTTGCAGCTGGTAAAACCCCAGGAAATGCACAGCAGAGTAAACATTGATTTTCCACAAAAGTCATTCTTTTTTTGCTCTTGGAGTTGAAAACAAAGCCTTTCTTTTCACCCGCCCACACAGGCTTCTGTAAAGGTTTTAGGGAAAAGAATTGGGGCTCCAAAGAGTTTTTTCCCCCTATCATAGCAGAAAAGGACTAGGATAATCATTTTGTATCCGTACGGATCTAACTGTGTTGTGATGCAAAACAAGCACGAACCAATCTGCTCTCCCAATAGCAACCTGACCTTTTTATTTGGTTAATACCTGAATGCAGATCATCCTGCAAGGGACCAGGCTGTGCTACAAGAAGACAAGGGATTGTGTTTTCTTTTTTTTATTCACATTTCTTGTGCATTTTGTTGCATGCTTGCCTCACCATTATAAGATCTAATTTGGTTGCTGGTTTTATTTCATATCTATTAATACAGCTTTTAGTAAAATGTCCGATTCGTAATGTTGTGAATGCCTGGAACTCTACATCTCGTTTATTTTTCCTGTCATTTTCATCTTGAGGATATTTGAACAACATGATACAATTAATCAAACGGGTGACAGGTTTAAAGGAAAAGTCAGCCTAAGGTGTTGTAATTTGGCTGTGGGCTGTCAAAAGTCCATCAGTGCAACTTGGCATTGATTCTCGGAGCATCTCTGGAGCCCTGCTGAGGTGATGAAGACCATTTCGTTGAAAAAGACTTTACCTCATTTTGTAATTTGAAGATGTCCAACGAGAGATCTGTCTAACACATTGCTTCAGAATCTCCCTTTGGGGTTCACTTGAGTTGAGATTTGGCGCCTGCAAAGGCAACAACACGCGATTCACATCATTTTCGCACTCATCCGACCATTCAGTGACCCTTTCTGCCCCAATGGATGAGGGAATTGTCCTCGAGGAAGAGACCACTCCCACCAGGATAGAAATGTTTCATCACAGGATAAAGGTGATCACTCAGAACAACTCGGTATTGATTTCCAGTGACCTTTTCCTCCAAGGGGACAAGTGGACGCAAACCAAGCCAACAAAACCCGCCCACCAGAGCATGACGGAAGCACAGGATGGCCTCACCGCAAGGGGTCAAGCATTCAGGCTTTTTCCACAAATTTACAACCTGTCTGCAATACATCTTGCAACATAAATTGTTCTTTTAGAAAGATCCACCTGCATGATTAACTGCAATTAGTTAGGCTGTGAAGATACTGCTGCCTGGGAGTTCGGATGGACCTTAACATGTGGCCAAAAGAATTGAACGACTCAAGGGACCGAGCTCTGGTCTATTCAAAGCAGATCACACAACCTGTCTTTAATGAACGAGGCCACACACAAAATGATTGAACTCAGCCAATCAGGCAGACCTCGCCAGTGTAACAGTAGTTGTAAAAAAGAAACAAAACCTTTGAATAAAAGCTACAATATACAAGTTGTGCAATTTTTCCAAATAAGTTGGTTTTTAAGACATTTCTGTAGCTTTATATTTTTACACTCTATCATTCTGCATTTGTACATTCTATTCCTTTGTTTGTTACAAAGACTTTGTCCATTTCAGAAAAGCTGGAGTGACCGTGGGTCAAAGGGGACCCGAGAGTTTTTGTTCTGCCCTGGGGCCCTCTAGCATGTTGAACTGGCCAT
>JAUESF010000052.1:8367580-8393104 GCA_032274765.1 Malacoctenus tetranemus
ACAGACATACAGCAGTTTCCTTTTATTTTTGTGTTGAAATGCAAAGTTCCTGTGAAATGTCTTAGCTTTTCACTGCACATGCTATCTTTTATTCTGAATACCAGCTGAAACTTTTTATAATGCAACAGTTAAGTCCCATAACTACAGCTTGATTTGGTGACACACTTCTATTGCAGAGATACACTGAATGAATTGAAGTAAAAGCCATAGAAAAGACACGTTTTTGAATAAAAACGACAGGAACACTGGAGGTAGAGAGCACGAGGATCAAGGTGGAAATCAAACACATAGAAAAGTTTTACAGAAAATATGAGAGGAAACTTTGCAACATGGTGGTGACAATGAGCAAACGTCTTTTCAGGTTCGACACTGTTCCACAGCAAAGCACAGAAAAGCGTCTCAGTGGCCCAGCCAATTAACCGTCACTGAAGATTTGTTGTTTTATATTTACATGTTCTTTTGCTGTCATTTTGATTTGACAGCCACAATAATCACCCTGGAAATACTTGAACCATTATCTCAGCACACATTCATAGGGACAGAAAAATCAGACTCTGGAAGAGATCTGAGATTTTTTTTCGTATCTATTTTTGTAACGTGGAATATGCTCATTATTATAGTGAGTAATTGCATTACACCTCCTCAGGAAGCGGTTTCCCTCCTGACGTACAATTACTTGCAAAGCATCACCTACAATCACATCACAATCAACTGTGAATCTGTGTTTGGACCACGTTAATCACAGTAGAAGTCTGGAAGATCCCATGGGGACTGATTACTGTACGTGCTTTCTAGAGGACAGATAATATTGCAAGTGAGTTAAATCATTGAGAATAACAGAGACATACTGACAGAACTCCCGGCAATCTAGTGACAATAAACATGTTTTTAAATTGGGGCACCAAAGGTGGTTTGGCACATCCAGAAAAGATTCTTGTTTTGGTGGAAATCCACCATGTTATATAATCATGTTACCAGAACATGAATGGTAACATGCACGTCATCTTTTTTTACATCCTTCTGTTGGAGCAAAATATGGGGAAGGTTGATTCTTCTTAAAAATCAAGCTTTCTTCAGCCTGATTGAATCCTTTTTACTTATTCAGTTCATTTTAATTTTAATCACAGAACTTTTACCAGAAAGAACCAGAAAAATTTAAACATTGACGTTGAAGTGCACTCAACCCTCGCAACGTGAGGAAATTTACTGTTACGAGTTTGCTCGAATAATCATAATGTTAAAGGGTTAACTGTATCCAAACTGCAGTCACAGTCTGAGTGAAAAAGTTGGTAAAGTGGGAGAAACAGCGTGTTGGCAGAGCACCAGGCGATGGCTGGCGGTAACACAGCAAAAGATTTCTGGCACCTGAATGTATCACATTTTACCCGTGTTACTGTAAACTTCGCAGGGGCCATATTTCAGGCTGATGATGATATTTGTGTTGATGATGGAGCGCTCATCTATGTTTCACCTGATATCTGTGCCTGCTTTTCCCAGATTTGAACTAAATGTGTGTGAGGCACTAAACCACAGTCGACTTGTCGAGTTGTTGCAGTAAGTGTTACGTTGCTGCTACTTTAGTCTTTCTGCTTCAGCGAGACGAGACCTGACAGCAGACCTGCAGAGAAATACCAGCCACCCTGCAGATTTAGCATATCAAGCATGGTGTCCTGAAACATTTTGCTCGATGCAAAATTGAAATTTCCTCATTTATTTTATATGGTGACACAATAATTTATTATGCTACTTCTCATTAACGGTGTGTCAAATGAATTTGACTTGTCGAGCATATTTGTACCTTCATCGTATCACAATATTGTGTCTGACTTGTCACCGTTTTGTAAATGGCACACACACATTTTTTCATGCCTCCTCTATTGATTTGCATTCGCAGTATTTAGTGAGGCATTTATGGCATCTGTAGTTTGTTGACTGCTGCCATGAAACTTAGCTAGTGGCAAGAGTCAACAAGTCAACAATCACTAAATGAACCCAAATTGTGCTGACAGTTTAGCCACAGTCACAGTTAATGACTGCCCAGAGTAACAATTCGAAGTTGTACTCAAGTTACTTTTCTAAACAACTTTCTTGCATTTTCATGACTAGTTAAGTAATTCCACTACTTTTTTCCAAGAAGTACAGAGTGTCTGTAATCAGAATGTTTTTTTCTTTGTGAAATATTATGATGAATGAGCCTCTCTTTATTTGAACAGTCTTATTACATTTCTACACTGTCTGCCACACACACTCGCACAACTTCGGCTGCCAAAAAAAGGTTTGGAGCAACTTGGGCTTCAATGTCTATTCCAAGGACACCTTGACAACCTCCTCTCACCAGAGCCCCATTTTACACCTATTATGATGCTTTTCTACTATATTTTGTTGTGTTGCAACAGTTTTATTGAGGGAGCTGCTTAAGATAGTCAATTATTGGCTGAGGAGTTATTAAGAGGAGTACAAAAAGAGGGTAGCGCCATTAATTATCAGTCAGCACCGCAAGCATAAGACATTAGAAAAGAGGCACTTTCAAAGAGTTCAGCTCCTGAAGAACACAAAGTCAGAGGACAAGCAGGTTTAATACCTTATTTATTTAGCACCTCCTGTACAAGGAGAAAAAATAGCAACAGTAAATGCAAGTTGTTATTTATTCCACTCTGAGGATTTTAGTAAGTTGAATAGAAATGTTTGGGGTTTTTTTTCACTCCGTGATGTCAACTCAGGTTCTTATTGACACAAAGCGAAAGAAGACAGGAAAGCACTATTTGTCCAAACAGCCTTCTCAGGAAAGGATATGTTCTTTGCACATGTTTCAAAACACACGCCTGAGAGTGTTTTCTGAGCTACAAACTCACTCCATTAGCTGAAAACCTTGGTCTTCAATTACAGCAAGATGAACCCAGATGTCACCATGACTGTTTTCCTTAGACTTGGAGCCCACATGCACAAAGTGACAGTTGGATTCAGTGTCGTCCACAGGGAAGTACTTGAGCTATAAAAAGCTACATATGTGTATTCACATACATCAGGGTGGCTGATCCTTCAGCAGGATGAGGCGCCGCAGTGCAGATCCAGCTGCACAAAGGAAAGGCTGAAAGGAAATGATGGGCTGTTTAAAACAGACTCGTGATGAGACCTGACCTAAATCCAATTGAAAAGCCTTTGAAGAAATCGGCCGAGGCAGAGAGAAAGCCGGCAAACTTGAAAGAACCAGACGCATCATAATGGCAAAGTGACAGACACGAGCACACAGGTGCAAGACGACGAGAAAGATTATGCAACCAAAAACAAGCAAACGGGTACATTTTACACACAGATGTTTGACTTTGCTAACTTTTTTCCTTTTTGACCCCTGCCATGAAGGTCATGTTGTTGGGAACTGTCGGTCTGTCTGGTAGCAGGATAACTCAAAACATTCTCAACTGATTTGGATGAAATTTGCTGGATGGGCGAAGAGTGATACTAAGGACAACTGACACAATTTTAGTGTTCATCCCGTTATCCAAAATGACATTTCTGTGATGTAATTACGGTGTGTGTCCCTTTAAGAGAGTCTGGTGTGGATGGAGATTTGCACTCTGTGTGTTTTGAGTTGCTTTATATTTTTGAATTGATGATCAAATATTCAGTCAGTGATCTGGGCCTTGTGTAGTTGTGAACCAAGGTGAACAAACAAAGGAGCATGATGGTCAAACCCTGCAGAATAGCGCAGTTATTATCTCCAGTGGTTGTGAGTAAGAAATATGGTGATGGACAAATCTACACTGACGGAGCTTATCCGTACTGCCAAGTCTGGACTTGGTATGCGAGTAATTCAGAAAATACCAAAGTATTTTGTTTGTCCCAATTTACCAAGATTTTTCAAGACAGAAAGAAGATGTTTACAACATGGACACAAGTGGTGCAGGCTTGTTTACATACACAGTTTCTCTTCAGCAGAGATGTGAGACACCATTTGACGGAGCCATTCAGACGTGAAAATGATACAGATCCCATCAACAATTCATCTGCAGAGAGGCGATATCCCCAATTATTCCATTATGGCATCCATTCAGTGCACTTTAATTTAGTTGTATTACATGTTGCTAGACCGACTGTAATATTTTACTGAAACAATAATATTAAGGTAACTTGAAAACAGCTGTGTAATGTCAAAATGTCTTTAAAAAACGTTTCTGATTTCCCATAAACAAGTTAAAGATAACACAGGTGAATCATTAGTTGGGTAAATAGAGATAATGTTCATTGTTTGCTACTTGCGAGTGTCTGACTGATTCGGTATTGGATTTTCTTTGGATGACATTAATTAAACCCAAATGGCTTAAAGATAGCTGGAACTTGATACTTATTTAACAGAACCAGTGATACTGTGCAAAGCATCGCATGCATTATTATATCTTGTCAGCTCCTCACAACTGAACTTGGACGAAGGTATTATTCAGGGTGACCTCTCTCATGGCCTTGTAATTATGATACAGCCCATTTAGAGAGGTAGAAAAAAAGCACATTATAGATAACTATCTCAAGAACCACTTTGGGAAAAAAAGGAACTAAAGTGGCACTTCAACCGTCAAAACTTTTACTCGAGTTAAATTAACAAGTAAAATAACAGAAGAAGTATGCATAAACAACTCCAAAGCAGACGATGTATTACCATTAAGTATAATTGTCTTCAGGTTAATGTGAAAGTTCAGTTTGTATTTCATTGACAACCCTAAGAAAAAAACACTTGAACACATGCTCCAGACAGTAAGTAGTTCATGTTGCACAATTAGTGGTTCAGAGTTCCTAACATATGGATGCTGAAGCGATGGTTCGATTCTTTTTTTCTGAAGGTTTCTTTTTCTCTTCATTTTATGCTGGAATGCTTTTGTTTCTTCCTCAATTTAGCATCAAATCCCTCAAAATGACAATAAACAATGTGGCAGTAAATTGTGATGCACAGGGTGCAATTCTCTGCAGTTTTTGCCCCCCTGCCCAATTATGCAACTACTTAAGAACAACAACACATTGCACACGACTATAAAGGAGTTATGTGGTGCAGTTGATAGTTTAGTTTAACAAAGCAGAGTTGCATTAAACAATGATTCCTGTTTGGCAGCATTTACAGTTGATAAATGGAAATGCATTTGGTTCTAATTGGATAGCTTTTCCAGTTGTAAGGAACTCTTAATTGTATCATGTTAGGGTATGCTTGAATGAGTCCCAGCATCAGTGTAATACACTGTGTGTATTCTGGTCTTTGCAGGGATCAAAGCGGTGAGCCTCCAGTCATGCAGCTAATCTCTAATCACCCTGTCGTCTTGCCACCTGCTAGCTTCAGTACATATATGTTTACTAACTACAGAATAAGCTGCCTGATACAATTACCTATAGCAATGTGAGCATATGGGTGTGCTTGCACTTAACACCTTGTGCTGCTTAGAGATACGAATATGAAACAAACCAGATTTATTACATGTCATAGTGGGCTGATCTCAGGTTTTCTATCCTAATATTGCATCAGACTTTGTTTTGCATGCTAGTGTTGGGTTTGTTGTAAGTGTACATGTATGGACGCAACACCTGTAAAGCCTGATTTCCACCCCCTCATTAGGTGGGCAAAGTGAGAGGTCTGTCAAATAGATGACCTCTTTCAAGCGCCAATCTGAGCATATGGCATACCAAAATGAAACGTAGGAACTCGGTTAACAGCTGATGAGGGGCATCACCAACCATTGGAAACACAATTCCAATCCAAAGCAATTATACAAGCACAAAGCTAAAATACAAAAACACCACATGTCCACTTTGATGGCTCTCCTAATTTCATCATGCAACCAATGCAACCAAGACATCATCAGACTGCAGACACCGCTGATAATGAGGAAATCATGTTTACTTTGCAGCCAAAACTCGGCAGCAAACTGGTGTTCTCATACTGTGGTGTGCAGTTAGTGTGAGTCACTTGACCAAGCAATATCTCACAAGAAATGTATTCATTTACCCTGTTTTTAAGGTGACGCAAGCCAAATGCCATTGCATTTTGTTGTAATTGATAACCGCAGTGAAAAATCAATGAAAAATAATTAGGTTTTTCTCATGGAAATAAAGGTCAAAGGTCAATATGGTGCCCAGAATGTGCCCAGAGGTCACATCTGGTGCTGACTACTGGACGGACTCGCAGAAAATCATGTCTGAAACTGTTCAGGTTTGTAGCATCAGTGTTTGAGCAGGCACTTATCAGATCTTAGTTTACTAATCCTTCGAAAGAAATATCCACTATAGCAGGATTCAAAGGAGGGTTTAAGTTTTTTTTCAGGCGGGGATAAAAAATTGACACTTTTTGTGTGTTCCAGGGGATTTTGTCAGACCCAATAACACAAATCTTGATACTGACACTTTTGAAGCAGTCCAACAGATGTTTGCTTTGTGAGGATACCAACATTTTTTCACACTGTACTTGTTGGAGTGAGTTTACTCTCTATTCAATTTCAGGTTCATTTTTTTGTGAGGAGAGTTAGGAAAATATGCCTCAACCTGTTCACACACTCAATATGTGAGGACTTGTCATCCTTTCTACAAAACCCGAGTCCTCGGAAGGAAAATAATTACATTTTTACGTGAAAACATGCTCCCAGCTTGGGCCCAGGTTAAGGTTAGGGTGACTACGAGGCAAGAAGTAGTTTTAGACTCCAGTATGTCGGGGAAAAAAACCCATTATTGTCAGTCAATGCAATGTTCCTGGAAGGCATATAAGCACAATATGTGTGTTTGTGTGCATGTATGCATGCATGTGTGTGTGCGTACAGTACCATCAGTTGACTCCCTCTCGCTGCCTATGAACCTTGATAAACTGTGAGGTTACCATGGTGACAGCTCTTCAGAGGCGTGAGGATCAGTGGCTTTCTTTGGCATCGGATACAGAGCCTATAGGACTCGGCACATGAAGAATTGCGGTCGTCTTGGCTGCTGAATGCTTAAAGCTACTTCACCGCTCCTGCAAGTTATCAAGGATCTGTCAGCAGCATCATTGTTTCAGAGGAGCAGGATGCACTGAGTTTACCTGCTTTGGTGCAGCACTCTGCTTCATTGTGTCTGTCCCAGAACATTTATCAGCATCGCTCAGGTGTGGAAGGATAACTTACTTGGTCAGTCTAAATAAGTCCTTTCAGAAAGGAGAGACACATGGATGCTCTCCAGAGGGCGTCTTTAGAAATCGCGATACTGGATCCGTACGCTTTACCATTCAGACTCCGTCATTCGGTGTCACTCTCTTTATTGTGGGTGTCTGAATTTCTGGGTCAAATGGGCGGAACAGGAGAATGGCACTGATCTGCACAGGATGCCATCAAATTTTCACATGAAGTAAAAATAGAAAAGAAAGATCTACAAGTAAAAGCTCATTGCGACCCTGCTCAGATCAACAGTGCCCCCTGCTGGTGTTTTTGTTTGTTTTGGGTGGAACCAAAACAAAGTGCAAGTGTAAGGGAAAGACAATTACATGAACAAGTTACAACACCAAATTACATTTAAAAAACATGGTCTTCATCTGAAAATCGTGCCGACACCAGACGAGTTAACAGCACTTATCGCAGTGGTCGATACTTAAAGCTCTGAAGTGTTTTGCCTGCTGTGCTGTCAGACAGAATTATTGTGAGGGGGGGGGATCAAACAATTATCCACTGCCTACCAAGTTAATGTTTATCCAATCAGCTCTGAATGTGAAGGAAATTGCTCCTGTTACTGCCATGAATGCATGTCGCACAGCATGGCACAATAAACAAGGCAGGCCCATTTGGGAAATCTGTTAACTCATGAATGCGACAGGCACAATGACTCCAATGTGACATGCATGTTTGGAGGAGCAGATGCAGCTTTCAGGCCACCTTGATTAGAAATGGTCTGAAATAATACATGGAACATAGAAATCCGATATAAATAGTACAAGCATGTAGTTTCTGCTTTGAGTCCGCAGTCAACTAATTAGAAGAAACGTCTGATATTAAAAAAAGATAAAAACGCAGGCTTAACAATCCACTAAAATTGTGCTGCATCAAACCAATTTAGAGATGTGTTGATATGAGAGAAATAAATGATAGTACCTTTCTCTGTAAACAGCAAGACTGATTATCTGCTTTCAGAGGCAGAAGTAGTCCCTTACATATGATCATGCTTTTGAACCATGTTGTGATCTTGTTTGCTGGTGTTTTTCATGTTTATCCGGCAGCCAGCCAAATTTGGACCCGTCTTGTTATCTATTGGCTAATGTCGGCCATTTACTCTTATTTTAGCTCTTATTTGGTCTCCACAATTTCCAGAGAAAATTATCCTGCAATGGTGCACAGTGGTGGGTTTTTAGAGCCATTTCCCTGAAAATCGCTGCCTGCTGCTGCTCGATGTGGTCCGACAAGAGTGATGAGCTCGAATGAAGCTGCAGAACAGAAAAACCACAACGTCACGCTGACAAATGATGCAAAGTTTCCCAGGTGAATATTCTCATCACTCAAACAAGTGAATCCATCCATCCATCCATCCATCCATCCATCCATCCATCCATCCATCCATCTTCTCTGCCACTTCACTTCATCAAACTGTAGGGTCAAGAACGGACGATCCCAACTGATAGTGACCCATTAAGTACACATAGGATTTATCGTTTTTTTTAAACACAGACACGAAACTTCACAATATTGCCACTGATCAGAGCCACAAGTAGCCTGGCTTGTACAGCACTCGTGCGTTCAGATTGTGAAAGAATGTTCTCAGAGAAAAGTCAGGGGAACCACCCATACAAATGCCCTTGCCTGAAATCAAACTGGGGATCTACTCTCTAGAAAGCAAGTATGCAAAAGCACTGCACCACCAGAACGGGACTCGTAGTTTTGAGATAAATAAAATTACCCAAATAAACACAATGACAGTTCGCCGGTGCAGCACAGGTTAAACACAGAGAAACATACAATCGTGTTCTCCCCTCAAGGGCATTTAAAAGTCATCAATATGCATGTTGTTAGACTGTCAGAGGAAATGTGGAGAAAAATTAACATATACAGAAGAAGAAAGTACAAACCAAGTATAGAAACAGAAAATTTTTTGCTTTAAATTAAACTGGTGGCTTCTAACTTGTAGGCAAATGTGCAAAGCAGCACACCACCATGCAGTATCATAAAAAAACATTTACCAGACCTTCTGCACACTAGTTCTGTTTTTACATAAGTATACATTATGATGGAACTGATGTGAAAGTGCAGCTGATGGTTCGAAGTCACCACTGAAAAACAAATAACAGCGAGTGTTTGTGTGTTGTTCTATACGTGAGTGTCATTGGATTCAGTCAGTCGATTGGACACACTGAGCCGGCTGCCTCGGCTCTGCTCCCTCAGCGAGGACACCCTCCATAAATGCTGTTAGGGTTCAGGTTACAGTCGACTTATTCAGGTTTGGAGTGCGCTGCTTCACGTCGGCTTGGAGCCGCTGGCGGGGTTTGTGGATTTGTGATCTACTTTCTGGATAGCTGAGGATAATCCCAAAATATTACAGAAGCCAAAGCTGCCTGAGTAAAATTGCCTTTATATTTTTTTTACTTCGAGAAAGGATTCAGAAGGCATTCAGACATTATTACAAAGAACCCATTTAATTTTACAGCAATGCCTGAAACACTTGATGCAGACAAAACCCTCACAAAGATGGAATAACAAACCGGTATATAACACCTGCCCTCTGAATAGGTGGATTTGGGTAATTGTGCATAGACAGGAAGAAGACCTTTCAGGTTTTACAGATCTCTCTGCAGAAAAGTGAAGAAAAAACTTAACTTCCAATTGTCACAGTGCAAATTAAACAAAGGTCCTGTCCTTCAAAGTGAAATTCACAAGGCCTAACCTGTGAGAGACGAGATGTAAAACTAACAGACCATTGTAGAAGCAAAGCAAGAAAGATAAAAGAAAAGGTAATGCATGCTTTAGTTTTGTTCCTCCACACTGGTGAAAGCTGTTGGTTTGTTTGAGCTCCGCAGTGTCAGAAGAGAAGAAATGATGAGTCTTACACCCTTGGTTATCCATCTGGTCTCACAGTGAGAAGTTCATGGGGTTTGTGCTCACGTTCGGCCCTTGTGAGCACAGTTTGCATGTTCCCCTCCAATACGCTCTTTTTTTCCAATCTAATAATCAATTTATAACTGTAAATTGTCCACAGATGTGAACATGTCAAGACAACATCACCAGCTGGCAGCAACAAATCCAAGAAATTCTTATCCAAATGAGTCACTAAAGTCATTACTGGCAGACCGTTATCATGCATTCCCCTCTTGTGCTCCAACTTTCTCACAGAACCCAAACAAGTGTGTGGAAGGTTAATAGGTCGCTATAAATCTATCCCATTGTTTTTGTCATTGTGTCAGAGATGTTGGTCCTTGGCCTCTTGTCCGTTGTCACTTGGGATCAGCTGCAGTTGCTTGTAGTGTTGAAAGGTGAATGGACGGGAGGTGGTTCATCTCAGTCTCAATCAACCAGCTACAGAAAGGTTCCCAAACAATGAAAGAATTCTGTGCTGAGTGAAGTAGCAATTGGCCATATCAAACCCTGTAATTTGACCCTTTTGAAAGATCACCGTCTGCTAAACATTCAGCCACTATAGTTCAGACCAGGCTGCAGCTCGCACAGCCTTTAGCATAAAAATGTTTTTTCGCGAGCTGACCTCAGTTGGCTGTTTTGTTTGCAGAAAAGCTCCCGAGAGCCTCTCAGTGCTGCTGCGACTCAAAATTATAGCAATAACAAAGCGAGATATTACACCGCGTGTAATACTGACACAGCAGTCTAAAATGTCTTGTTATTCTGATCATAAACTCTTAAGATGATGCTGATGTTTCCATTAAGCCGCTGTGCACTGCCGAGCTTCTTAGGAGTCAACCCTAAAAATAAATTTCCTTTCAAATCTTCCCCCTGAAAACATGGTGCAACTTCTCCCGCACAGAGCAAACAAGCTTTCACGATGATGTCAGAGAGCATTGAAACGGGCTCGTTTAGTGAGACTGAGGGTGAAATTATCGGGTGAGATGATGTGAGATGAGTGGAGGTGCAGCAGCAGGAATCATGTCAGGCATTGAGCCCTCCGGAGGTGTCATGAAGTCAGTGACAAGGTGTGCCCGCTTGATAATGTCAGTGATAATGTCAGTGATATAACCAGTCTCGCCCACTCACATCGCTTCCCACTTTCTGTGTGTGTGTGTGTGTGTGTGTTTGTGCGTGCGTGCGTGCGTGCGTGCATGCGTGTGTATGTGTGTGCGTGCTCTACATTAAAAAGGAAAGTGGTTTATGTGATTATGTAAGCTCATGAAGAAGCAATCCCGTTTACATCTCGTCTAAATTACCTGATCCATCACTCACTGATGCTCTTCGACTGCTTTGACTCGAGAAGAAATCTGTAAGCTGTGACCGATATGATAATGCCCTCATGAAGTGTTGGTCCATTGTGCATCGTTTATTCTCCTATTTGCAATTTTCTTGAGCCTTGCAGTTAAATTATCAGCTTGAGCAAAAATCACAATCATCATCGCTTGGATGCAAGTAGTCTATTATCACTCTAATTCACAGAAACAGTGTATTTTCTTCCATTTCAGAATGAGGTACAAATTGTGTCGTCTTTTCAAGCCAGATAGCTGCAGGAACACTTTGAATGTATGTTTACTCAGCCTAAAAATGTCAACACCCACAGTGTCGCCCTCTCTGTGAACTGAACAAACACTGGATCCCGGCTTTTTGCTCCATGTAACATTTGGCAAACACTGTCCTCTAGTGCTCACTCTACGACACGCAAGACTGCATGCATTACCACAGGTTCAATGTTTCCTGGTGTCAGTCACAATAATCTGAATATTTTAAGCTGTTATTTCTTTGTTCCTTTTTCAAATGCAGCAACGGTTAAAAAAGACAAACCAACGGCAGGTTTCTTTGCCTCCACATATTCTCCACATTTGGCACAACACATGGAGTAATAGCTGCAATTGAACTGAAAGGTCTGAGGCCATGGTTTTATTATCAGCCACCCTCACATGGCTTTTAGTTGGGCTGGTGTCGTCTGACTAATGAGGCATACCATAATTACAGAGTGAGCAGCAGTTAAAAGGAGGGGACGGCCAATACTTCCCTCCCCCAAATGACCTGATCAGTCACTCTCAAACACTTTCTAACCAGCCGATGTCAACTGGTGAAGTCGTGTCAACACAAGGTCAGAGTGTCCACATCTCCTTGACAACAGGAGGTGACGTGGACCCGGGCATGGGCACGACAGATTCGCAATCAGCTCGTAAGCGGACACTCGAAAGCCTGTGGGATATTTAGAGATGTAAATGGAACATAATGGTGCCATTATAATTGTGCTCATCTTGTTCAGCCTGTGATGGCGATGTCTTCTCTGCGATTCGACACCATCTGGCTAAATCAGTGTCGGCAGGCAGGAAGCAGAGCCAGGAGTAGTTAGGACAATCAGTCTTTGGTTAGGATGCAATCATTATTTTTGGCTTCTGACACATCCCATTTGTTAGGACTCAAACTTGATATTTGGGCTGAGCCCAGTTCGAGGGGAGGTGCTAATTAATGTTCGTGAGATTGCATCCAATAACAAAGTCACAGCTCCTCCAAGATGCTCATAGAAGGTGCAGGAAAATATGTTGGAACTCGACAGTTGAACTGTTCAGTTGTTTGATTTTGTCAAAAGCCACAGAGTTTGTGTTTTTGTAATAGGACAAGGTCAGTGAACTTTAGGGGCATTCATGGTGTCATTGTGTACTCATATCTGCAAACAGTACTGTTGGGTCAGTTGACCAAACAAACAGAGCAGGTCACACAGTCTTTGTAAACATCCAACTCTTTCAGTGCCCCCACCCCACCCTTCCCAAAAAAAAATCACATTTTTCAATCCAATGTTAGCGGCTCCAAAATTTACACAAAACAGACAGTATTATGAAAAATCAAATATGATATTTAGAGCAAAAAGAGGACCTGCTAACAAAGAGTGATTACTGGCCAAACTGGCTGGTGGAGCAGACAAAACTGCCAGCCGTTTGGACTGTGCTTTCTGCAGCTTTCCCTCCGTCTCTGACATATTACCAGGGAAATTAGATTTGGCAAATATAAAGTGATGTACAGCCCCCATTTGAAAAGAGGCTGAAACGATGTGTGAAATGTGGGGATGAAATAGGTTGATAATAATGTGTTCTGTAGTTTAATGTTTCCTCCAACTTTCTGGAGTCACAGCGAATGTTTTACATTCAGAAGAAAAAAAAATCTCCCTGCACAGCACCCGTCAAAAAGGTTATAGAAAGGCGCCCTGCTCCAATGTGTCTGAATGTAATGAATGTGTCATCATTGAAGTCTGCAGAAAACCTGATAATGAGCAGCTCATTGCAACCAGTTGTGCTGAAGCTACCCTGTGGTCCCTTGAGGTTCACGGTTGTCCACCTCTATATCAGTTTCAAAATAATATATGGACATTGAAGTTGTTGCCTTTTTTTCCTTTTAGGAGTGTCAGGAGAGGGTGGTCCCAGTTTGCCATCAGGGCGGCACTGGCCAGATTTCAGCGTAATTTACAGGTGCTGCTGATCATTGTCTTGATCACAAGAGAGAGACTCATTATTGGTCTTTGTTTTATTCCAGTCAGACTAAAGCTGTTGGTAGAATAAGTTGGGCCTGCATAAACACATTGTCAGAGGTGGAAGTGATGTACTGCTACTGCAACTAAGTAGATTTTTGAGGTATCTGTACTTTGCTGTACTATTTTTTCCAAGAATACATTCAATTTTTCTTAGTACTCTAGAACTCAAATGTCAGTTCCTACTTCTTCCATTTCTCAAAAACGGCTCGTTACTTGTTTAAGTTCACCGAAGAGTGACACGATGTTAAACCCACAGAGAGAGTAATTAGCCATGTCGTGAAGGTTTGATGCATCGCTGTGGATTTTGACAGCAAGCAAGAGGGAAAAAAATCTCACTTTTTGTCCAGAACTTTTTATTTTGTAGATTTTATAGTAAAAATAAAAAAAATTCTTGACTACAAGGCTGATATAGTACTTTTACTTTTTTACCAAGGCTCTTTGAACAACCATCTGTACTCACTAATGGGTATGGACTGAATCTGCTTTTCGATTCTGTGCAGTATTGTGTAAAATATGGAAACAGAAAAACAATTGGCGTTGTTTTTAAATGTGTCAATCAAAAAAAAAGAAAAGACACAGATTTAACACAATGCAGAATGCCCAAATTTTATTGTGACAGAACTGGACACAATTGGAAGGTTTGTGGTCAATCCAGTCTAATGAACAAGCTCAGAGCTCATGCAGATATTCTTTAAACAAGAGTGTTGAAATATTAACAAGCTTTCAAATGAATAAATCAGGTCCTTTACAGGTTATTTCCAAACTGGTGACATCAGACGGATTACTGATACATCTTTTATGATCCTTGCCTTCATCACCGTGGCGTGATTTTGATTGCAGTGTTATTGCTGGGGAAAAAAAGAGCATCTGGGTCCCATCTGGGCTTCGCTTCCTTTCTGCAAAACAAAGACATATTTTATTAAGCGGGGAAGCTGAAAATGACACAGTTTCTCGCTCGTTTCTTCTCTCATCTGCAGAGAAATCTGTCAAACCGATCGACTGCCACGCAAACACAATCATTCCATGAGGACAATTGCTACAAACATTCAATGAAACTTAATCAATCTGGTGGTCGTTGCTCACATTTTTTTCATGCTTGTCCAAACATGTCAAGTGTCTCGTTTCTGATGTTGGGATGAAACTCTTCAAAGTTGGCAGGCAGCACTGGAAGTTGGATAGCCTGGCGGTAGACTGTATACTGATGTCGGAACAGAAGAAATAACACATCCGTGTGATCAGCTTGTCAAATGAAACAGGCGAGGTTTTCTCCAGAATATCTAGTTGTGAGGTAAATCTGCTCAAACCTTTGGTAATTTCATTGTCACATCAATGCTGTCTGCAGAGGCGGCAACAACCGATGCAGAAACCTCCTGCTTGGCGTTTCTCTCTTGTTGCTGGGAGAAACCAAGAAGGAGAGCCACGCCGGGGACGTAGCTTTCAACCCTGCAGAGAGGAGAAGGTCCTCAACCAACACTGCTGTTTGTCCTCACCAGAAACACGCAAAATAAACGGGACGCTTTGCTCACCTGGTGCCCATCTCTGCCATGTCCTCTGGGATCTTGTTCCAGTGTACTTTGGCTCTCAGTGTTGGCTTCGCACCAGGAGGGTACCAAGCGGCAGCCATCATTGATATGTCATAGGACTGACATTCAGCTCCCCATCGAACGCTGGCCTAAAACAAACACAAGAGATAAAATTTCGGTGATAGCAACCTGCAATTCAAAGCTGGGATTGGGAAGTCTGGGAAAACAGAGATCAAAAAGGCAGCGGACAGAAACTCGAAATAAGTCAAGAAAGGGGCAGTCAGTGGTAGTTCTGGTTGTGACTGTTTTCAGGTACATTTGACCATTTTTAGTGGAAACCAAGGAAATGTGGCCAAAAACAAGCACAAGTCTTTACCCACAGGAACATGACGGGGCCACACCGGTGCTTTTCCCTGATCAGTCTTCACAACAAAGCAAAAGCAGTAAATTCAATCTGCCTTAACTTTTACCGTTAGGGGGAATTGTATCCCCACTGCTTTGTGAATGCTCACAGATTTACTATGCTTGAAATAACTTCTGTGGGAGAACTCTCAAGAGACTCCTTCCATTTACAGAGTAAGTAAAAGTCTCCATGTGAAACAGTACAAGACTTTACTGTGGATTTTGCAGCAAAACATAAAACACTCATGATGTGGATAATGGTCCACAAGAAAGAAAATGTCTTATCCTCTTTTTCAGAGTGTAGTCAAACGTATATGCAGTAAAACCAAGGAAAACATGTGGATCAGTCGTTATTGATCGATTTTGATGCTATTTTTCTCACTTCTCACTTGGAGCCGTTCAACTAAAATAAGTTTGATACCTCTTTGTTGTGGACAAAAGTGAGAATAACACTTGTGCTAATGGTGCCGTTTGCTCAGAGCCTGAATTTAGTGAATAACACCCTTTTGCCAAGTTCATGTATCTCACTTTCTATTGAATTATTTTTATTGCTTGGGAACTCTATCACTTCGCTTCATGAGTTCTGCTGCTTCACCAGCACACCAGTCAAGTCCCAGCTGCAAAATGTAAGGGCTGCTTCACGATAACAGCTCACATTTTAATCAGTGAGGTCAGTCTCTTAACGGGTTTTCTGTCCTAAAACAATACCTACCTTTGCCCCAGTCTGAGCATTCACACTTGTGTCGACACACATCTTCCAGTTGGTTTGTTCTCCAACATGGGACATGATCAGCTGGGCATTTTTAGCGTCTGCTGTGGGGGAGTAGTAGACAGATGCGTCGTAACCCTCCAGCTTCTGGGTTTCACTCAAGGCGAAGGCTTTAATATTGAGCAGGGCTTCAGATGTGGCGTTCAAGGCCTAAGGAGCAAGATAAAATGCAGGCAATTACAATCAGAGATGAGCAGAATATCGATCAGCTTGTTCCGTGTGAAGTTATAATAACGCTGGAATGAAAGTGCACCAGTGTGACTGCTTGTGAAATCCCAGGGTTGGATGTCAGAGTGGGGCAGGCGATTCAGGAAAATAAGTTTTGGGAAATGAAAAAAGCTATATTTTGTATATTTTTCACTCGAACGCCACTTTGCACAAAGCTTTTTTTATGCAAACCAGCTGCAATCCCCAAAAATGAGTCTCTTTGGTTGTGATGATGGTGGGGTCATGAATCAGGAACACAGCATGATGAAGTGTCCATTTACAAAAAGCTAATTTTAAAGCAACCAGATTTGATGTCACATACTTCTGTTTCGACGTTGGTCTGAGACTGCTCAGCGCTTGCGGACCCTGAGGTGACTTTCTCAGCCGCTTCCTGCAAACACAGTTTATTAACTGAGTAATCTGATTGGATGAAACGGGACAAATAGAAACAGGTGCTGCGGTAATGACATTGCAACAGCGGCCAAATACCTTGGACAGCTTCCTCAGAGTCGCCAGCAGTTGCTGCACACCCACTGGCTGCTTGCTGGTCCCGGCGTTAAGCTCAAAGTGGATTTTCTCAACAGGTCTGATTGCTTGGGCTAATGACAGTGCACAGGTGACAATAGCAGAGGGAGCGACAGGTGTAAACACACATATCTGTACACTGAAATCCCATTGTGCATGTTTTTCTTTTGTTTGTATCAGATAAAAATCTGATAATACATATTTTTTGCCTTTGTATTATATTAAATCAAGACTTGAAATCAGATTCCTACATAAATATAATGTGCAGTTTTGCGCTCTTACTTTAAAAGTGATGCCATTTTTGACTTGAATAACCAAAAAATTACTGGGTGAATTTGTTAGAATATTTGCAGTTGTTCTACAAATATTGTGTGATTGGTTGATTCCAGGCCCTCATCTGCTTACCTGGTGTTATGTTGAGAGACATGTGGGTGTATCCAAGGAAATAGTACAGCGGGTATTCCTGGTGAAAATACTGTCTCTTGAGCTCAGCCTCCGCACAGAGACCCACCCCGTAGATGTTGCTTTCAGCACAAACTTTGGCTTGTGGGAGCCAGAAGTTGGGAATCTAGAAAGGTTTGAGGGCAGAAAATAAATAAATCCAAAATGCATGAGCTGACTTGGAAAGTGAATCCCAATCAGTTTAACCTCAGAGACAACTTTACAGAGCTGCTGACTGTACCTCAGTTTGTTTATCAGTTGGAGCGGTATTGGCCGTCACGGTGTCGAGGATGATTGGTGTTATTTTAGGTGCTGTTGGCTCCTCAATGTTCCTGGAGACTGCGTACACGTTGGACCTGTTTATTGGAGAGGAAAACACTCATTTAGGAAACATCACACGCTCAAAGTCTTTTAAGTATTTTTAGATGGTCGGAGCGCAGGAGAGTATATTAAATGATTCTTAAAAGTGCATATATGTCACACACCAGACTGACACCAGTTCGATCTCCTTCCTACAAGCGGGGAAGTTGAGCTCAAATTTCTTTTGGCCAATGTTGATTTTGGCATCGACTTTCCAGGGGAGAGACACGGCGACTTTGCTCTTGAACTCAGAACCAGACTGGAACAGATCGGTGTTGACCCCATAGAAAACCCAGAGGTCCTTGGTGAAGCTGCAAGAGAAAGGATCAGCTCAGTACAATATGTATAAGCAGGGTCAAGCTATCTCTTTAGTATTTGGTTTATCAAGATATTTCTGAAAGAACTTACCCGATGAAACCTTCAGTGCTGAGTGAAATTTCAGAAGTCAAGAGCTGTCCAAGTTGTCCAGTTAATTGTGGATTGCTGGAAGTTTTGGCTGCAGAAAAATAGAATTTATAAAGATGAACCATCTTTGAATCTGGATTCGGCCTGAAAAGTAGGAAACAACGTCTCCTGCAGTTTTTTGACTCCCCTCACCATCAACGGCCACTCCAGTGACAGCGTGATAGTATTTGCTAATCTCCAGTGGGAGACCCAGGGTGGTAGCTTGGAGGTAACGAGCCTCAAAGTTCAGGAAAGGTTTGCTCCAACGCCAGGAGAAGGTGTTTTGCAATCTCTCAATCACAGCCCAGAGAGGACTCTCTTTTCCTGCTGAAGGACGGATGGCCTGCAGGTGAAATCACAGGACAGCAGCATGTAGGAAGCATCACAAAAGAAGAAACAGAACAGTAACTTCTGGTAATTGAACCAGCTTTGATTGGGAGTCCTTCAGGTTAAGGGTAAAAATCAGCTGTACGTTTGGGGCTTTTTGGGGTTTGTCAATTTTCTTTCTCACCGTGATGATGTTTTGGATCAACTCTTTGCTGATGTCGGTGAAGAACCACTCTTGTCCAGAGACACGTGAAAAGGCAGAGAGGACCGGCTTGTTGTCGGGCATAGATTCCCAGTTTTGAATCTAAAAAGTAATGCGAAATAATAGTCACCCACACAATTGAGCTCATGAAACTCTGCATTTTGATTCTTTTGCTTTAAAAATGCTTCTTAACAAGGAGTCCAGGTTGTCAAAATTATGTTCATACATTTTGTGACTTATAGACCTGGGAATCCTTCACTTCTTTTATTTTGAAAGTGACCACTTTTGAATGTTGCTTCGAATATGTGTGTCCACCAGCATTTGGCTCTATTGTGAGTTCTTGGCATTTTAGAAATCAAAAAAGGAGTTCACAGGTTTTACTCGAGGCAATTTTGTGAAGAGAAACTATCAGGGCTTTTCAAATGCAGGAACTTTTTCCATTTACTCGAAAGCTTCTGAAACCTTGTTTTTTCAGCAGCACTTCTAAAAGGATCGACAACCTGACCACTTCCACGTTAAATCTGCCTGCTTTCCACATCATCATGGCGATCATTTTCTCATCAAACATGACCAGCGACCTATCTAGTGACTCTTCATCCTCGAATTTTGGAGCCTCTGAGGGGAAGTCACATATCTCTCTGCAGTTGGAGCCACGGCTTCAAAGCATAATTTCCACTACTCACCACATCGAAAATGGCCTGGAAATCGCTAAAACTGAAATCCCCTTTAAATCCAGGGATGCTGGTGCTCAGCAGATCCTTGAGTCCATCAGCACGGATGCCAAACTGCAACATGAAACCAAAACACTCATTTTATCAAAGACTGTGGAAGGGGAGCGACATATCTACTACCAATCGAAGCAGTGCTGTGTTACACTGTACCTCCATCAGCTGCATAACTCGTCCAATAGCATACAATTTGCTCTTTGCCATGATCTCAGTGGGGAGGATGCTGTTTGCATTTCTCATCATGAAGACTTCTGAGGCTGCGCCAACCAGGAAATCCTCTGTAACGAGAAAAAAAGTGTAGGGGGTCACATAAAGTTTTTAAAACCTCCGTAAAATGTGCTCCAACTTATGCATCTGAACGCACCACTAAACCAGTCGAGGAGTCCGGCTTTGCTGTAGCGGTAGCTCAGGCGACCGTACTTTGGTGCGAGGATTCGCACAGCCAAACTGCAGGCGGTGGAACTGGTGGAAACAACACAGCCAAAGCAATTAGTGTTTATGTCGCACAAGGAGTGAACTGAAGGAGACCGGAGAGATTTCTTCCAATATCTGAGAACTGCTGCACAAAGAAAGAATTCATGGTTTAGTCCTGAACACAAGTGAAGCTGGAGAAGTCAGTGTTGTAATTGTTGCCTTCCAGCGCTTTTTGGTTCTTACACTCACAGGTACTGATTGTCCGGTGTCCTGGATTTGGCTAAACGCTGCATGTAAGAGTATGCGAAGCTGATGACATGGGGGTCTGTCTCCTCCTGCAGGTGGAAAGTCACCGTGGATACCAGAGCCATGGATGGCTTGGTGTCGAACAGGATGGTGAGAGCCAGCATGCGTAACTCGGAGGGGAGCTGCCTCTGCAGGAACACGGCTGTGGTGATGTCCTGGACCTGAACAAACGAGGATTGTTGAAAGTTACAAGGTCAGAAGGTCACATGTTCACCACTCACAGCTTGAGGAGCTTTCAATTTCTCCTAAAATAGAATTTAAATAAATATGAAAAAACCCTCATTAACTATTCTAGAATGCTAAAATGCTGATTGTTGAATCAATCCTAAATTTGACCACACTGAAGATTATATGACAATAGCATGAATCAGACCCACAATTTCAAGGGATTTTGAAAAAGAATTTAAAGGACAAATCAATAAAAATGGTAAAATATGAAGAAAATTTTACTCTGAGATGCAAATAAACTCTTTTTTGTTTATGAGTCTCATCCAAAATGTGGTTTACGGTTTTGCCATTGAGGGCAGTGTGTAAGGTTTTGATCAACAGTATTTTTATTAACTCCTGAAGAATTCTGGATATAACTGAGCATTTTGACATTCTTAAGGTGGCTTTCTTACACTGTGGGGGTCTCTGGCAGCGATGAGTCTCATGGCCTGCACGGCGGCGCTCTGCACACGGAGCGGCAGGTCTACAGGGGACGCGGCGACTCCAGGGAGGAAGCGCATGATGGTTTTAATGCTGCCTGGATGACCTGCGTTCCCCAGAGCTTTCAGAGCGAGCACCATGTCTGTCTCGTTGCGTTTCCTCAGACTGTCAGTGGCCATGTCCAGCAGTGGCTGGCAGAAGGAAAGAAATACATCCCATTGGAGAAAAAAATCACAGAAAATACTGAGCAACAAACAAGATGACGTGTCGGATGTAGTCTGATTACCTGAACAACTGTTACTGAGCATGGTGTGTTGTAGGCACAATGCTTGTACACCAGAGAGCCATATGAAAGCACCACAGTTTGCCAAACATAGATATTAGACTTAACAAACGGCATGTCGAGCAATTTCTGCGAAAGACAGACACAAAAAAAAGATTTTCAGACACTTTGACATGTGAAATGATGACTTTGACATCTGAAATGATGATTTTTTTTTAAAGGTTGATCCTGCTACAGTTTGCAAACAGCTTCTCCAACCTGTTGCTAACTTACTTTAGCCTTCTCAACCAGCTCGGGAAGAGCCTGGAGATGATCAATGGCCACCACCAGAATTTGCACAGCTTCGTTTGCAGTCAGCTCTGCGGCTGCAAACCTGAGCTCAAGGAATTTCAGGATTCTTGCGTCGTTGACCTCAGCAATCATGTCCAAAAACCAGCGTCTAACGGAGTGGGAAAAGAAGAGGGATAGTTCTTATTGGGATAATCTGATGGACAAGGATTATTCCACAGAGAAAGCCAAGAGAAAAGAAAAGGACGTATCAGACATGATATATGACATAAGAAATCAAGAATCCTCAATTAAACGACCATCTACTTCTTGTCATCTTTAAAAAAAACCCTGCTGCACATGGTCATAAATCATTCATCGGTGCTAATGTGCCATTAGAAGTCCTTCCTGAACTAAGGAGAAGGATTATTCCTAATTACCTAATCAGCTGAAGTGGATCAGATTTCAGCGATGACCATGAACTGTTTGGCTCATCATCTTCTAACATTACAATAAAAGTGCAGTGAAAGGTTATCTGAAGAATTCTCACTCTCTGCCTGAAATAAATTGTAGTTAAAGGGTGTAAGGCTATTCCAAGAAGAGAACTTTTATATTAAAACCTCTCCACGTGAATTGATCATACTGCATCTTGTCTTATACAGTAGCGACTCACATGGCTGAGTCACCATTAATCAATCCCCCTGCAGCACACTGGATTGATTTACCCAGTGTGTGACTAAGCACAGGGTGAAGTAACATAAGTCCTGACACGTCCGCCCGTTTGAAGCTCCCAAACATGCTCGTGTGGCAGCTGATTGGTCATTTCGAACGAGGTCGGGCAGGTAGCTTTCCCAAAGAGCTGCATGAGCTACATCAAAAAGCATTGCGGTGGTAAGCTGAGCCAACTCAATTCTGCAAGGAATTAATAATATGCAATGTATGCAAAAAGCACAGTGTTGCATCATTATGTGATGGGGATTGTAAGAGGGGGGGCAGTGGAACCTCCCTCCTGTTTTTTTTTTTACATTGCTTTGATATCAACTTTTTGCTTTACAGGCAAACACATTGAGTTAATTATATGCATTATTAAACTGAAGCCTTCACCTTCACAATAAAAGCAGATCAGCAGTGTTGCCTGCACCTTGTTCTCACATTTTCATTATTGTTCCTTCCCGATTGTTATTTTTACTCCTTATTGACATGAGATGAAATATATTAACTGTATTCACTTTCCAACCTACAACAATGTTATCGCTTAAGCACAATTAAAGAAATTGCAAAAGCAATTAGATTAAATCCCTAAAAGTAAGATTAACAGTAAATCTTCATCTTAATTCTGAGGGACTGTCGGTCTTAAAGCACCTTTACACTGTCAGTTAGTCTCACCCGTCCACACATTCATCCATGCACACAATCGCCACGGCTGACATGCAAAGAGCTCAGACAGTTTTTGAAGCAATTAGGGGTTCAGTGTCTTGCTCAAGGACCCTTTGACTGATGGAAAGAGTGAGAAGGAGGATTGAAGCCTGGCACTCGTTGTTAGTAGACGATTCCTTCTATCGATTGATTAGATGAACATTGCAAGGAAATTAGCCAAAGAAATGTACCATTCATTGCATTCAGGTATCTATTATAGCTTCTGTGAGCAGGGCTTTGTTAGATCTCTTCTTTACACCCACCTGTGCTCATCGTTTGCTGCAAACTGCTTCCACATGCTCTCTATTCCTTCAGAAGGCGTCACCCGCAGCAGCTGATACAACTTCATCGCATCCTCAGTCGTTGCACTGTCGACCTTGTCTTTATTAGCCTGAGCCAAACGCTTGATCAATTCAGTCGCCTGCAGAGAAGATCACAGAATACGGAGCCGAAGATGATTGAGAGGTCGGAAAGAAGCAATGAGGTCGATGCCATGACGGTGCGTCACTCCGGACTTTACTAATCTGAGATTTAGGAATCAGGAGTTGTATTCATCCTGTTGTATCGCGTTGTGATTTGATCTGGCGGCATTATTACCTTTGGCACGGGGTCCTGCAGGTTCTGCATCATGATGGGGATGTTATCATCTGTGGAGGCAAACTTGTAAACAATGTTGCCCCGGCTTTCCATTGGCCCGAGCGTGGCGGCTCTTTGGCTGTCAGTCACGCCAACCAGCACGATTTCCTTCCTGCAGGAGGAGTTATTTAAAGCACATGATTTGTATTGCAGACAGGCATGGCGGGTGAGCAGGCATAATGTGCAGATACTCTCTTGTCTTACATCGCTTGCATCTTGAAACTGCCTCCCTTCACGTTGAAGGGACTGAAGTGCTGTCGCTCCAGGCCATGAGCACTGGTAATGAGACCTCCTTCTGGTGTTGGCTTGACATTGTAAACATATCTCACTGTTGAAATGACAGACTCCCCTCTCTGCATGGGAAGGAACACACACACACACACACACACACACACACACACACACACACACACACACACACACACACACACACACAGAAGCCAAAGCTGGCTTTAGTGGCTGTTTGATTTATAATCGTAGAATCGGAAGCGTCTTCGCTGTGATAAACAAACCTGTTTGGATAATTTGTCCGGCACAGCAGTGGCCATTCCTTTGTACATGACTGCCTTCTCCCTGCAGTTACTGACATCCACAACCTGAGTGATGGTCACATCTTTCCCCTCTGAGAGCCCCTCGATGGCGTAGTTACTCTGACACATGCCGTGGATTCCCACCTACAGAACGCGCCAAGCATTGATATGGTAACCACAAACTCGCTGGTGCTGTGAGGAAGGAGAGCGGTCGGCGAGTTGGCAAGTCAGGGGCGGTTTACCTCCTCCAGCTCGTAGATGGACTGCGTGGTTTTGACAGTGAAATGGATGAGACCCAGCATCCCTCTCACAATGTTGACAACGGTCTCAGAAACCTCATTGGAGGAGCGGATGTCGCCAACATGGCCGTTCACGTAGTCGAACACGAAAGGTTTAGCGAGCTGGGCGGCGATACGCTGGGTGAGCTTCGGGGAAGGACCAGTGTCGTCCTTGCCGGGGACGCCATTGACCTCCTTAAAGCTCAGATCTGAAACCTTTGAAACAGACAGAACTGGGTGTATTTGTTGTTTATTTCCATCGTACCACTTTCAAACTGATTTTAAAGACCCCTCCTGCATCTTTGAGTGGACTGTTCATTGTTATCTGTGGCAAATATTTGTCAAACATTGATTATTGGATTTTTCCTAGATCAAACTTCTCTTTATGAAGCGTCAAACGTTTGAGGTTGCGTTTGAGAGCATCTTAGGTATCAACTAAATAAAACGGATCAGTCAAACCGGAATAAAATTTACATACTTTCAACTCATATGTCAAAATACGCAGCTTTATAAGAGTTTTGTGGGACAGTAATAAAAGCTACAGTTCTAAAAAAACAGATTTGCAGTCACCTTTGAAGTCTACACAACCATTCAGTCAATGTGTAATAAACCTTAAAGTAAAGTCTGAGAGTGAGTCAGTTTTTTAGGATGTACTAACTGGTTTTAGCTTTTCAAATTTAGAATGAAATGCCTGCAAACATTTAGATCACTTCCCGTTTGTCTCGTACCTGCAGGGCGAACGCCTGTGTGGACAAACCAGTGATCTTGATGGTGCAGGTCATTTTGAGCCCGGACTCTGCCATGTTTGGCATGCCGAGTCCAAAGTTCACCATCCCGCCATATTTGTACTCGTAGACCTTCTTTGGATTCAAGCTGAGATCTGGAGAGGGCGGCACAAGTCAAACTCATCGTCTTCGAAATAACAGATAGTTTAATGCAAACTTGGTGATAAAGAGAGAAGACTCACCGTAACGAACATTTTGACAAGCTGAAAGAAACCAAATGTCACAATTAAAAAATTTGCCTGTTTAATTTTTGTGTGAAAAATGATCTAAAAGTCGGACCAATGAAAACCTCTTGCTATTTGCGATTGCATGCACTGTAGATTAAACAAAATAATAATAATAATAATAATAATAATAATAATAATAATAATAATAATAATAATAATAATAATAATAATAATAAT
>JAUESF010000052.1:8399257-8411801 GCA_032274765.1 Malacoctenus tetranemus
CTTAATGCAGGAGCCAATCCTGGCTTACAAATGAACTTTATTTTAGTGAGAGGTTAAAAAAACTCAAACTTGTCAAAAGCAAATTGGTGGACAATATTCTCTTTCCAACATATTTTTTCTGCTCACTAGACAGAGGATTTTTTTTCTTTTGGTGCCAAATTTGTGGGCAAAAAGGACACACAGTGAGATCACACTCACTGTAAAACAGTTTCAGCGGTTCGGGCTACTTTACCATTTGTTTCCTCCACGATTCCCAGTTTCGGTGTTAGATTTATGTGATCTCCTCCCATTGAAGCCGACAATTTGGGTTTTGTGTGCTGAGCGTCAAAAGTGTAGACTTTTAATTCTGCAGTTGAGGATTATGAAGAAAAAAAAAGCTTTAAAATGCAGAAAAAACATGACAATTATCTAAAATGTTCACTTTTCTGCACAGGTGGGAACAAACAGCGTGATGCTTTAACATGATTTGAACCTCCGTCGGAGCTCTCTTGTCATCATATCTGCCTCACCCATTTCAGGAGCTTTGATTTCCAGCTCGGTGGGAGTTTTGTAGCTGCTGGCCAGAGACAGAGCGCTCTCCTCCACCACGTGCAGCAGCTTGGTGACGGTGCGGTCGCGGCGCTCCTCGTTCATCCTGCTCCAGGCCACCAGCTCGTCCTTCTCCACCAGGTTGTTGACCGCCTTCACCAACTTCTGTGTGAGAAAGGACACCGCGTTTTCCAGTCTGACACGTGTACAGTAACACGGCGTGTCATGTGTGTCCATGCAGTACAACTCGTCTAATTATGTTTGGGAATGTTTACATGAGTTTGGGCTTTGATTAGGCTCAACAATGAAGCGTCTGTCTGACCTGTGTGGACGAGAGCTTAGTGGACACTTCTGATGTGCCAGGACTTGTGGTAAAAACAACAAGATAATGATTCTTTTGCAAAGATATGTAGGTATTATACACATGCAGGCACATAAACATACAGTGATATACAGTACATGTGTACTGTACTGGATTATACATTGTAGTGCCATTTTTCCCTTTCAAACCAGTTCAAAGCATAACTCCCAGTTCAGGCAGAGTTTCAGATGTTGACAGAGAGGCAGCGATGGTAAACAAAGATTACTGAAAGAGTGGAGTTGATGGCAGATGGTTTGACAGTGTAATCCTTCTCCCCAGCAGCCAGTGTTGATGCGGATCGACTCAAGGCCTCGACATATGCGATCACTTCCACCGAGGTAAGTTCGCCAGACGTCTGCTTGGCAATTTCTCTCAGCAGGCTTTGGGGCTCCGTCAGGTTGCTCATCTGAAAGAGGGCAAAAGTGTTTGTAATTACTTATTCCAAGCATCAAAAAGCCCTACGCGTGTCGAAAAACTCATATTACATAACTTGAAATGGCCAAACTTTACCTTAAAGCTGATATCATTCGTATTTGGACTCGGCTCGGATGGAGCCTGGGGGCCAAAACTGGCCCTCCACAGGGTCCAATCCAGAGCACAGGGGGACCTTTCATTCATTTTCTATACCGCTTTTCAAGCTGAGGATTTTGGGTGGGTAGGAGGGTGGTGGGTGATGGGATGAGGGGGTGAGGGGGTCGAGCCAAACCCGGTTGACATTGACAAAAGGCAGGTTACACCCTGGACCGTCACAGGGCAAACACACACTGACCGACACTCACATTCACACAAACATTCACACCTGCAGACAATTCAGAGTCACCAACTGATCTCATATTCAGGAAACATGTGCACAGGAATAAAGACGACTGACCGCCTGGAACCCAAGAACTGAACTACCAACATTCTGCTCTGAAAACTAGTTGGTTTTGCCAGTGAAATTACAAGTTATGATACAATCTATAAAAATCCCAACCTCGGTTTGAGGACACCAGCAATTGTGAAGTTTTTTTTTCAGATGGCACTGATTTTATTGAAGTTCTAGATTGCAGTGATGGCAGAAAGCACTGAAGCTTAAGGGTAAGTGTTTTTATTTAATCTGCACGAGGAAGATATCAAAACTTTCTTTAATATAAAACACATTAGAGCAAAAACATCAGTAATGAGCAAGAAAACATGTTTTTGCACTTTTGTAATTTTAAGAGTTTCATGAAAGTCAGATGATTAGAATCTTAGCTTGAGTCCCACTGCAAAGATGTGCCTGATGAAAATGGCCAGCGAGGGGTTTTTAGCTCGTCTCATTTCGTGGTTATTGCCTTCGTCTCCAACAGAGGGCAGCGTCATCACATCAGTCTCCACCTTGTGGCAGTGAAACGCTCAGGAGGGGTACTCACATATTCAAGTGTTTTGTTGACAGCCTGTGTTGTGCATCTGATGTTGTCGTGGCAGAATATTTGGGGATGCTCTGAAAGACACACATTTCCAAAATTACCTTTTCTGTTTATTCCCACAATTTGCAGCTGGATAAACTTTGTTGCCATAAACTCTGAATTTCACCAAAAGCTGCGAAACCGCAACACTGCGTCACTCATTAAGTCATTAATGTGGCTTGAAAGGGTGAAAAATGTGGATTGCATGTTGTCTGTGCCAAATAAATGCAATGCAGAATGTGGCTGCATTAGTGCCGTGTGTGTGTGTGTGCGTGTGCGTGTGTGTTTGTGTGAGAATGTGAAAGAAAGGAAGAAATAAGAAAAAAAGACTTGTCCTTGGATGCAAGTACCAGTGTGTGTGTGTGTGCGTTCGTGCTTGAGTGTGTGCCTGTGTGTGTGTGTGTGTGTGTGTGTGTGTGTGTGTGTGTGTGTGTGTGTGTGTGTGTGTGTGCGTGCGCATGTGCAGGTGTGCTCCTCCATCCTCGTACCGACCTTTACATTTTACACCTCTCTCTGGATGAAAGTGCTTAGTGCCTGAAGATGGGATGTAATCACGCTGACAGGTGCAATAGAAAGATCCATTGGTATTATGGCAGAGTGAGTTTGGCCCACAGACTTGTCTTGACTCGCATTCATCAATATCTGAAAGATGCAAATGAAGAGTTCAGCTCCAGAGAAAGATCAACACCGAGTGATTCAGTTGCTTCTTTCATCCTAATTTCCGCGGTGAAAATTTACCACATTTGGCGACATCCGTTTTGACCTGTTTACCAAAGTGAGCAAAAGCATTCAGGGAAATTTTTTTGCAAAACAGCGCTGAAAAATATCACCAGTAAACTCACAGCAAAACTAGTATAAACACATTTTTGATGATTTGGAGTTTCAAACCAGTTTCTCAAACTAAGTCGTTGTCATCAGATCCATCAGCAGTTTAAAAAAGGCTTGTTGGTGTTTGCTAGTCATTGACATTTACTTTGAAAGGTGCAGGAAGCTCCTCTCATAGTTTTTGCACTCTGCCCAACTTTGTTAAATGAACTCTTTAATATTTTGGACTTTTACAATGCGAAAGGTTAAAAAAATTATGATCCTTTTTTTTGTTGACGTGTCAGATTATATTTATTGCATTGAAGATGTTTTTTTTTTTTCCTTTAAATGCTGCATTTCTAAAAAGGCATTCTGGGAAATGAGGGCCGCCCCTGCTGCAGGTCCTGCATGATAGACAATAATCTGTTTCAAAGGCAGTGTGTGAAGTCACCTGATTGATGGCTTCTGATAATAATCATCAATATTTTCCTTTAATATTTTCCCTTCACTATCTTCTGTCTGCTTGCCGGCGCGGCTTCTCATCATTTCATAAATTAAAGTCCGTAGGGGCCTGTACAAATAACGCGTATTGTCACGAGAATAAATATCCTAAATAAATAATATAAATTGGGGGGGGTGAAAAAAGGTGTTGCTCTTCTGGTGCAAAACAAACACAAGGACAACTCAGATGGTTTCCCACTGCAGCAGATGGGAGAGATGTAAAAGGTCGAGGGAAAAAAAAATCACCTCCACCATATTTATCCTCCTCGCTACAGTTGAAGAATAAAAAGCTTTACACATCCACAGCTGCACACTCACCGCTGTGACACACACTCACACACATGATACCAGTGTGTGAAGTCCTGTGTCAGTACAGCTTTTAATACACTACTGATCACTGTGTGCCCCGAGCGATGCATTTTTACTACGCTCACTAATGTCTCAGCAAGACGTTACCGATGCATTCGGTGCCATCGTTGGGCTGGAACTCGGCCTGTCCGGTTGATGTGTATCCAGGGACACATGTACAGTGGTAGCTGCCTTCAGTGTTGGTGCAGTTCCCCCTCTCCCCGCAGATATTGGTCACGTTCTGGCACTCGTTGTCATCTGAGGAGGAGAGAAACAAGGATGGAAAATAAGCTTGGAGGCAGGAAGCTGATAAACAGCCTTCTGAAAACGGGGCTGTCGGCACAATTTAAAGTTTTCTCACGCCAAGTCATAATTTCCATAAACTAATACTGATAAATTATTGATCAATAATCTGTTAGAGCCAAGACTTGCTGTTTACATTTTATTTTTCACAGTGGGTCATTGTCACGGTCACATGCAGCAGATCTCGCCCTGCCATTGGGTGGTGTGGAACCAATCGTCCCTTCGCCTCTTTCAACCAATCCTCACTTCCCTGCTTTATTGGAGGGACTTCCCTCGCAGTAGCGTTGCCAATTTGGCAACTTTCCGATTCCTCTGAGCAACTTTTTTGTGTCAGCAGCGACTAGCGACAAAACTAGTGACTTTTCCCTGTTGTTTTGGGGCCTCTGGAGTGGAAGCACGGAACTTTCTGTCACTGTCACGAGTGGAGATGAATCAACTATGTGATCAGCAGCGCGCATGTGCAGCCATCCACTCCACTCCCAACCAGACTGCTAATGATTTGCGCACTGATCCAATGATGAACTGGATCGCGGATCATCCAGTGACCCTGTGAAAGATCTGGAAGCTGCTTTACCATCATATTGCAACTCACACAGTCCTAAACCTCCCTGCAGGACACACAACATCTGTACTGGATTTTAAAACGGATAAGTTGAAGTTAGTGTATTTTGCCGATTTGACCTCAGACCCTGTTGTCTTTGCATTTCCCAGCCAGGTGGTACATGCTCATTTTGTCAGATCATGCCATCAACACAGGCCTCCCACCACCCCTGCTACATTTTTGGCTGCGATCGATCCACAACATCAAACATCCCAGTTTACACAGGAAAGGTCCTGCCACAACCCCCGGAAATCGATATGTGCAGTTTATCGCAGTCACTTTCAGGAGATTGGGATATTTCAACACAAAACCAAACACAAGACCTTTTGTTTCGCGAGTAGCAGGATGGCAGGATCGTGACTTTAGCCGGAGGAGCCGGTTCGCTATCCAGTTCATATCAGCAGATCCACGAATGAGCAAAGCCACTGATTCCACCCTTACAAATTGCCAATGATGCAAATTCGGTGATGGCATCACCTCGCGTTGTTCCTCTGATATGATGGCAAAGTCTCACCCACGAGTTCTCCGAGAAGTTAACAGTTCTGCAGATCGATTATTCAGCCAGTAAACAAAGCAAATTTCAAACACGACAGTTTGGCTCATGTGTTGTCGACGTGAACGATATGAACTGGCCTCGAATTTTAAAGGCCAGACACAAAGAGAGGGAAGCACTCTTCACACGCACTCCATATTCCCGTCACAAATGATAATGCATAGAAAGTGCTTGGCGGGATAAAAGGGAACTATCAGAGCCAAATTAAACCATTGTTTACCTCCTCTTTTATTTTTAGAAGGCTGTCTGCTATCCTTGGATGCTATTAAGCTGTTATATTATCTGTTCGTCTGCCAGGTCTCGCTCCTTCTCCTGCTTCTTTTCTGACATTTCCCACAGGACACGTGCGATTACTACAGGGAGTAAAAACTCCAGAAAATACAGCACAACTGCAACTTCTTTGTTGGGGGAATATATATTTTAATTGAGACATGATAAAAACCTAAGTGCAATTTTATCAGGGATTTGTCTTCAACATGCTCAAAAAGCTGTTTGGCTTAAATGCATTTTGCCTCCCTGAGATATTCAGATATCTTCTCTCTGCAGCTATAAATTCGTTCTTCCCTAAGTGCTGAAACATTAATACAAAATGACTAGACTATCAATTTTTTGACAGCAAACAGTGATGCTAATCTCCGATGATTACCTAAAATTATACAGTGAGTTTTCTCAGCTTGACTGAAATGATAACTCCACAAAACGTGGAAATTACCCCGATACATGGGCCACAGAAAGGGGATTTGTTGACGCGAACATCTGTTCTCCAGAAACCGAAACCAGAAGTGGTATTCTCGTCAGATCAGGGGTGATTATCTGGAAGGATTACTTTGGAGTTGCAATATGGTTTCCAACTCTAATCAACCTATTAACGCCGAAAAAACCCCGGCCATTATCAGAGCATCATTCCAAATCCCTTTTCCACCATGCACTATCATGCTCACTTCTTTCTTCTCCTGGCGCCGAGCCCGTGCTCGCCCAAGTACGGTTTTAAAGCGGCGCTCCACATTTAGTTTTTCCACCAATGTGCCTGTGATCCTGAGCTCTGGTGTGGATTTGAACCCGCTGAAGCTGAGCTGCGATGTCGCCTTGATCAAAAGCCTCGGCTGGCTGTAACTTGCACGCCGATTTAATTGTTCGCATTCTGCGATTGCTGGGCGGTTGTTTGTCCCCGTTCGAATTCAGGGAACTGAAATGACCAAAAAAAAAATAAAGTGATTGATTTTTCTCTCTCCAGGTTTACAAAGCAGCAGAAACAGCGTGGTCCTTCAGCCCACTCAATGCCGGGAAAAAAAAAAGGTGCTGTTCCAGCTTTGTATTCACACACAGCTTCCGTCTCTGATTCCCCGGTTTATTGGAAATGACTTGGTGAGAGTTTCCACTGTTGTGTTTTTTACTTGTTGTAGGTACGACGGACGCTCTGCTCTTCCTCTCCTCTGTACCTTTTGTACAAAAGCTGTGTGGTAAGGGAAATCCTTTTGCTCTCATGAAAGGGGGAGGGTGGGGGAAAGGACTCTGTGTGAGGAGGAAATGCCTCCATAACACGCAGGACACGTTAACTGTCATCCCAGCACAAACACGCCACCCACGTACTTTATGATTCACTTTGATGTCCCATTTTATCTGCGAGTATAGAGCCCATATTTCTGCAGTGGTGTCACGTTGCTGTTGAAAAACGATGTCCTGCACACGAACATGATCCCAAACTGCTTTGTTCTTTTTATATTAAAATCCTCCGCAGTGGTGTTTGTGTTCCTGCTATTTTCGCTTCACTTTTGGCCCTCGACATGTGTGAGCTGCACTGCGATTGTGATCACATTTGGCCGGGAAACAGAAGAAAGAGTGAAAAAAAAGGGTTCCAGGAATTCTAAACAAACCAGTAACATAACAGTTGTAACAATGGGGGGAGGACCAAAAAAGGCCACACGGGCCAATAAAACAGGCCACTAATGAGGCTGTATCATGAGGATGTTCTGCACCTTCTCTGTCATGACCTGACTTTGCTTGTTACAGTCTAACCTCAGCATAGCTGAAACTGACAAGAAAAGTCTTATAATAATGATATGATAAACGTCTCTATGTGGTCCAGTTCTTACACGTTTAAGGTCAAACCCATTTTAGTTCAGAGGTCACTTTCAACTACACTTCATCTCACTTCAGCCTCAACAGTTCACAGCATCAAAAAACAGAATTTGTGCCTTTAAATCAGTTCAAAAAAGAAAGATGCATCAGGAAAAGATTTACTATTATGCACTTTGTTATGAAACCAAACAGAAAATCCAAAATCCAGATTTTCAAAGACTTTTTTTACTCTTTTTGTGGGAGAATTCCCTGCAGCTTGGACTCGATGTTGTGATATTAGCTGCAATCTCGTACAATCGCTTGTTCTCCTGGTTGTCAATGTTTTATTCTGTCTGCTTATGAAACCAAACTCATACAAATTTTAAAGAATTTTACCAAAATTTGAATGAAAGTAGAAGAAGCAGTTTGAAAGGTCGTCCTGCGGGTCACGTCAGACCCTCTGGTGGTCGGATTCAGCTCACAGGATACTTGTTTGACATCTCTGCTGAACCTCTTAAATCAATCATACAGAATAAGCCCACCACACAGAGTGTTTCTCGCTCTAAAACGGGGAGTTTTTTGAATAAATGTAACCAGAGGACCAGACAGTTAGAGACAAATGGTTCCAGTAGAGCAACATTGCCTGGAACAAGAATGTTTTTGTCCTGTTTAACACAAATACTTAAAACGTTCTTGTCATCAACAGGCATTTTAAGAAGCTTTGCCTCATCTATTAGTATATTTTTACCACACTCTGGTTCCTTTGCTGCACAGGCAAACCTAATACATCATCTTGAATTACCCTACATGTGTCCAAATGTTGGCCGGAAACTACTATCTGCTCTGTTTTGCTCTCACTTGCAACAAAGGTTTCCAGGAATAGCCTCGCCTTCCACGCCGGCTCCACACAAAAGCCCCACCAGGCAGCTACACGGTTGCGAGCGCTCGTACAACCCGGATAGATTTGTGCATATTCACCGTTGCAAAAAGTCGTTCCATCGCCGGTGTAGCCGTGTTTACAGAAGCAGGCGTTGTTGGATCCATTCTGGGCCTTGCACGTTGCAAGTCGGTGGCAGGAGTCGCAAATGTCGGCGAGGCTGCATGGGTCCATCAGACTGGAGAGCCATGCTGCGGAGGCACAAGAGTTACAGTGAGTCAGAGGTAGCAGGGCATTAATATGCAGGACCATTTCGTTACACTGCCGGTGCTTCTCCTTTTTCCCTTTTTTTTTTTTCGAAGACGTGTGGAATCAGTAAAAGAAAAAGTCTTGCGGCGTTTAATCTGCTGGATCTAACATCTTCTAACAGGAACAGTGTGACTGACATAATCCACTGAACTACAGCCCACACGGTCAGACTAAATCTCATGGAGCAACTGACAGAAATTCAGTTGTGAAATGAATAAAATCCAAACACAAATTTAGGATTAAATCTTTCCGAAATCCAGTCTTAACCTCAATCACATCTGCGGCTTTAAGAGATCACATGGAGACCCAGGGAGAAGAACTACACTTATTGCTCTCCCAGCACAAGACACCTGCCACGCTACGATGCAGTTAAGGCCACGTACCTGTCAAAAGTACAAGTTTCATTGGTGACTTCAGCAAAGACTCCATACTGGCGCTGGCTGTGGATTTTACTTTCAGGACTGGCTGCGGTGGGCTGGCTGGTGACGTGGTCCGCTTCCTTGCATCAGTTTTCCTGTTTCCCTAAACCTGGCCCTTCCTGTGCTGATCTTTAATCTGCCTTCAAAAACACACAGCCTGGTCCCTTCAACCCCACCGCACAGCCCCCCGACACGCGGCTCTCTTTATTTGGTTTCATTTTACCCCAAATTTGAGAAGTTTCAGTTGCAGTCTGTCACTTGTTGTGTAGTCCTGTTGACATTTTGTGCCTTAACGTTGCCATTTTGGGAAGGCCTCGCTCCATTGTTCTGTCGGCTATGTAAACACAGGCCAAAACAACAGCGACTGACTGGGCTGAAGGACGACCCCCTCCCTTCCGCTGAAGATTGTACACAAAATCCCACACACATTCCAGTGGTGTGTCTTCCTTTGACTATCAAAGGGTTCCTCAGGCAAACTGAGCCTGAATATGTGCTCCTCTCTGAGACTCTTGTAGCCGGAACGAACTGAGGGTGCAGGCGTCCGACCTTCAGCAGCTCCCAGGATGAAAAGCGACGCTCTTCAGGACCGCTGCGGTTGGTCCTTGTAGCTTTAACCAAATTACACTTAAATAAAGTTGTTGCTTTCCGTTTTGCTTCACAACAAAGTTTTGCAAAAGTCCTCTTATCTTGCAGTGTGAGGTGACAAAGATTGGCACTCAAATCGGAGAAACACATTGATGTTGTCAATCAAGGATGTGCGTCACAAGCAAGCCATCTTACCTTGACTGGGACCTTTCAGTGCATGTAATCAGGGCTGTTGTGTCCCAGCACGGAAAGCTTTAAACTGATATGAGAGAAAGTTAAAAACGTTCACAAAGACACTGTTCAAAACCGTCCAAAATTGTCGATGAGTCGCGAAATACATTAGCTTCAGTTTTAATACATTATAAGGCAACAATAACAAATCATATTTTTAACAGCTTTTTTTGCAGGTGAAGACAAAATGTATTTGGGAGTGGGACAATAAAGATAAACAAGATATAAAGAGATATTGTGTGACTGAAAAGTGTAAAAAAAAAAAAGTAGTCTTATAATTTTTTTTATAAAGTATATTTTTTTTCAGATTGTCGTCTTTTTCACACCTTTTTTTTCCTCAGACAGCCACATTTGAGGGCACCATATTTTATTTATAGAGATGCAAAAGCACCGTGCTGCTTGCAAATGTGCACATTTTCTGTGCACGCCGCCTCACAGAGCTCTGCGCGTTTCCATCACCGCGGCCAGAATGACTGTGGCTTTGTATAACGGGACTATATAAACAATTTTGTGGCCCTTTGTGTTACAGTTACACTCTGAGTGCGCCTTTGAAGATAAGTGTTGAAGCAACACGTTTTTTATTCTGGGGTCTTTGACATCTGTCATGGACTAATGACCCCATTCACCGAGAGGGAAATGAGCTGGGCTGAGCTGGCATTCGGCTTCGGTGGGCGACTGACCCCGCGCAACACAAAGTTTCTCCTCTCTTTTTTTTTTTTTCCCCTCATATCGTGAGCAAAGGCCGCTGCCACTCACTTCATTTCAGATATTTACAGTTCCCTTCCCCCACTCCAGCCGTCGTCATCAACGTCCAGCATCGGTGCCTCGAGGTGAAATCCGACTGACTACGGTTACAAAACAGGTGAATTCAAATGTGATGCGGTGACAATAGTGCAAAAGGAGAAGTAGCCATTCAGGTGTAACTGAGGTCCTTTCAAAGTGCCGTCTACTTTTTGGCTCACAAACACATTCATTGATGAATAGTTTCCCTTGGAAGATAAGTTCTTTGTTGACTGTACTGCGATCTGTGGAGGCGGTTTGAATTGCTTAGGCAAGGCGTTCAGTTTATTGCTGAGAAAGGCAGCTGCTTTGAATGACACCATTAGAACTGCTCTGCATTACTGTCCTGGGAAAAGGGGTTTTGGTGAAAACCACATCTGAATGTCTCGCTCTGACACTCTCTCCCCGACAGCAAGGAAGGAAGTGACGCTGCCTCGAACAAACCTGGACTGATTGCACCCTTCCTCCTCCGCTTTTTTGTCTCAGGAAATCTCTCATTTAGTCAGAAGCTGGTGGAGCCCACAGGAGCCTGCTTGCTCCACAATGACATTGTAAGAAGGATACCTAAGAGAAAAAGGCCTCTTTAGCAGTGTGGAGCCGGCCCTGGTGCAAATGTTCCCTCTTTTCCTCTCCTCTCGCATGGATATGGAAATTTCTGCCTCTACAGTTGCAGAAAATCTGCGTGGGTTTTTGTGTGCGCGTGTGTGAGCAAACCGAGGGTGTTGTTTATGCTATTTAGGCAATATTGAGATTTGCAATACAGAGTACAGTGGAAAATCCATTTTGACACTTCTCTCACATATCTGTTGTGATGTTGGCCTTATGTTCAGCCATGATGGGAGGACTGAACGCAGGGGCGCAGATGGCAGCGACTGTCTCCTAAACTTGGGAGCCCTTAAAATATTTAAGCACAGAAGGTCTGAGAGACAAAGTGAGGCTTTCCGCTCGGGTTCAAAGATGCCAGCTGCTGCTGCTGCTGCTGCTGCTGCGGCGTGCATGCGTGTGTGCGTGCGCGTGCAGACAGACCCCCTGCAACACCCACCTCGCCCACAAGACAAGGTGGTGCCACCTCCCTATTGACTCTCATAAAAAGACCTACGGGGATCACACGAGTTAATAGACGGCTTTAATTCTCTATCACTTCTGTCTGTCAGCTTTTGGTCAAGAAAAGATAAGACACACGAGAGTGTCTCCTCATAACGTCAACAAATCATCTAATTTTAGATATGTTTTTAAAAGCCTTTGGACTGACCAGTAAAAGTGGAGCCTTTAGGACGTTTCTGTGTGCTCGGTTGTTTCAAACGAGCTGCAGGAGATGAAATACTCAGCCATCTTTAGTTTTTTTAATACTAATTTTATATGGCGACAGCTAAAATTAAGACAAATAACCCCACTTGGTGTTTTTCTGATGAATTTCAGGTTTCCCAGAATGTATTTTAAGTGCTGCACCTTATCACTGAATCGTTCACTCGCCTGAAAAGAGCAATCTATAGAGGAAAGCGTCACACTGATGCTTTGGTCTGAACAAAGACACTGTCCTCCTAAAATAACCTTAAGAGTAAAGTAATTAACACTGTGACTGAAGTGACGGGACTTTCACAAACAGGCGAATTAAAGAAAAAAAGAAAAAAGTTCCAATTAAGTCTCGAATTGAACTTTAGTCTCATGCTGCGAGTGACAGCCCACCTGTCTGAACTGGGGAGTGGGGGAATTCGGACGACGTGTGGGTCATAAATAGCATCATTCACACGTGTGCAAAGCTCATTAGTTTGAAGATGCTCGTGTGGCTCCAACTGCTACATGTTACGATCTGCAGCCGGGAAAGAGGTAATCCAACCAAGGACTGCACATGAGAAAAA
>JAUESF010000052.1:8427053-8441172 GCA_032274765.1 Malacoctenus tetranemus
ACAATACATATTTCTTGAATATATGTGGCATCATGAAGTGTTTTTTTTTAAACTGATCATTATTTTCTCTGTTAAAGAAGAGTTTCTTTCAGTCGGTGAGGGATAAACTTGAATTGACTGCTGTGCTGTTATAATCTATTATAAATGGAGCTTTGATATGTTATCTGAGGGGCTAAATAAGAAATGAGGATGTCGAAAAGTGCCTCATTTGAGGTCAAATGGAAGAAATTGTTTAAAATCAGCAGGAAAACGTGCTGCTCTGAGGAAGCTAGTTTTGGGTGTGAGTGTACTCGGTGGCCTTTGGAGTAGCAGCTAAATATGTTGTTTCTCTGGATGAAAATGAGGCTGCTGTGCAGAGTGTGTGTTGGGGGGGGGGAGTAGTGGGGGGGGGGGTGTTCAAAGAGTTTTTGTCTTCATGCCAGCGAGAACCAGTAAGAATAGTGATGAAGAGCGCCGGAGGACACGAGCAGGGATCCTCCCCGCTGCTCCCAGAGGTTTCGCAGAGCGAGTCCTGGCACGCCGGCGCTCGCAGATGCAGCGAGCTCTGGAAGCCGTTCCATAAATATATAGCCATTAAAGCACAGCTGATTAATTCATCATGTTTATTTTCATGGCGGATGACACGCCGCCTATTTATAGACTCCCCGTAATCGTAAAGATGTCAAAGCGTCCAAGTTTTGGGGGCTCCGGTGGCACATTTTCACTGTTAAATTTGACCTAAAAACACCTAAAATCTACACATGATGAATGAAGGACGAGAAAAGGACAATGGATTTTTTTTGTTTTTTCTAACTGTTTCTTTTTATTTTAGTATTCGCATAGTCAATAGGAATTTGGATGCTGTCATGGCTGGTTAGAAAGTGGAGAGGAGCATCGGAGTTAACATCATCATTCTTTGTGCCTCCGCAGCGGCTGAAATACGGCCGCGCTTCGCTTTCTCTGAGCCCCATTCTCTGCGAATAAAGCTGGACGCATAATTCTTCTCCATCCGTCTGGAGAACTTTCAGCCATGCCAAGAGTAAATTCAATTTCTCTGCGTTTTGCCCTGATTCACAGCAGGTTGCCTAATGGCTTGAGATCCGGCGCTGACAGCACCATTAGGAAGTTGCGCGGAGATAATTTTCAGCAAGGGTTCCTTTTTTAAGATGCTCCCGTTTTATTGCATTTTATAGGCTGCGCAGGGTTGAAATAAGGTCTGCTTTGGATTTCTGCTGGTTTGGGCTAAATATGGAAGAGAGAACATAAACAGGTCTAAAGCAGATTAGCTCTGAGACGCTGCAAAGAAAAAAAGGAAAAGAGACCAGCCTGCATTCGAAAATAAGCAGAAAACATTAGCCTAAATACAACACCGGGTGGCAGGTCTGTGACTCATGTGTTTCCTGTAATAAGACGTGTTTTGTAGACGGGTACCGAGACGCAACAAGCAGCGATTTGGCAATCAGTGGTGAGGAGGAATCACCCTTCAAACTGGCTCCTACGGATTGTTTTCACTGAAGTTACCTCAAACTTCCCCCTCCTGTCAAACAGAGCTCATCCACAGGCGGCGGAGCCTGGCTTTATCCCCCCCCCTCAGCCCACTACATCAGATGGGGATGATTGCAGTCTTGAAATCAATGAAACCACAAACCTCGCTGATAATACTCTCTGGTGGGGGAGCAGTGGCACATGGAGCCGGGGCTCCGTGTCTCCCCCTTCGCTTCCCTCCGTCCCAGAGACGTTTGGACTTGGCGGTGAACTTTTGCTTCGACGTCTCATGCTCCCCCCCCACAAAAATCTGAATGTTTACCAAATCCGCTCCGAAGCGATGGCAGATGTTGCTGCGGTGCAGGAATCACTGTGATGGCAGCTACATTTTTTTATTGCATTAATCATCACTTTGTGTTTTTTAGAAGGAAATATCGGCCACCCAATAAACGTTACAAATGAACGCGCTGAACGCAGTTGTACCTTTTGTTCTTTAGTGATGAGTGGAAACACTCCGGAGCACTCGTACATGATGATACTTTTGTTCTATGGATTGGTGGGATCATGCCCCCCCTGGAGAAACATCCACAGCTCTCTAAATAGACCAATCTGACAATATTAAAGTCTCTCAAGCCCTCCGATCAATCACGGCTCCTCGCCGCATTATTCCCCAAACAATAAAAAGACAACATCAGATTAATATAAAGTCTGTTCTTGGCCGGGATTTATCCTTGTGGGGCCGGCGACGGCTCCTTGTCTGAAGCCTCGGAGCAGTAAGAAGGATTTGGTTGACGGAGCACAGCGGGCCCTGGGATGCCTGCGCATTCGAGGTCACTGGTGGATAGCAAAGTTATCTTAAGCCCCAGTTTTGCGTCGATTTCCCCCGCCGTCCCGAAGTGAGTGTCAGAGATTAGTGGCGCAGCCATCCTCCTGCGACCTCTAGGCGCCGAAGAGATACTGCGTTGCCATCTTGTGTCCCGTCAGACAATGCAAGGGCGAGGCTGTCACTCCAATGGCACGCCGCGCCGCTCCGCGGCCCTTTTGTTGAGCACTGCAGAATGGTGGCCTCGCACACGCTTTCAGCCGGTGTGTTCGGGGGTTGTTGTTTTTTTCCCCTTCGTCCAGGCACGAGCTGGGTGCTGCTGTGGTGCTGTGTGGCCAACCAGTGAGGGAAAAGAATCCAGGAAAGGTCCTAAGAACTTGTAGGTTTTTTTTGCTGAGGAGATGAAAGGATAACGTGACGAAATTATAGCTACACTTTTTGGACGTCGTCCCACCTCTCCGACCCTTCAGTTTCTTCGCTGTTTCTCTTTAAAAAACAGTCCCGGCGTGTCTCATTCGTCAGTCTTCCTCAATCACGTCCCAGATCTAACTAGAACACCCCCTCCCAATCACTCGTTTCCTCTTACCTACTTAGCAGTTTACCCTGAAATGTCACAAGTGTCAATTGTAATAATGAAAGAAAAGATTAATTTCAGTCCCGCAGTTCATTGTCTGTTTAATGAGGGTCCGGCTTCTGACAGTCGAATTGACTGACCTTCACACATGGTTAATCAACTTTTATTAGATATTCAGACCAGCCAGAGATTCAAGTGTCTCTCTTACTTTGACTGACAAGCCGGTGATAGAAATTGACAATGCCAGTGGAAGTAGTGTCAGGATGTCAAGTGGCCCTACTCTGATCAACAAAATGTCTGTATTGAATCTCTCGGCGGCCGCAGTATTCCCTGGTCTAAACTGCACAATTTAGCACAACCAAAGAACTGGCATAAGAAAGAGGAAAAAAGAGAAAAAAAAAACCTCTCAGTCTGATATCTGACATTCCCATTTCTGAGCCTGTCAGGCCTTCTGCTGGTTCTGGCATTGTGTGATGTAGAAATCGTTCCCCTAAGGAAGTGGAGTTACTAAAAAACACCGTCGATAGCATCCACCATGTTAGACGTGCACATGTCAAGCTATACCAAGCAGCATATTTTACCATATCTGATGAGGGGAGGGGGGCTCTGCCTGAGATGGAGCTGGTGCTGGTGGCTGCTGCTGCTGTTGCAGCCTGTTTTTGCAGGGGGAGCATCTATTAAACATCGCAGCAGCGAAAAAGGAAAACTCTGGAAATTTGCAGCCGCGTGAGTGATTGATGTCAAACCGCCGTCAAGAATCACTTAGAGCTGTAAAAATTCACACGTTTGCCTCATTAATATCCTCACAGAAGTGTTGGCACTTCTTTTCTACGTAGCTGTAATATCAATTCGTTGCCCCCCCTCATAAAAACCATCAAAAAAGGACATCCCGCCCCCTTTTTTCCTGTTTTTTACAGGGTTTATTCCACTTTTAAAACAATAATGGTTTAGCAACACATCCGCACTATTTCTTTATCTTTTGATAAGCTGTTCTCTCTCTTTATTTAGATCTTGATTTGAATAATGAAATGGTTCACTTTCAAAAACGTCTATTTCCTCTAAAATGAAAAAAAAAATGAAATGTGCCCCAGCAGCTTGTGCAACGAGTTGCAACACCACTGCTCCGTTAAATGAGCTGCGCTTTTCTCTAGTTTATATATAGATGGATAGATAGAGAGAGAGCCAAGGTTAGAAGGACGTCGGTGGAGTGCAATGCCGGAGCGTTTAGGTTTATCTCCAGCGTACAAGCAGCTCCGGTCGGTGGGGTTCTGCGTGGAATACTGAAGCGCGGCCGCAATAAGACCGAGTCCTGAGAGCGAGGCGGCAGCACTCAGCAACGGTGTGTGAATTCACCTGGTCATTAGTGGGAGACGTGCCGCTTCAGGTCATCAATTAGATAAATGAATGATTGTCAAAACTGCAGTTACACTCGGACAGGCCATGAATATTGAAGGAGTGCTGGAAGCATCGGAGGGACGTTTTCCTTCTGTGGGAGAAAAAAGAGAGAGAAAGTGGAGCGTTTCATGCTGAAATTTCTCCTTCAGTTTGTGGATTTGGACAATAAAGTGTTATTTTCACCAGAAAATGACAAAATTGTCTTTTGAAAGAACAAGAGAACGCCGCTGCTTTGAACCGACGGGACAGGAAGTGATGAACGTTTGATCAGAACGGGAGAAAAGTAAAAAAAAATGTTCCTTTGGTGGACGATTTCTGGTTTGTTTTGGTAAATTCCTGAGATCTTCGTAAAAGTGAGGGTGAGAACTGAAACTTAGAGGTCGCTTGCGGAGTTTCCGCCGGAGTTTGAAGAGTTTTTACGCGAGTCGCTTTGCTGCGAGTTTGTTTGCGTGATTTATCACCAAAACAGCGAGGACGTGAACGTCGAGCGTCGAGCTGCACCTCTGTGTTCCTGCATCTCCATTAAAAACAAGGGGGGGGCACATGCTCAGACCTGGCTGCTCGGAGGGATTCCGACATATTTTAACTTGACGTTACTTCACTTGAAACAATTTGTTTGTGAGGCGGAAGCGCTGCGGGAGGATTTGAAAGCAAAAAAATAGAAAAAAAGCTCCAGAGCGTACTTTGGGGCGACTTTAAGTGCTGGGCGAGAAGTGAAATGGGACTTGGTTTCCATTATGCTGCTGCTTTTGACTGACTAAGACCTTGGTGTGTGATGGGTCATGTTTATTGTGGTGGTGTCAGCGGGTCCGCGTGGCCTCACTGGACCGGCGTAATAACCGTGTAATTCGACTTGTCAGGCCTTTTCCACTTGTTAGCATAGAGAAGAAGCTGTCCATCACGCGCCGCGGCTCGCCCTTTAAACGCCGCTCTTTCTCCACCCCCCTCGGCCGCGCCGCCACTCGCGGTCCAGTTTCCGGCGTGACACTTTCATTACATTACAATTTTTTAAGAGCACTTTGAGGGCTGTTTAAGTCGCGTTTGAAAGGAAACTATTACTCTTAACTGGGTGGAACAGGCGGTCAGGACCCGAGTCGCACTGCCAGCGATACGCGCTTGCCTCGGCGCGGGGGTCTCGCCGCGTGGCTGGCAGTCAGGAGTTAATGACGAGGATTGGAGGGACGGGCATTATCTGCTGGCCGTTCATCTCCAGGAGCGCTGTCACATAATGTGCTACCTGGGCCCAAGGCGCAATCTGTGTTCATACCTAGATAGGACCCCAGCTGTGTGTTCCACCGAGATAGCAGACCACTAAAGTAGCCATGACCAAAATGCTGATAAAGGAATCAGTGACATTTGATGTGTTAGTTTAATCCCCCACCCCCCACCCCCCCACAACCCACCTACACCCCCCCACCCCACCCTACCCCCCCATTTTGAGACTCCCTCACTTTATTTGTCAATTCATTTTGGAGCTTTCGCTCCACCTTGACTGAGAGGGTTTTTTTTTTGGATTTGTGACATTAACTTGATTGATGTGTTATTCATATGAAAACGTGTGGTGAGTGAGTACAGTGTGTGTAACTTTTCTGCCCTCGGGGGACAGAACGGACGGTAAATATCTGTTTGTCCTATTCCGGTTTGTTGGGGAGATGTTCCTCCTCCTCCTCCTGCACGATTACTCACCAACACAGGGTTTTTTGGGCTCATTTCTTTCTGGCCTTTTTCCATTGAGAAGTTGTAATTTAGTTGGGTTATTTTTCATTCATTTTGACAACACTGAAGACAGGAAAAAGTCAGTTAGCTTGAAGGACGTCCGTCAATTTTTGTCCCTCATTGTTCTCTATTTCTCTTAACAATATGCTTTTGCCCGTTGAACAGTATAAAATGTGTGATAAAGTGCTTTAAATGAACAACACCAAAGTTTATAGCAGACATGGACAGCTGGAGATCTACAGGTCACATTTGGGTCCATCTGTAATCTTTGCGTCCACGATCAGTTTGTTTTGGAAGAACAGTTTAACTGTGATGAACCCAACAAGAACCAACAAGGCCTCAGTTTGTCCCTCTGGCAGTGAGGATGAAGACTTTGTTGGACTCTTCAGTGAGCAACGTTGCCCGACCCCCCGTTTGTAGTTTCAGAGTATCGTCAGCCTCACATCTGGATCAAGTCCCAACTGGTGCATGAAATAGTCTGAATCGGTGTTAGAAGACGAGCCTTCATTAGACGCATCAGCCGCAACAAGCACATATAAGTGAGAGAAGGTGAGGAATCAATGAGGAGGCTCCATGCAGACGCTCACATATCACAGGGAGCCACTGTACAAACTCCAGCGGCTGATTGGAGCAGCTAAAGATTACTATGCAGGAACAGTGAGCTTTCTTCCTTGAATCGACTTCAGAGCAGACTGTTTTCAGATGCCTCTCCAAGTTCGACTACATGCCATGATTAATTCAGCCATAATGTATGTTAATATATGTTAATCTGTGTCACTGATATGCTAATGAACGCCCAACTCCCACAATCCAACTTGTCGGCGGTGGCAGCGCGCGCCCATTGAAGGAGGTAGCATGTTGAAATTTGGAGGGAGGATTGTCAGGGCGAGCGGTGTTCCCATTGAGGGCCCGCGACGCTTTGTGACTCGTCTGAGGCAAATCTGAGGACGGTCTTTAAAAGGGAGCGTTCCAGGATTTCATCCAGAATGGAACCGGATTTAGTTGGGTGATGCTGAAGTTCCTGTTTGTTTCTGTGGAAGCCTTTTACACGCTCCGACCAAAATATCACACTTGGGTTTTTTTGTGTGTTAATATTTTTCCTTATTATAATGTTTGAATTAGTCTTGTAACAAGTGAAAGAAACAGCAGAGAGCTGCAGGAAGGAAAGCACGACGTACGTCACTCACACACCTGCAGTGAGAGCTCCGTTCCTGTATGTTGGAGTGTTGTTTCCAGCACATCTGATCTCTTATTTAACAGCAGATGGCACCAAGTCATCGTGATAATGTAAAGAGGAACACCTACCTCAACCTGTCTCTTCATTTTCCTTTTCATATTTCGCTTGAAGCCAGAAGAGAAGCTGTTTGCCTACAAACGACCAACTCCCCTCAACATTTGCACTTGAAACGTTGAACACGTTCGAAAAAAAAAACAAAACAACGGCGTCGCAGATTAGCTCATTAGACGCAAAGACGCTCGGAGACGGCGCGTGTCTCCTGCAGCTTTGCAGCGAGCTGCAGTGACGCCGCCGGCGCCTGAGTGACATTTATTGGAGCTCGCGATGCCGCGGTTGCTGCAGGAGTGTGTGTGTTCAGAGCGACGCTGAAAAAGAATCAACTGTAAGGGAAAAAAAAAACAACACAGGCTGCAGCAGCCACTGGGAGAAATGTCAGGGACGGACTGAAGGTTTGTGTTTGCCCGAGATAACGGTCTTTGATCGCCGACCCCGTGACTCCTCCCCTGCTATTACTCGCTGTACCTTAAGAGGCCCGAGTGCCTCGATGCTATCCGCTCGATAAAAAAGAAAAGACGCGAGGGCGACTCGACGTATGTTCTCCTTCGTGGTCCCGCCTTCCCGGAGAGACGACGAATCGGGTTCCTCCGGGGCGCCGGCGCACGTGTAAAAATGACTTTGGAGCTAATCACTTTATAGGCCAACACGCCGGTGAATATTTCATGACCCCATTTCGCTCTATTTGTCTTGGTTTTTGGTGATAATCAAGGCTTTGGAAAACACTCATCAATTATTCACGTTTGCTCAACAGGCTCATCAGAATTGATCAAAATGGCCAAATGACGAGACACCTGGTAATACAGGGAAAACGCTGTCCGACATTTTTGTTTCCATAATTAAGTTTTGTTTTTTTTCTCCCCCGGACAACGTGAAAACACGGGAGCTAATGAGAACAAGACGCATGGTGTTTGATGACGATGTTGTGGGATCAGGGACGCACCGAGCGACAATGAGAGCGTAGGGAAGAGAAGGACGGTGAAGGTGAGGATTAGACGCCGTGTCTGCATCACTTAGTCCAACTGAAATATTAACAAGGCAGCAGTCGGGATGTTTCTTTTGTTTGTTTTTTTTTTCTTCCCTGCGGCATAATCGATTTCCGAGTCATTCGGTGCCGCGTTTCGTCCTCTAATTTAATGACCTTTTACCCTTCGACTGGAGAGTCACCATGTCCTCCAAACATTCGTTTCTTTTGATAAAGTTGATTTAAAGATGCTACCAGAGCAGCTCAGGAACTCATTTCACTGCCCCACCCAAAGTTTGATCTTCACTGTCAAAGTTAAAGGAAGTAAAGAATTAAAAAAGGCAGGAATAAAATCAGATTAAACTAATACTCGCTGACTCGTGCGAGTTTCCGATTGTCTTTTTCACCACGTCTGCTTTTGTTTGTTCCCGAACTATTAGGAAAAGCCTGCGTCGGGTTGAGCTCGTAAACACGCTCTGTCCGTTTGGTTTTGGAAGTGTCGTAAAAGATAATGACATGTTGAAAACAGACGAGGCCTCTCGCGATCGCGCCTAATCTGCCATTAATCACGTTTGAATCCTGCGGGACGGCGCGTTCGCGGCGCCTCAGGATAAGGTAAGTAAGTGCAGACACTTAAAGCAGATTTGAGTTGCACCTCCTATAATGCAATGGCCACTAATTGCTAATTATGAAATTCTCTGCTGGGCAGAGAAGCAGTGGGTTCATCCAATTATTGTTTATTTCTCATTATGCGCAGCTTTGTGCTAATGACTCCATTTCATTCACCGCGCATACGCTGAAGACTTTATCTATCGCCACGTGCAGCATCCATACAATGCCGGATAGAGTCGCTGCACATGGGTCAGTCGAGACGAAAACAACCCTTTTAGAGGGCTGTTTTCAGCTGTGCCGTTTCATAGTCTTAATTGAATTTAAATGATTGTTTGCTTAGCGGGCCATAAAGTCCCTCAACAAAATGTCTCTCGAATGGAGCCATAACATCAAGCGAAGTCTTTAAAACAGTCAAGGAAACATAACAACAAATCTCTGAGCAGCTCAACTGTAAAAACTAATTGTTATCGTCGGCAGGAAAAACTCTTCGGCGAAGCAATTCGCCTGCGAATCGAGACGAAATCTAAGCAAATATATGGAACGCAATTTTACGGCTTCGCCGTGTGTCTGCTGCTCCCAAATGGTCACCCTCAGGATAGACTAAAGATTGCACCGCGGCGGGGCCACTAATGACTCGCGCGGTTCTGCCCGATGTGAAAGTACTGCTCAACAACCAGCACTGATCATGCGATCGGAGGTTTTGAACCGGCGGCGCGCGCAAATTACCGCGCGTCGCGGCTTTAATGCGTCGCCGCGGGCCTCTGCCGCCAGTGGCGTTCAGGGGCGGACGCGGGAAGACTTTCAGAAGGAGGGGGGAGGAGCGGGGGGGGGGTCCACTGGGGGCACGAGGGTCAAAGTGGTGGAAACGCAGGCTGCCGCTGAAGCCTCCCCTCGGTCTCCCTCTTTGTTTCCTCACCTTGCCTTTTGTTTCTCCCTCCTGTGAGGAGGGTGGACGTGTCTTTGTGGTCTCCAGCTGGTAACAGCTGTGTTACTGTAGGAACTGTGGGACGTGTCCCGCATGTTCTCTTGAACATCCGGCTCCCGGGGGCAGGTTTTAAACCTTCCAGCTGAATCCGAGGCAGCTTAAGTGGTGCCGGACAAGAGCAACACTAGTTAAGCATCCGAAATTGTTCATAATTCAAACCACTGAAGGAAACAGACCGACACAGAAACGTCCCCGAAGTGCAGTCGAGGACAAATCGGGTCCAGTCCAAACACTTCAGGTCCAAATTGCCTTCAAGTGCGAGTTTCCCTTGTCTTTCTGATTCAATGATGGGCGGCGACTCTTCACGACGACTGACATCACTCGGGACCAATGACGTGGCGCGCGGGGCGTCCAATCAGATCGCCGCCCCTGCCACAAAAGAAGCTCCGCCCCCCCCCTGGTTTTTGCCTCCCTGAAGCTCAGCTGCAGCCAGCGTGTTGCATCACCTTGGCCGGACCCGTCCTCAGCACTCCTGAAGCCACTGAGTCTGTAAAAATCCCTCCTGAGCCGCTTCACGTCAGCCGATTCTGTTCAGCTGCAGAGAAACCCAACCTGCAGCAGCATCACTGGAGCCTCTGCTGCGTTCCCTAAATTATTTTGCATCCATGAATGCTGGAGCCACAACATGTCTGACCCGTTAACGTCTCGCAAAATTTTACCTTGTCACAACACTGTGATGTTACATAAGGACAACTTGCGGCGCGGCTGCTGCTCTGGAGCAAGTGATTTCTCTGCAAGCGTACGAGCTGCAGCTCATTTATTAAAGTAGGACACCCCCGCGCAGCCTGCCGCTCCGCTCTGCAGTGTTATTGTACAGTACAAGAAGCGTGACGTGACAAGAATAGCAATTTGTTCAAGGAGGCATTTTGCTCGGTGATTGACAGAAAACTTCTGAATGTGTTTACTGCTGCATCTTCTCCCTTCGCTGTTTGTTACCTGCTTTTCTCATTTGTGTTTAAAGGGAATTCCTTCAGCTTCCCGCTTTTGTACGAATTCAAGGTGACGAGCAAACGGTCAAACCGTGAGGCCGTGTCGGGCGCGAACCGACCGGCCGCCCGTGAAACCTCTTAACATTAAGCACGGCTCCTTGATATTAAGTTTTCATCACTGAGAATCAATTAAAGTTTAAGGTGAGAAAGAAAATGTTCATTAATAATTCACCGCCTCGGCTAATGCGCTTCTTTGGGACCGCTGTTGCATCAGACTTGACTGACAGTCGCCTGGTAGCGTAACCAAACAAACCCACACAAACTGCATAATCAGATTTTGATTCAAAATTTCGCTCGAGTCTGATTGGTTGGTGGCTCGACGTGTTTTTCCTGCAGAGCCCTGCCCACAAAAAAAAAAAGCTGGCAGGAAAAAGCTCGACTGAAAAGTGAAAATATCCAGTGAGAAGTGTTTCACGAGTTCATCTCCGTTTGGCCTCATGATTCAGGCTGGAAATGGAGCTGGAGTTTTTATTGCGTTGAGGAGATTTAAATCAGACACTGGCTTTTTTTTTTAAAAAAAGGAGCATATTTACTCAACCAGTCCTGCTCCCACTCCACCGTATCACCGCTCCGTACTTCCTCACTGAAATACGCTTCTTTGAAGCCTGGAGATCATAAAGCTGGTCAGTTTGTGCTTGAAACAAATCTGGTTGAAATCCGTCCATAAAACAAACGCATTCACAGCTTCCCTTTGTGAGGCGGAGCCGGGGTGATCGCTTGTTCATATGCAGAGCAAAAGCTACGATCGGCAGCAGGCTCTGGCAGCAGCCCATGGGATTGTTATCAATTTAGTTGTTGCTTTTTTTTTTTTTTTTTTTACCTGATCTATTTATTGCATTGAAATGACTGGGGAGTGGGACTCATTGAAATGCAGCAGAGTTAATGTTTGTTTCACCTCTGGCTGTTGAGTGGGCCCGGGTTTATGCATCCGCGGCAGCGGTGGCTCTTTGTTGTCAAGGAAATATGTTCATCGGCATCGGTCACGGTGGGATCAGAAGGCTCCGTTTACAGCGTGTGCAGCCGGGCACGCTGCACTGAAAACAATCCTATGCTTTTACACCTGTTTTGATTGCTATTTTTGAATGTTTATATATGGAAATAATTCCCCTGCAAAAACACTCGCTGCAGAAAATTATGGTAATGACCCTTCTTCTTGCGCGACGCCGAGACTGCTGCAGTGATTATCAGCAATGTTTTTGAATGGATATTTAGTGCTTCTATAATTAGGAGCAGTGTTATTTCTGCGCTAAATGCTCTAAATGTGTTCAAATGACTTTATCAGGAGGGGAAAAGAAGCCGACCGCTCTCTGTTTTACGTCCCTGATTCGTCTGAGCCCGACTGCGAGATGCTAACATTTATTTTTTATGGCTTTTACAACACAGTGAGATACCGTGGCTCAAATTATCCGGCCATCACTCATGTTTTATGCAGCTGCTTCAGGGCGGAGAAGAAAAGATAAAAATTCATTCAATTGCAGTTTGGTTTTTCAGGTTTTCGTCATTTTGCGTTATCAAGAAGACTCATTTTTGCACCAAGTTTGCAATGGCTGTAATTTGTTTGAACCTCTGCCACCAGCTCAGCTGCTAAAGCTCCATAACAGCTCCCCCCTTCTGTCTCTCTCTCTGTCTCTCTCTCTGTCTCTCTCTGTCTCTGTCTCTCACTGTCTCTGTCTCTGTCTGTCTCTCTCTGTCTTTGTCTTTCTCTGTCCCTCTCTCTGTCTCTCAGTTTCTGTCTCTGTCTCTTTCGCTGTCTGTCTACCTGTCTCTCTCTCTCTCTCTCTTTGCCTGTCTCTGTCTCTCTCTCTTTGCCTGTCTCTCTCTCTCTCTCTCTCTCTGCCTCTCTGTCTGTCTCTCTCTCTCTCTCCCTCCCCACACTTCTTCATTTCTGACATTCCAATTATCTTTGCATCAATCATTAAAATCTATTAAGTTTTCATGTGTTTTTGTAGATTATCTAATGGTGCAGTTCCACTCCTCCTAATGCTCAATGATTTTTCCCATTTTTTTTTTCATCGTGAATAAAAATTTTACGGCTCATTATATTTGCTGCTCCATGTCGGTATATCACACAACATTCGATTGGACTCTTGTGCGTTTTATTCTAAATTGTGAAATTCTTTTTTTTTTTTAACAATTTGCAGTTTTTATGATGTGTAGTTTTGGTCAAAATCACAGTATTTTTCTCATTCAAACAATAATAATGATATTTCACTGGATTTATCTTTCTGTTTCTCTTGTCGTGTTTGAGTGGCCGTTGTTCAGTGAACTGTTCATCAAACGATGTTGTGTATTTATCTCTACTTGTCCTGCTGAAATAGGATGACTCCACCTGACTGCTAATAACTTACTACTGACTAACTTGATTTGTAAAGTCGTTGCCACTTGTGGCGATCAAACACCGGATTAAATAACTAATCGCTGCATTTACACAGTACTTCTTCCCCACCCTGGTAACTGGGAGTGGGTGAAGTTGTTGTGTTGATGAGTGTTTGACCGCGACGCGCCAACTTGTCCTTCACCATTCCATAACTAGCTGCTTAACAGATGAGGTTGAATTCACGTCCCCGGGTTAGTCCCACAAAGCGGTGCCAGTAAATCCTGAGACGCCTGCCGTGCTGCTATCCTTCAGACGCTGTCCGTCTTCGGGGTACTTTTCCAGAGAAACCCCCATGTGAAGATTCATTACAGGCAGGAAGCAGATCGGTGCTGAAGGACCAGCTCCTGGTGGCTTTTATAGGCCTCCAACCTCCGAACGACAGGAACCTGAAACTCTACACCGCATCCATTAAGTGCAGAACTTAGCAGCGACAACACCTCCGCTGAACGAACCTGATAGGTTTGTGTTTGTCAGCAGTGGGATCAGTGTCGCCGACCAGACGTGGAGCCAAATTATTCTGTCCATTTCAACATTTTTTTTCCCCCTAAACTCAAACTCCCACCGAGTGAGAGATTGTGCTGAGCAGAGAGAAGCTTTTTACAATTTGAGAAGGGACCAAGAAGTCGAGCGATCGCAGGCTGAAACATTTCAAACTTTTGAATGTGTAATAAAATATCCCATTACCCCAGCGACTGCGGCATAACACTGTATCGCTGCTCTTGAAGAAAATCTGGCCGCGTTCTCGCACCGGGTCACCTCCGACTCCGAGCTGAACGGGGAGCGAGATTACTGGCCGGCGTGTTCATGGATCTGCAGGAAGCGGAAGACGGCCAAGTGGGACGTATCAGTCATTTTCAGAGAGCTTCAACATTCAGACCAACAGAAGGGAAACGAGGCTTTAGATGTTCACATCAAGTTCAGAGTGAATC
>JAUESF010000052.1:8463063-8475648 GCA_032274765.1 Malacoctenus tetranemus
CTCTCTCTCTCTCTGCTTTCCATGTCTAGTTTCCCCCGCTCATTCAAAATTACAATCATCAATATGATGCGCGTCAGTACTGTGCGGGAGAACGTGTGCAGCTTTTAAACGCCACCCTCGGCGAGCGGCGCCGATCCCCTGCTCCTCCCTCTCCTCCCTCCTCGTCAAATCTCGGTGCATCCAATTCACACGAAAGTTGGCGAGTATTTCAGGAGGTAAACGGAGGCTATATTTGAATTAAAATACAGTAGCTCCTCAAATTTGGTCCAGCATATTTATTCTACTCCGACATCAGGCAGAGGTTTAGCTCAGGGTATACTCCTGTTCCCCCCCCCTCTCAAATATAGCCAGGTAGGACAGAAATTTAGTCAGGATCTGACAAGCCTGTCGAATCGAGCTGAGGGCCATAATTTAACACGGCTTGTTTATCCCCCCTTCCACCGAAATGTGGTCTTTCCCCAGAAATAGATGTTTTAAAGCGCAGAAAACAGTTCGTGTATCTCGTTGACCCGAACACAACAGCAGCGGGGAACGTCTGAAGTTCAGCGTTCCTAATCCAGCGCCGGAAATAGCAGGAACTCACTGAGGGTTTTCTTTGCTTTTCACAAATCACTTCCTGTCTCTGTTTTGAACTTTGTTTACCACCAAAGCTGACGCAATATAATTAGGTTTTTTTTGTGTTTTTTTGTTTCCCCCCCTCTCTCCCCTCGTCCTAATTCTTTAACCTGTGAGAAGTGGGTGAAAAGCAGTGAGTAGTCTTTCATGTGGAGGCAGCCAATGTGCTGCTTGACATTCCGTGACGTTTCTGAGTCGCTGCGAGCGCGACGGTGGCGGCTTCCAATCACGTGACCTCGGAGTCTCTCTCTCTTTTATTTTTTTTTTAACAGCTCAAACCTGACTTTCCACTCTGATCTCCAATCTGGAGTCACGAGCAGAAATGAGTGTGGTTTTTTTCCCCCCTTTTTTTGAAAAATGCAGATGGCCACGGGTAAAGGAGGGGGAAACAGGTTAGGAGGCTGGACTCCGGACCACTCTCCTTCCCCACTACCTTGTTATTTGTCGCCTCACCCCTGCAGGGCATGCTGACAGGAACTGATAAACCTCTTTATGGGCTGAACTGAATTGGCTCCTATTATCCAAGGTGTGGAGCTGCTCAATGGTGAAAATAAAAGGACTTTATCCACTGCCCATCTGCCCACCAGTCACTCTCTGCCCAGTTTGCAGGATTCCATGAAGCTGTGTCCAATCTGTGCTTGTAATAGTTGTATATGGCTGGGACGGGGGAAAAAACCAGCGCTTACTGTCTTGTGAGAGAAATATGCTTTTCGGTGCCAAATGTCTCATTTTGAACGCTGGCTGCTAATAGCTGCTGATTCTCCCCTGAAAAATAAAATTCCCACCGTAGGAAAAATGTTAATATATGGGTGTCGCTGCTGTCAAAAGGCAGTACGTGTACATTTGGGCGTAACGCTGAGGAGAGAAGACTGGTGGTGGAGGTGGGGGGGTGGTTGGTGGGGAGGGTGGGGTTGGGAGGGGGGGTTTACTTATAAAGGAGCAGAGCCAGATCTCTAATGTTTGACATGTAATCAAGGAAGCAAAACCGGGGAAATCTTTGAAAAGTCACTCTTGTGGCTTTTGGCTCTCTGAGCGGCTTGTCTGCGATTCCGCTGGCTTCACAACGCTCTCGCTGTGTTTGTCTGAAAGGATATTGTGGTTCCAGCACTATTTTATACAAATAGTGGTGATGTGTACACTAAAGAAAAAACAGAAACCCCCCCCTCCCCCCCAGAGTGTTTGCATGGTGGTCAGCTTGTTGACTGAGTGCTACTTTTTACTGTCTTTGCAAAAGCGTAGTGCCGGAGCCATAAATCAGTGTGATCACACAAAGGCCCAGTACAAAGCAGCAGCCAGCGATATTATTTATTTATCAGCAGAGAGGAGAGCTGGGTGGTGATTTTGGTTATTTCTTTGTGTATTAGCGCAGTCCCGTCGCCCCCGCCGACTCCTCGCGCGCTCCATTTTTTTCGGAGCTGTTTCTCAACTATATTGTTTTGTTTATCACGTTTGAGCAAAAACACGCCCGGGAGGAACAAGCACACCTAACTAACCTTTTGAGAGCGGGCGTGACGGCCGCGGGACCCAAAAAAAAAAAAAAAAATTTAATCGATGCTCATTAGATCATATTTTACCGTGTTCTATTTAAAACAGGCTGCCGTGAGGTAACCGAACACTCAGCGCGCGTATTTCCTGGTGCAGAGCGACAGTTGGGCTCTATTGAAGGTGGACGCCCGCGCTCAGCGGCCACCGTGCCGTATTGATTTTCTGCAATCTGTTAATTTCACCATTACTCTCCTCGTGCAGGATTTTTTAGGAGCCTTTTTTTTTTTTTTTTTATCGCTCTGCATCCTCAGTCTGTGTGTTTCTGGACCCTCTCAGGTCGCCTCAAGTTCAGCCAGATTTATATTTCAAGCGTTTTTTTGGCAAACACATTCGTCACCGAGTGCTTTACAGGAAGCAAAGGAGAGTGAAGAAAAAAAAAATGAAGTAGTTCTTAAAGGAAGAGATCAAGTTAAAAAAAAAAAAACACAAAACAAACAAACTTGATCTCGTGTATGAGCTCATGCTGGCCTGCTAATGGCTTTTTGCAGCATTTTTACGTTAGGTTGGCACTTTAATGATGATGAAAAATAGAGACAGTTGAGGGGGGGTATTAATCTTAAAGCTGGACCTAAACACCAAGTTGTTCACGTTTGGGCTCCTAGAGCGGGGAACACTGACCTGCGTCTGATATCAATCAAAGCTAATCACTGCAGACTGTCGGTCTAACAGCTGAATCCCCCCCCCCCAAAAAAATGGCACAAATTAACAGAAGAGTGTGATTTTTATCAGGCCGTAACGACGGCTTCGTCTGCATGAGGTGGCTAAGATGCTGCCTGACAGTGAAGGCGTCCTGCATTGAAGAACATATGGAAGCCTTAAGGCTGACACATGTCTCCTCACTCTAATTCCTGTTAAGTGCAGGAGAATCACTGTCTAAGTGATTTGTGTCCCTAAATCGTGTATTTCTGTGGTTCGGAGCAAGTCGGATACAGCAGGTGTTTATTTCTAAGGCTCGCTCCTTCGTCAGTTGTGCATCACTCCAGAATAAATTGAGCGCAGCGCGGCATACAGCGCGCCGCTCATTGAAATGCAAAGAGATGCTATCTTTGAATATAGGACTACCTGAAAGTGAAGCTTCACTTCATGGCGAGTCGGGATTGCAGACTTTCTCGAGTCACTGTGTAAATCCGAGTGATTTGCAAGTGTCATTTGTGAAGCTACATTAAATATCGCGTTGCTTCCCAAATACTTGAGTCACCTTGAAATGATTTTACCATCCATCAAAATGTGGTGGAGACGTGTGATGGTTCTTATGAGCCGGGTGATCGTGCTGTTAAATGAAAGCTGACTGTCTTTACACCAAAGTAATCAGTGGGAATCCAAAGGAATCCGGCCAAAAAGCCACTTCTCCAAATGAGCTGTAAGCTCAGCGCGGTTTGAGTTTTCTCCTCACGAGCATTCAGTTTCTATTCACATTCACAGGGCAACAAAAACTGGCTTTAAATCGATGGAAATCGTGTTAAATCAGACCCTGACTTTTCGTTGTTGTTGTTCTAACTTCACCAAAATTTAGAGGAAAAAAATACTCTTAAAAAATTGTCAATTTTTGGCAACTGATGGTGAACATCGCTTTAAAAAGATGACAACAGGCCAAAAAAGAAGGAAATAACCAAACAAATTGTAATGAAAAATTGCATATTTTTCAATGAGAATATTTCTTTTACAGAAAAATTTGGTTTTAATTCATCCCAAAAAATTCATCAAAAGTTTAATGAAAATAAATTCCACTATTTGGTAAAAAAGAGGAAAAATTGTTCATTTTATGTCGTAAAGAAACCAAAAATTAAATAGTGAATAAATAAAACTTACAAATGCATTTAGATTATGAAAAACTCCAGATGTCCACAATTTTTTCTCTACATTTTTGAGTTTTCACTCACTCATTGCAGCTTGAAAGCTTTAAGTCACATTGACACTTGCCTTCTCTTACTTGTCTGTAATCCCCTGAACAAAACAGTTTGCTAGTTTGGCCTTTTAAGGGTTAAACTAACTATAGTTTGCTGTGAAGCGGGGCGACTGGTTTGGCGGCGTCCTTCGGTTAAACATTGAAGCTTGAAGCTCACCCAAACAGCTCCCCTGTGAGAAAGGAGAGCAGTTTGATTATTGAATGTCATTTTGAAGAGACTGACAAGAAAAAAAGAAAAGTCTTGTAAAATGTCAGACGGTTGAAGGTGGTTAGAACCAGTTACGCTCACTTGTTATTAGTGTCAGTTGACTAGTTATAAGAAATACAGATGACAAGGATGCAACTCCTTGGGAGCAGAGGGTGAGGCTGTGTGACAGGGAATCTCTCCCCCAAGCCATGTGTATAATGACTGTGTTTGCATGGGGGAATGGAACGAGTCGAGCCAAAGACGAATGTTTAGTTTACTGTAGCGCTATCTGTGGCGCTCCGAATGGCTGCGAGCGAGTTATCAAAGCCATCTGTTTGGGCCTACGGGCTGCGGCTGATTAATATAGCCACTGAATGGGAATGTCACAAAGGAAGTGGAGTCACAGGAGCCAACCACAATTTAACTTAAAACACTTGAAGGATTGCGAAAGCTCATTCCAGCCCGTTTTTTTTTTTTTTGATGTTGGCGGGATCAGAAATGTACAAGAAAGGTGTGACTTCAGGTCACGCTGACATGTGTCAGTGCAGAGCTGGCACCAAAAAAAAAAAAAAAAAAGTGCCAAAGAAAAGCCTCTCTGGCTGCCTGCAATGTCATAGTTGCTGAGTGCCCCAAAGGCGTCTGTGGGATGATATTAGAAACTTGTGAACCATGGTAAAGCGGCTGTGAGTGGTTCTGTGAAGAGATAGGCCTATCAGCCACAACATTACGACCAGTGACAGGCGAGGTGAAAAACACCAGATCCCTCCGTGGGATGGTACCTGCGAGCGGCGAGATATGCTCCGTTTTTGAAGCGGAGTCTGTGCTTTTTTGTCCGGCAGTTTGATGTGTCAGAAGCAGAAGAATGAGCCTGCATAAGGAGCCGAGCGAGTCTGTCAGGGCCCGCATTACGCCGTCTAGACGACTGGGTCGAAACGACTTCAGAAACTATAGTTTTGGCGAGGTGTTCGTGATCCGTTGGAGTCCCAGAGAGGGAGCGCAGTGCATCTTCAGTGGCTTCATTGGCAGTCGAGGTTCATTGATACTCTGACAGAGGTTGAGGGGAACCTAGACCTCAATGGATCAGGGTGGAGTTGGCTTTTAGGGTTCAGGTTCGAGTTAACCCCGTTTTTTTGTCGTTTAAAAGGTTGTTTACACAAAATTAAGCAGGTGGTCTTAATGTTCTGGCTGATCAATTTAAATGACTAAAAGTTTCCCTGACGGCCTGATCCGTTTAGTCTGGAAGCTGTCGTCTGCGCGCCCGAATTGCAGCAGTGATTGCTGATCATTGAAGTATCTCAGAATAAACAAAGCGCTTTAGAGGGATTTTAAGGTGTCATGTTGAGATTAAATTGCCACAAAGTTACAGTTAGTTAGCAATCAGTGAATTACCGCATCACTTATACTGAGCAATTCTACAGCAGCTTTTTTCCTATTAGCATTTAGATGGGCACGCTAAATGGGATATTGCACAGGACACAATATAAAAGAAACACCCAATTCATTGACTCGATGCTAACCACTCACAAATACATCAATAAAAACAATCACCAGCAGTCCTGCACTGCCCATCCTTGCCATTTGAATTATTTCAATTCAATTTAACTGCGGTGTCCCGCCCGCCCGGGCGCCGCAACAACATCGGGAAGTGCTCGCTGGGTTTCTATTTTGGACTAATAATCCAGAAAACAGATTTCCCTTTCAGACCAGTAAGCTAAGCGTCATTGATAGTTAAACGAAGACATTAGCATGAGTCGGTGGTTAATGACATTGTTTAATGGTGTGTTCACTTTGTTAATATGGCTGACAACACAGACACATTATGCCCGCAACTTTGAGTTGTTGTGAGTTGTCGACGGGAAGCGTCACTTTCGGGGAGAGAAGTTTGTGAAATTCCAAATCATTTTTTTTATTTTTTTTTAAATGGGTTCCTGCCTGCAGGCGCGTCCACGGGGCAGGTGAATGGGAACAATTGATTGGGTTACACGTGCTAAACATGCGGAGCAAACTGTGAGAGGGGGGCGAATACGCCGCTTTTTGGTTGTAGTTTTTTTTTTTTTTGACAGAAAATGTTACCTTCTCCATTCCTGGAAACAGCTTCATAAACTGCAGGACTCAAGTTTGAGATGCAAGAATCGTTCGTAGTACCGGAGTCAGTTTGAGGTTATGCTTCTCGATAATAAACAGGCTGAGCTGATCCTGCTCGGCACCATTGTTGACACCAGCGGGAGTCTGTCCCTGAGTTTGGAGTACCCATTCAAATAGGGAAAAAAAATAAAAAATAAGAGGGCATATTAGTTTCAACAAGAGACCCATATGACACAGGAATACACATGAGAGCCCTGATCCTATAGTGTGACTCCGAAATAGCGCCAGTAATTAGTATAATCTCTGTATGATGCATTCATTCCTCGCAGTAATTATAACACGTTCCCCATCTATGATCTGCTGTGTTCACGGATCAAATGCTCCAACTGCAGTGGGAAGATAGAAGCATCTGTGTCAAGTCTCTTTCTTCACACACCCCGAGCCCGACGTGGTCATCAAGTGCTGCATCTCTCAGTCTTGCTCTGCTTCTCCGAGGTTAGCGTTCTATAGCTGTAGTGTACTTATATCCCTCTAATTGTGGGATTTCAGACTTGAATGCACTCCTTTTCTATAAAAACCCTTTTCATCGCATTCAGGGCCCCCCTTAAAAAGCATGATGCACTCAACCTTGAGAATGTATCAATAATTCAAACACATCATCCTCTCATGATGTAGCTGTCTGAAATTGGGGTGACTGTGTCTGAGGGATAATATTGCACTCTGTCACATCTGACTAGCTGTCATCTGCTGGAGCATGGCTACACCCAGCTAATAAATACAGAGTCAAAGCAAGCACATTTTCATGATTTGCAGTACAGTAACTGCTGCCCTTAGCAGGAAATGTGACTTTCACAGCCGACAACGTTCAGATAGTAAATAATTTGAGCCTGCGTATCTTGGACTGGTCTTCGGGATAAAATTGATTCTAGGGATTTTCCAGTTCTGTTTACGTAAGTATTGAGCGCGCGCCAATGCCAGGGCTGACCCGCAACATCGGTTTTCCTATTTCCCAAACACAGCGGTGCACACTTTGCATAGCGTGGCTGCTGCCTGCTGTGTATTTGTTGTGTGCGCTCAGCAGTTCACCCCGAGTGCTGTGGTCTTCAGGCGTGTGCAGGAGTGTGTTTTTATCAGGTGGCGTCCCGGTGAAAACACACGATTGCAGAGTCGTCCAGCTGTGGGAGTTTAGGGTTATTGTCTGTGGGAGAAACGGGAGCGTAAGCGCCAGGCTGTGATGTCTGACACGCACGGACCAAACTCCATGTAGGAAGGGCCCCAAACATGCAGTTCAACCCGGAGCGGTCAACGATTGTTTCATCAGACCCCCCCCCCCCCTCCCCAGTTCTATGAGGCGTCCACCAATCAGCTTGCAGGCTCTGTGATACTAGTACTGTATAGCTGGAAATGACATTTGTACGTTACATCTATATTCAGAGTCGGAGCACAAATCCAAAGGATTAGGATAGCTGCAAATACAAAGATAAGAAAAACAATTATATGTTTTTTTTACAATCAGCCATGACCCAGATTCTGCTTTTTGCTCTGAGATGTGACCAAGTGTTTCAGTTACTTTGACCATCCGAAGACAGAGATCTTGTGTGATTTCTCGCACTTTATTCACTTGAAATTGATTTTCGAAACTGACAAAGCACAAGCCTCTCCTGTGCCTGAGTGACCTAGTCAAAGACAAATGTGACAAAGCGTTTGCAACTGAGATAATTTGAGATTACAACCACAACGTTGTTATATTTTAATCTTTCTCACTGACAAAAATAAGCACAGAGAAAGAACACGAGCAGCATCAGATGTAGGAAGCTAAAAATGTGGTTCAGGTCAAAACTAGTGGATAGTTTCACCCTGCCTTAAATAATTTGCCAGTTTGAGTTGAGTTGAAGGACTTCAGCTCCCATCTTGACCTTAACACTCTTAGTATTCTCACTGCGCTCCTTCATTGTCGAACCAAAGTCCACGTCTGTGGCTAAAGCTCCTTCACATAATCCTTCCAGCTGCATTTCGGTCTGTTTTTGTACAGGAGGCAGGGAAGACCGGTGGTTTCATATACTTCTGAAGACCGCTCTCTTCTCAGATCCCCTGTTTTTTTTCATTCCTCTTGCCTGACGTCATCCTGTGATCTACATCGCGTCCTGCACCACAGCAAAGCCCACATTAACCTAAGCAAAATACTCCAGTAAGCTTTTGAATATTTTATCGAGCGTGATGCAGAGTTTGGTGCTGTTCTGTGTCTATGAGTGGCTATCAATAAACCCTGTAATGCTTTATCAACTACATTAAGTGATTCCCCAATTGAACGAAGAGGTCTGAAAATCTATTATCTGTCGTCCTTTCCACTGATGAGATCGCGTCGGATTCGACTCGACTCCTCCAATTAGATTCATTCATCATTTTGTTTGAAAATGAATCTGCGTTTTCCCGATCAATTTGGCTGCCTCCCAGTAACTTCTGGTCCGAGATAACTAAAACATGGATAATTAGTAGATACGAGAAATCATTACCCGTTGTTAATCATGGTGGAAGTTTGTCGCGTTCATTGTCGATCCAGTATCAGCACCCTCGTGAGGCAAGAATATTTCACTGATGTAATGTAATCAGAGATGTCTATCTCCGAGAAGTTTTGGCTCAATTAGTCCTCCTGAACACTCAAGGCTGAGTGCCGTGCTAATTTTGTCCTCCACTCAGCACCTGCAGTGCAGACGTCTCCTGCAAACTTTAGAGAAAGAAAATATATTTGGGAAGCACGTCTTGGCACAGGTTATCCGTGGGAGAGGTCTTTTTTTAGGCAGACGTATTGTCATCGTTCAGGGAAATATGTGGGAAAAAAAAAAGACCAGCGTCGGCTGGAAGATGAACACATCGAGTAGATTAGATCCAGTGTAAACAATTGAATGTGGTCCAGTTTAAAGTGGGCTACAATATTTCTCTGGTTTTAGTGTGTTTGCAACACAAAGAGTCCTGAAAGCGAGGAGTCATCGAGAGATAATGCCGTCCAGTTTCAGTGGAAACGTGATCTGCCTCCCCGGAGCTGGAGGATATTTGGATGGTCGAGTGAAAAATGCCTCTGAATTCTGACCAATGAATCGTTTTACACATGCTTTAATGCATTTCATAAATAACCTGCCTGAGAAGGTAATTAGTGCAGGTGTTTACACATATTTCTGCCATCAGGGTGCACAGTAGGATCACAGTTGGCTGAGTGAGTTTTAGGTTATTAAATTAGGCCCAAGGTAACAGGAAGAAGGATGAGCTACAGTTGGGCAGGTATGAGCAACAACATGTTTCCCCATTCATCATCCGAACAACAACAGGGGAAAAAAACCCTAACAAACGCTGAATTCAGAGCATTTTGCTGGTTTCAGGTGCCTTCCACCTGAAGAGTGTTTCCAGTGTATTCAAAAGCAGGCATGTGTGCAGAGATTCCCATCATCTGAAGCAATTCAGAAAGGTCATCGGGGGGAGATGTCCCCCCAAAGGGTTTCTAATGGTGAAAGGAGGGCGACACAAATGGAAATTAAAGAGTCACGCAGCTCAGACTGATGAAAACCATCGAAAAAAGCTGCTTTTTTTGCTCCTCGTTGGGCTGAAAAATATAAACAGTCCAAGCTTAAAAAGAATAAGAAACAGTCTTCTTCTGTTTGAATAAACTTTTCCTTCACAGCTCCTGAGGTACAATATGTATAAGCGCCTCTCTGATGTGAGTGATGGCTTTTAGTTGGAGGAAATATTCCATTCAGCACCACAGGAACCTGCCTATCACTCCCCTCAGAGTGACTGTGACCTGCTGTCTCCTGCATGCATCCCTGGCATCTTTCTGGAAACGGCTCAAACCCTTCTCCTTTTTTTCACACATTTAGTTTTTGCTGCAACTTGCATCAGCTGAAAATGCTCAAACTGTCTCTTTGTTTGGATAAAATGGTTAGAGTGTTAAAATTACTGCAAAAAAATTAAGGGAAAGGAAATTAAGTGTCACAACTCGAGACGTACTTGTTGCGACATGAAATTCACTTAAAGTTTCCTCCATTTGTCAAGAGTGTTTTTTTTCCAGATAAGGATTTTCTTTTCACCATGAATTGAGGCTATAAGCAGTAAATTACACACAATTCAGTCGGACAAAATGTTTTAGCATGCGGGGACCGACCACCGGCACTACATAATGGAGCAAGAGGCGAGCGAAGAGCGCCGGGAGGAGACTGGAAGAACTAAAATGAGCCCATTGAAAGTTGCCAAGAGCACAGCAACCTCCATAGTTGTTAAAGGGAAAAAGGCTTGAAAGGAGCACAACTGAGCAGTCGAGGGAGGTGTGCTCGGGTACGAGAGGTGGTGGAGAAGCCGAAGGTCACTCTGGCTGAGCTCCAGAGATCCTGTGCAGCGATAGCAGGAACTTCCAGAGGGACGGCCATCACTTCAGTCCATCGATCGGAGCTGTAGCCCTGAGTAACCACGTGGAAGCCTCCTCTCAGTGAGAACACACGCCTTGGCCTGCTCGGACTTGTGCCTCAGACTGTGAGAAACAACATTTCCTGGTCTGACGAAACAAGGGTTTGAACTCTTTGACCTCGGTCCAGGAGTTTAAAAAAAAAGCACATGCACTGCTGAAAAGCGTCTGGCAGCATCATGCTGGTGGTCCTTTCCTGCAGGGGGGGGGGTGACACTTGTGATTGGTCAGGGTCGACAAGAAGCTAGAATAACCAAATCAAAGACATGCTGGTGACTCAGATGTGGTCCGCAGGCTCGACTCAAGCTTCACCTTCAAACGGGACAAAGAAATTAAGCCTGCAGATTTGGAGCCAGTGGTTTATGACCCACTCTTGTGAATTGTGAGGCCCAATGAAAAGTCCCACCAGGAATCTAATTGAACATTGTTGAGGTCTGGGAATGAGCGTGAGCTGACTGTCCCCATCTGACCTGACAGAGAAGAGAGGCTGTATGGGGGGGGGGGGGGGGCCATGACAGACAGTCCCCCCGATCTGTGTGTATGAACCTAAAAATGTTACAACTCAGAGAAACACCCAGCCGTAATCACTGCGGAAGCTTCCTCAAATGTCAGTGACTGAAGCGGATCCCGGCTTTGGGTGGCATGTAGGTCACAGACGGATCGCCCTGATTGGTCCGTCGAGGTGGGCGAGAAACTCTTGAGTCCACGAAAGATCAGCAGACACCTATGATGTGCTCTGATCTACGTTCCAAGTTTCAATGTATGTCACTGAGTTTGCGGAGGCACTTTCAAGGCGAACGCTTTGGTGGCCGGAAGTGGAAACAAAAGAAGTCGGGTTGTCGTGCGAACTGAAAGGCAACAAATCCCCCCCCAAAAAAAATGTGAAGCAGTGAGAATAGTTTGAGCATGTGCTGCGTGTCCCACTGCATTTTCTGGTGAAACATCAGCGCTGCCTGAACTCCAGAGGTGCTGACAGGCCTTTCCCTGAAGTGAAGCTCTTTAGCCCAGACACAGAACAGCCATCACATTTTTACTAGCAACTTGCAGCAAGCAGATGCCACTTTTGACAATGAATGTTTACAGGTGTTGTTACTCGGTGGGACTTACCGTGTCGATTGATTTAGGCTCGCGCAGGAAAGCCTATGTCTGTTTTTTTTTTTTCTAGAAGAACCTACTGCATACGGAGTGTCGTAATAAAGGGAATTCAGATTTAAAGCGGAACACGGCAACTGGGAAAATTTGCCGGTATAATAAATGTTTAAAAACAGATGTCTCCCTGGCAGTTGATGTTTTTATCCACGGATGCTGTAGGGTTAGCCCGAGAATGGTCGTAAAAGTTTTTATCTTTTCCCGGATAAATTATGGCAGCATGTTGTGTCTAACTTTTTCCTCTGTTCCCTGTAGTTGTGTGTTGGTACACAGAACTCACTGTTGGGTACAAACCTTGTTCTTTTATGTCACTATTCAGTACTTTTTTTCTTTTTTTTTTTTTTAAGCAAAGCAAACTTGGGGCGAAAAAAGATTTTATTTTGAAAACCTTAAACTCTCACAAGTACTTAACTGGTCACAACACAAAAGGTGCTAAAACGCTACAGATTGTTGAGACTCTTTGTTTTATTCTCAGGGAAAAGGTCTGGTTAAGAGAAATATCCATCAAGAAAAGGGAACCTAATTATAATCACATCAAATTTACCTTTAAAGAGAGCAACAGTCATTCTGGCTTTACATTATTTCTATATCTTTCAACATTTGAGAGCGTTGTTTGCATGATTAGATTTTGTTTTATTGAGACACTCG
>JAUESF010000052.1:8479440-8492758 GCA_032274765.1 Malacoctenus tetranemus
GTGTGTGTGTGTGTGTGTGTGTGTGTGTGTGTGTGTGTGTGTGTGTGTGTGTGTGTGTGTGTGTGTGTGTAAGCAGATGGGATAACTGAAGCTACAGTTTTTATGCACAGGTCTAAACAATTCTGGCATCACATTTGGTTGATAATAGCTCACAGTAGGTTGTTTTTTTTTCCCTTTCGGAGAATTTCACATTATTTCTTTCAGCTGGATAGCAAACACTCCCAGGAGGTGGGGGAGTGAGGGGAGGGGGGGAGTGGGGCGGGGGAGGGGGAGGGGGAGGGGGACAGGCGATAAAAATTATAACTTGTTATGTACTATTTTCTAAATCACCACAGTATGTAATTATGTGGCAAACATCTTAACATGTACTGTGAAGCCGTTAAGAAGCATAACTGCTCGTTGCTGAGACTGTTTTGATAGCCCTGCCACCAAGCTGAAGATGACGGGCTCGAGTAGGTAAAGCCTCCGCCGAGGGAAAATGTACCACTGCGTCGGCAGATAGAGCGAGTGCAGGAAGCAGCCGGAGCAACAATAACAGGTTTCGAGCGGCGCTGGCCGACTCGTGCCAGAGCTGCAGGTTTATTCTTCTGTGGTGACACGAGTCCAAAGCACTCAAACACGCTCGGAAGGCGCATTACATCAACCAGGACCTGCCCAACTTCTTCTAAAAAGCCTCCTTCTTTTTTTTTTTTTTTAAACTTTTTTTGGGCACAAACATGAAAACGCTGCTGGTTCAGATCAGTGTCAGAACACACCTGCTTGGCTGATTGCCGCCCTGATTTGTTGGAGGCTGCTTTTATCCTCTCTGGGGAAAGCACACGGACGGTCTGTGCCAAATTTTGAATCATACCGACGACTGTCGAGTTTGACCGTTTTGGGCTGTTTTTGCCGTGCTGCCACATCATCACGCTGTCACAATGCCTGCACGTCCTGCAGTGCTGTAAAGCCAAAGTGTTACATGATAATAACCATTAAAATCCAAACATTTGAAGGTTTTGGGGGATTTTTTTTAAAGCTTTTTCCTTTTGCCAAGTTGTTGCCAAATCAGAAAGTATCCTCTCGGATTTTGGCTCACAACCAGACTCTCGATTAGATTCCATTTGAATACTAAAGATGGTTTTTGAAATAGTAGAAAGGAAGCAAACGCATATTCCTTGTCTGCAAATGTCTTTTGATTAGTGGTGTAAGTTTATTTTTTTTCCAGGGTTTGTCGCCGGGTCTTTGCCGGATTTTAACTGTATCTCAAAGGTTGACTTGTTTGTGACAGGCTGAAAAATGTCTAAATTGCTAACTTGAGGTTTGTCGTCTCTCGGCTCTGCCGTGTCCTAAACAACACCGGTGGCAGCAGTGAAAAATGCTCCTCTGGAGTCACAGCAGCAATAAAAGCTGTCGCTGCTTCCTGTGAGATGCCCCCCCCCCCACTCACCACCACCACCATCACTACACGTGAGCTTTGTCAAATACGCTCACGCAGCCTCGGTTGATGACGACAACTGATCGTCGCTCTCCTGAAGTTATATGGAAATCATTCATTCTATCCAACACCTCAAATGTGAAAGGACATCTGTGCTCTGCAGTGTTTGTGAAGGGACCAAAAAAGAAGGAAAAAAACGCAAACGTGTCCAGCATCACAGACAAAAGCTTGTCATGTGACGTGTGTCTCTCTGAGGTTCAGATAGTGTGAAGTCGATTCCGACCCAAATTTTTCCAAACCACGGCGAAAAGCAGATTCTGCTCGCCGGCAGGGGACCGTTGGAAGGAAAGTTAGGGGAACGCTTAAATCGAGGAGAAGTCTGTCGAAATCATAAATCATTCATCAGACGAGAGAAAAAGAAAAAAAAAAGGGACAGATTTCCTCGTTTTTGCCTTATGTCCAGCTGCACCTCTTACCAGCCGCGACTCCTGTGATCTTCTGCTTCAGTGAGCTTTTATCCCAGCAGCTTATAGGAAGGAGTTTAAAGGCTGCGCGACAACTGTCAGGACGTGTGGTTCCTGCACACAGAATCATCCTGTGCATTTCTTAGGTAAACAGTTCAAATCACATATCTTTACCTCGCATCCTCTTACCAGAGAAAAATCATTATTTTGGTATAATTTCCCATCAGCATTTGATTCAAACAAAGCTCGCGTTGCCTATATATTGCGGGTTTTTTCCACTATCGAACCACTGAGAGTTCTCCTATTAGTTATTATCAAACATCAGAAATATCAAATATCAAATGTGCACCAAAAATGGAAAGCAGGCTCTCTGAATGAGTGACATTGGATGAATACCTCAGTGATCAAAGTCCTGTGTAATGCTACCTGTTTCATGTGAATGCTTTCACCTCATCCCACCGACCGCCTGTGGAATGCAGCCTCGCCTCGGACCGGGACTTTAATTATAACGGACTGTTTTGAAGTCGGACTGGTCATTATCTGGCCAACAGAAGGGGGGCGGGGGGGTGGTGGTGGGGGGAGACGTTTCTCGGGTTTGTGAAGGGAACGCGGACTCTGTTTTTCAAAGCTTTAGCAGATACGTATCAAATAGTCACGCAGATGGATAAATGTGATTCCACGTCTCGCTTGACATTGTTGCTAAGCCTGTCTTCGACTCTTCACGTTCCTGTGAAATTACTCGATTTGCAGCAGCTCCAGGCAGAGACTGGCGGACAAGCGAGAGGAATGTGATTGGAGATACTGAAATCTGAGCAACACCCGGAACACACTCCTGATGTAGTTGTTCATTTTCATCATATAAATGACCAAATAATGAACCTTTTTTGAGTGAAGAGTTGAGGGTTCATTAGAATTAGCCTTCCTGACCCAAAATTAAAGCGACTTTCAATTTGAGTAAAGTATCCAAAAAGTGCATCGGTTTGGAAAATAAGTGGGAGTTTATTATTTTTCCTGAACTAAATCGTGTATAAATAAAAATTCGTGTTCATATTTTGGACCAATCCAATTGCCTTCAGATATTCTCAAACGAGATATATCCGAGTGTCTCACGAGTGCTTAACATTCATTGATGACCAAATAAAGTCAGTAGAATAAACGCAAAAATCGTTAAATACACAATTAAAAGTCAGTTTTCGGGTCTTTGTGTGTATAATCCATCATGTCTTTATCAATAAATGAAATTGCAGTTTTTTGAGATTTCATGTAGCGAGTGCTGTCCGCCAGTCGCAGTGTTGGCGATAATACGAATAAAACTGCGTTGGGAACAAAACATTGAATAGATAATGATGATAAATGATAATAGCCGTCCTCTGAAGCGCTTACGACTGAAATATTTATGGATTCCGAGAGCAACTGTGTTACAAATGTAAAAAATGTATATATCATGTTTAAAACATTCCTATTACAGAGTCCTTTTTTGTTCAATAATCCAATTAAATAAATACAAGATTCAAAGCATAAATTGACAATTAGGTGAGCAAAAATGTAGATTCACGCGTTTCTTTTGAGATGCTCGAAGAAAAAAAACAAAAAGAAAGAAACAGTGAGATTTGCTCAGGGTCACGATGAGCTTCACTCCCGTTCGCTCCGCGCAGCTTATCAGTGGAAAGTGTGCTGAAAAAGTGTGGAAAGCCCCCTTTGGCCATGTGGCCGGGTGTCTTCAGCTGTGGTCTCTTTAATTACAGCGGGAACAATGGGGTCAGTTGTCTGCGTACAGTTCTGAGAGCTACATCTTTACAACGTGGAGAAGCATGGAGAAAGCAGCTGTCAGCGAGGATTTTTTTTTCTCTCTCTCCCTCTGTCCGCCTTTATCTGCTGAGCTTCCACGTTGCTTAGCACCGGACGGGCTGCGGCGTTGGAGAACAACGCTGAGTGGAGGAGAGAGAAAGAGAGAGAAAAAAAAAATACGTCAGCCAGACATTTATTCCGTTTCTCACCACCGAGTGAAATCACTTTTGCATGTAGGATGACTTTCGTCTGTGTGCAGGTATCCTGCGTGGGCGAGTCCCGGCGCGCTTCCGTCGAAGAGGAGACGCGTCGGACTAATCTGCTGTCATTGGTTCGTACTTAACGGAGATATTAATATTCATTAGTAAACAAAGGGAGGCGTCTCACCGGCAGCCTCGGCTCCTGTTCCAGTTTAGGAGCACGCCGGGTGTGCTAATGTGCTAACGCTCACCCTGATCAAGCTGAGATTCACTGGATTAAAGTATGGTCTTTTTAGACGTTGTGGAGTTGCATAACAATCGTATAGAGAAGTTGACACTGGCTCAAACAGGCTGAGGTCTCCTCCCAGGCTGCAGCCCAACACAGAAGCAGCCGAGGAGCTTTTTCTCCAGTGAAAAGTAGTTTTTTTACCCCCCCCCCCCCTCCTTACAAACATTGACTGTAGTGACTGTTTGATAACAACTGTGGCATTTCCGTGGACTTCCAAGCTGTGCGCCAGATACTCGGCCCTGTGGGTCGTCAAACAGTCGCACTTATGGGATGCATGAAATTGTTTGAAATAAGGTATAAGCTGGTTTACACCCGCGGTCGCCTGTTGTGTTGCGCGGAGTCAAATTGAACCGACCAAAGTAGTGTTTAACCGTCTTCCCTGCAGTGCTGAAATAATGACCATTCTTTGCGTGCGTTGTGATCTCGCTCCGTCTCTCCCTCTCCTTTTGTCTTCACTTCCATCCCCCGTTTCTCCTTCCTTTCTTTTTCTTTTCTCTCTCTTTTTTTTTTCCACCGTTTTCAGCCAATTGAGATGTGTAGCACAGCGGGAGGAAAAATGCCGTATCTAGTGGAACAAGACCATGAATAATTTAAAACAGGGTTATTAATGAACTTCTAGACATTATGTTAATGAATGATTTCAAGTCTAATTTGTCAGCCCGACTCCTGTTGTCTGTACCATCATTTTTTTATTATGCTGATGAGACATCATAATACCAGCGGCATCAGGAAAAGGTGTGACCGGGTGATGAATCGCGGAACTTTTGGACGAGTGTCTCGCTCTGAGCGTCTCATGCTGGTCTGTCCTGCAGCCTTCGTATTAGCAGCAGCACTTTGAGTTTGTGCTCAGAGGCAGAAAGGTCATTATTCAACAACAAGTACTATTCAACTACTGGTGCTGTTCAGATTGCACCGAGTTTCGAGTAAAAGTACCGAAGTAAGTATACAAACTACTGAGCTCAGAAACTCCTCGAAGTGTCACTTCATTTTTTCACCATGTTTTATTTCACTGGCGTTTGAATGGATGTGCCTTCATGTCTTTGATCGAAGCACATCTGTCAAAACAAAATCGATGAAAATTGGGGTTTTTTTGTTTACAAACGTAAAAGTATGAAGCAGGAATAATCTGAAAGAATCCATTTGTTGGCTGATTTTAGTTTGTGTGTAACCTAATTTGACTTTGAAATAGAATAAATGGTCCTAATATGGGTAATTATGACTCAAATTGCGCTGTTAGAAATAATAGTCACTGAATAAATCCAAATGCGGCTCAAGTACAGCAGCGTGAGTATTTGTAATCCATTACTCTGACCCCTCTGTCTATTACACGTATGTTACATTTTCAACCCCGATTGATCCCCCGTGTTTAGATTAACGTGGGCTCTTTGTAGGTCACCCGCGGTCAACTTGTCAATTTAAGTGACAACATCAATTGTTGGTGATTGATGGAGACAGTGGGGCTCATACATCATCATCCCGCTCTCTCATCACCCACGGATATTATTTGGTGCTCTTAAGCTGCACGACGAGCGGCGGGGCAGCTGGTCTGGTCCGCTCGTGTAAACCGAGACGCTGGCGCAAAATGTGGGAGGGGCCTCTCTGGCGGCGCCGTCTTGATTTCTCCAGGCGCTCGGTTTTCCAGTGCACGCGTGCGCACGCGCTCCAATCACGCATCGCGATCGAAATGCAGTATCAATTAAACATCAAGTGACGTTCCAAATATTTCCCGGCGTTAAAGAGGAATAATTAACCTTCGCTCGGCTGATGACTGCCTCTGACAACAACTACAAACTGATGCTACGCGGGCGGATAAATATTTGATCAAGAAGCCACGCAGCGGCGCCGGCTCTCGATGAGACTGTGAGCGCCAGTTGTGTCTTATCAGCGTGACAGCGATGGTGCGACGGAGACTGAAGATCCCAGAGAGCCATTAGTGTCCTCTTTTTCATTCTGACACTGACTTCTGGATATCTGCCATCACTTAATATTATATTACAACATCAACAACCCCCCCGTTTATCTTTATTACTGGCCTCTAATCTCTTGTGACAGTTAATCATGTTACAAGTTCTTTGGGTCGCTCGAGTTCTTCGCAGCTTTCAGCATTGTCTTCGTTCGAGCTACGCCATAATATTTATAACTTCTGATCACTGAACGGTCCATTATACAGCAGCCCCCCCCCCCTCCTCCACCCCCCCCCTCCATCACCCCCACCCCCCTTCCCTCACCGTCGCAACTTGCGTCTTAATAAGAGAAGTCTCCCCCAGTGCTGCTTAGCTATGCTGTGATTAATGTCTTCATGGTCTGGTCAAAGTGTCGATATCTTTAACAGCTGGGCCCATCTGTCATCTTTTTCCTGTGACACCCCTGAACGTAACTCAGGTCCTATCAGGGAGGCCATCCATCAAAGTGGTAAACAGAGATGTCTCACATTAGCAGCCCTGAACACTCCTCATAATATACCATAACAGACAAGCAATCATCTGGTATTATGTAGTGCTACAGGCTAATGTGAAATATTAAGGGGAAATATACAGCACACCAGCTGCCGATTGGATGAGGCATCTGTGCTTTGCGTAATGGGTGGGTAACAATTTAATAATGTGGAGACAGTGGATTGTAGATTTGCTTACTGATTCGTTCCAAAGCTGTGGACCCCAAAACACCAATTGATTTCTTTCTGGGAAATTTCTCCCAAAGCTTCTCTTCAAAAACAAAACAACATAAAGACATTTTTTATGGGAACCAACAAAACCGAGTCAACAATCCTCAAATTGTGAATAACTGCATATATGTGGGTTTATTAGTGTCCTGTTGTGAAATATATAGTTAGATTCAACATAAGGATGTTGAGATATGTTTCAAGACTTGGTTATTTAAGCTTTTTGACCTTTTAAAGTTAGTGTGAATTAAAGAATGAGATATACGATCAGTTCTGTTGGAAAGTCTCCAAAGAAATATGCTTCGGATTTTATACCATAATTTCTAATGTGGGCGATTTTTCTTTGAATTTATCTAAAACCTTCTACAATGCTGTCATTATATCCTTCATACTGCAGGGTCAGTCTACTCAAATGTATAGTTTAATTTGCAAAAAGCAAGCTGCTCTGAAAAGGACTTTCTGGGTTTAATGCGTGCATGTTTCTAAGCTTCTGTACTTTATAAACAAATCTAACATCATTTTTTTTACTCTTCTTTTACTCCTGTCAGGTTGTTCTTGCACATCATCTGGTCCACTGATGCAATAACTATTAAAGAGCATCTGACCAAACAAACTAGCACACCACCATAATGTTTAAGCACTATGAAAAAGTAAATCATCCAAAATTCAACACAAGCAGTAAATATTTTGATGTTTAGCGGAACTATTTCTTGACGTGTTCTGTTAGTTTCCTCATTAAATTCTTCGTTTAGAAGAAACGAGGCAAAAAGTGGAAGCAACCAAATATAGTGACTCGCCTGTTAAAGGGTTAAAACTTGATCCGCTTAATGGCCCGACTCACAACAATGACTCACGCCGACCGTCTCCTCGGCACGCGGAGTGAGTGCACTGAGGCTTTGGGATGCGTTTAATGCCTCTCAGTGTGTCCCGGTGTTCCCTCTAGGGGGCGGCAGACTCAGGGACCGCTGGGGGGGTGTGGGGGGGTAGGGGGGGTGTGGGATGTCTCCTCATCTCTGTGATCGCTGACAGATTCGCCAGCGCCGCTGCCCAGATAAATGCTGAAGGGTTGGGGCCACGGGCCGGCTTACCGGGGATCAACCTCATCGCTCTCTCCAGCACCCCAACAACCTCCCTCTCTATCGCGCCTGCCATTCTCGCACAGCCATGCAGCGCTCACTCCTGGCGGGGATTATGCTGACACTGTAGAGGGGGGTGAAAAGTATGCACGTTGGAAATCAAGATATGGAGCTTTTTGTCGGTGCTGTTGTCAAGCCGACGGAGATAAATGTGGGTAAAATATGTGTTTTTTTTTCTGTCTTCATTTTGGAAGCGCCATTTAACACTCGGCTCCTCTTTCTTTTTTATTTTGAAAAACAAAGCAGCACATCTTGATTTCTATATTTCTCTCCCTCTCTCCCTCCAGCAAGGATACTTTTTATATTCACGACCGAAAGATAGATAATGATCTCTGCTGCACTGGGGATTTTTAAGAATAAACTTGTTGAAGATAAACATGAAAATGTAGCGCTATCATAGATAAAACATCAGTCTGCGAGCCCCCCGGTTTGCTGACCATTGTGGTCCATTATTTGGATTCTGCCAACAGCAAACCACATGGCGTTTGGAAAGGGAAAACTCTATTAGATAAAGGAGGCCAAATTAAGCGCAGGTCCCCGAAATTGGAGCAAGATAGTGTTTCTTTGACTCTTTGAAACCCAAGCACGATCTGGCACACACTGAGGAGGGGGAACGGCTAATTGCATCAGCACCTCTGCATAAAAAGTCAGTCAGTTATGAAGCCATAATGGGAAGCAGGAATCCTCCGCAATGCTTCATGTAATACACACCTTTTTTATTTCCTCACGCAGGATTTTTCCCTCCTTTTTTTTTTCCGCCCCCCCCCCATCTGCTGTGGTCGGAGCAGAGATAGCCGTCGTAACAGTGGGGAACGGTTTGCACTTATTGGAGAGTGAAGCAGAGGAGGCCAATAATCAGGGCAGTTGAATGGAAATAGTTTCATTTCCTTTGGTGTAAACAAATACCCCATGCAGTCCCCGGACCAGAGCTGCGGGTAATCGGCTGCTATAACTCAACAGAACACTTTGCCCTGAGCTAAACATAATACTTCCTGCACTTAACTAAATCCATTTTTCAACCCTCACAAGACTTATGACAGGACCAATACGTTGCTGCACAAGACGTCTGACACAGTTAAACCTGTGCAAAACATGCAACACTCTGGTTTCCATCTGAAGAACAATTTATTAAGGGAGATGTGAGAGAGTGGGCTGTGATTCTGATGAGCACTGTTTAGAGTGGAGTGTTTAGAGACGGGGGGGGGGTCCCTCTGCTCAGCCATGACTGGGGTGAGCCTGAGCGTTATGACCACCTCGCGGTCATTAGAACCACCTTGCTAACATGACCCGAACATCCCTGGACCACTCTCCAGCATCCTGGGGTACTTTGCACCAAGATTAGAGACGGGATTTCACCGTAACTCAGCGAGTCCGATATGAATCAGTCGTCGGTTCCTTTCCCTCATCGATCCTCAGCAGGTCTGCAGAACCCAACATGAACCACTTCTCTACCAGAGCCGGTTGTCAATTCCCATCTCGAGCCATGGTGTCAGCAGCAGATCTTTAAAGCCTTTGAGGCTGTGAGCACAGAGACCCCCCTCCTCTCCCACCTCCACCCCCCATCCCCGACCCAACATGCCACTGTTCCCTTCTTTCTTGGACCACTTTTGATCGATACTGAGAACTGCAGACCGGAAAACCCCCACAAGAGCTCCAGCTCTGGAGCAGCTGGCCAGCCGTCACAGTCTGACCCCCGTCCAACTCGTCCACGTCCTCGCACGTCAACTTTGAGGACAAAATGTTCACGGGCTGAAAGAAAAACGTCCCACTTCTGAACAAAGACCTTGATAAAAGTCAAGAGGTTTTCTTCTTTACATGATATTTTTGGTCCTAAAAGAAATAAATCAAAAACTTACATCAGTAAAAATTACATTTTGTTTCATTATTATGTATTTCAATTGTCTCTCTGATGTTTTAAACACCATAAGCCAGTGTTCTTTTAAGAAGTAGCTTTTAATATGCGTAGCGCCCAGAAGTTAAATTTAAGTTAATTAATCACCGTGTTCATCTGCAGGTTCAGAAATATACGCAGACTAACAGAGAGAAGGAGCGTCTCTGTTACAAAGGTTTCATAAATGAGGCTTTCAAATGCAGAACATTCAGTGAAACATTCAGGCTGTTCACCTGTTTGAGGCCTGACTTTCATGAAGCCGTCCTTGTTTGTTTGTTTGTTTGTTTGTTTTTTCCTGTCAGAGTTTGTAGGTTTTTAATTCCTTTTGTAATTAGCACTCGCTGCCTCTGAGATGGGTTCCAGTCGACTGGTGGGGGGAGAGCCCGGGAACCCGCGTGACTGGAAAAGCATGAACGCTCCTTTTCACCCCATCACAGAACCGCGCGGGAGGTCTTCTTCACTCCTGCAGGTGGTGCGAATGCCGTCGCCACACCTTCTGGAGCCCAATCCCGAAGCCGAGACGCACCTATGACACCTTTTTTTTTTTTGTACAACCTAGCATAAAGGCATCGCCCATTTGTTTCACTCAGGCTGTAATGGTGCTTGACTCGCTGCTGCCTTTTTTTTTTCTTCTTCCCCCCGTCCATATCTCAGCAGTAAAGCAGGAGACAGGTCGCTCCGAGGCCCCCCGCTGCGAGGCGTTGCTAGATAAAGCACACTCCAGGTAAAAACATGCATGGCCACTCGCCATTAGATCACTCCCCATGTTGTCGCCGAGATGGCTCTCTTAATTAGACGCTCCTTGGATCTCGCTGTCTCAAGTCAGATTTTACTGCCCACATTACCACTTCATATAATGCAGTCCCTCACAAGCTACGTTGGAGCATGGCAGGGGCGTGCGCTGTGTTGTGAACATAGGCTGTAATTGACACTATTTCAGAGCGGCTTTATCGCTCCGCGTTGAACTTCTGCTTCCCCACCCCCCTCCTCCTCCGCATCGCCGGCGTTGTCTTTTGGCGATTAGCTTGTTACTCACCTGTACTTCCTCCCCAGACAATGGCTCGTTCTGCTCATGCAGATGATGGCGCGGCCGTATCAAAGCCAAATGAGATGGCTGCCAATTAGAGGGGGCTTCCAGGTGCATTTCAATGCAAAATCGCACCAGTAACTGCACCCTGTAGTGTCTCCAGTCAAAGGCATTCCATAACAGGTAGACTTCAACAGGAAACTTCTGAAAGTATTTTCAATTACTGGAATAAATGACGAGCTTCGCTCCCGTACTTTCGCTTTGGGGGGGCCTGAACTCGGCAATGATGTCTTGCTAAATGTTCTGAGCAGGATTCGGAATCGACTTTGTACCAGTACAGTGTGTGTAACCTCGTTTTTTCCCTCTCTGAAGCTGAACGCTAACTGGGAAAAAATCAAACAATCCATTTCCCCGTGTTCTGGATGGAGTCCAGTTTAAAGTGCTTGGAAACAGTTGGAGACCACACAGCTCTCAGGACGGCCCCCACACTCCCCCGGTGGACACCGCGATGCTTTTTGATGTAGTCTCTGCAAGCGCCGTAACACAATAGCGTGGAAATCTGAATCACCTTTCGCCAAATGTTACCAGGCCCACTTTTAGCAGCAGTTTGGGTGACTCGGAACGGGGACGCGGCATCGTAACTTCAGTGGGAACAGCCTTCCTGAGAGCGAGAACGCATCCCGCGTTGTTTATGACGCATCTAAACTCTCTGTTTACTGTCAGCCGAGGATCAATTTATGTTGATGTGAAAAGGAAGTGCCAATAAATGCTGCTCAAAAAGCCAAAAGCGAATCACCAAGAATCAGTGTGCTGTCACCACATTCAAATGCAACACATTACCATTTTGAGCATTAATGATTAACGAGGAACTTCCTCCTTTGAACACCTTTTTTTTTTCCTCCCCCCCCTCCCTCCTTAAATCAGGTTAGGTCATGACAGGGGCAGGAAAAAAAAAGTCTCTCATTGCAAATGTTTCCTGAATCTGCAAATACACAGTGGTGCACTAAAGTGGCCTTTGAATGTGAATTTTTAGTTATTATTCAAATTAAATCAAGTCAGGGTAGACGGGAAGAGCAGTCAGAAGCAGCTCGCTGCTGTAAATCTGGGAGCTCTACCTCTGTGATTGCTCAGGCCACCGTGGAATAAAGATTAGAAGAAAATCACTAATCACAGCGGATGTCATTAGCATATTACCAATAAGGGGGATGCAAAATGGGGGGAGAAAAAGGAATTGCCTTATAATGCTGGTTAAAGTATGAATCAATGCCATGTATGGATGCACACAGCTGCTTGACAAACAGATATATTCACTTCCAAACACGGGTAAAGGAAGTCTCTAATAATGATGTTTTTTTCAATGTTTTTGTCTGAGTCACTCGCTGGAGCACTTGATGCTAATATCGCATTCCCCCTCTCTCTTTTGATCAGCTTTTGCAGCTGGGCTGCCCTGCCTTACTTGGATGCATCAACAAAGCTTGAAGTGGCCACTCTAATCTGGTTAAGTATTGCCTGGTTGGGGAGAAATTAGCCGGATTCTTTTAACTTTTCAAACAAACATAATACAGTGGAACTTGCTGGATGAGAATCAATTACATGATCTGAATATAGGTTTTCGGTTGGTGGGGGAGGGGGGGGGTTGAGGGGGGTTTGGGAGGAGGGGGGGTGTCAGTTCAATTCTGGGAATTGTCGAATCCATCTATTCAGCGCCGTTCGCCCGTAGTATCACAGCGCAGCCATATTTCAGTCCAAAGAAATGAATGGAGCAGTGGGAGTATCTGTTGAAACACCGCCAGAATACGTTACACAAATCTCTTCTCACCCAGTGGTGATATTGTCATTATCTGCATTACTTCCAAAAAAAAATAGTTATTCCTCGCCTAAATCCATAAGATCTCTCGAGGAATAATGGGATCATTTCAGGGTAATAGCTTGGGTTTCTCAGGGTGATTGGTCGGATTTGTGATTGCAAACGCGTGTCCTTGTAATAATATTCCAGACGGAATGACCTCTGTCAGAATCACCAAACATTGCAGCGACTCCTCCGACAAGGTTTGTTTTCTGATCGAACACTACGAAACGCCTTGAAACAGCAAATAATAAACAGCTTAAAAACATTCTCGCGTGATTTGAGAACTCGTAAAAATGTTCGGCGTTAAGTGATTTGAGGTAATTCCCTCTTAAGTTCATATCCGTTTCGATATAAAGTGGATATTTGTACATCCTCGGTTCAGATTGTCCACGTTCCTGTCAAACCGTTGTTTATTTAGATTAATTACCCGGATAGCAAAAAGAAATATTTAGCCCGATTGCGTTTTTTTTGCTATCGCCCTTTAGTCTTTTTCAGGAGATAAGATTCTCCACTAAACACCGATTTCTTTTATTGCCGCCTTGGCCAGCAGATGGTTGGAGCGAGAGAAAGAATATGATCACAATACAGACATTTCAGT
>JAUESF010000052.1:8498787-8508926 GCA_032274765.1 Malacoctenus tetranemus
CCCCCCCCCCCCCCCCCCCCCCCCCCCCCCCCCCCCCCCCCCCCCCCCCCCCCCCCCCCCCCCCCCCCCCCCGCGGGAGCACCCGGAGGAAATGCACAAAAACACAGGGACAAACACGTGAAGCTTTTAGCTGTAAAGTGACGGTGTCCCTGAGCCCCCGCGCCTCCCACGCTGAAATCCAGACTAATGCAATTCTTTAATAGCCGCGGCTCCATAAAACATAGGGACGCTCTGTGTCTATTGAGTGCAGGCGCAAATCAAGGGATTCATTAATGCCCCACCAAGACAGCTTTTACTTAACCTCATTTTGAAGCAACAGTTGGGTTGAGACCAACTGTAAGAAATCTCATGTGAGGTCCCCTTAAAATGGAGGGAAAAAGTGAAGCCTCCAGTGGAGAGGCCATTAATCATAATCAGCTATAGTTTGCCTGGCTGCCATCTTCCCGGTTACTTCTTTCCTGTAGGTCTGTATCTATTAAAGTGCAGTTTATAGAAAATGAATGCTAACGATGAATTCAATCTGCTGCTGAGTGGCTGATGCAATGGTGTAATACGCAAATATGGCCGGATTAGCAGTGAATTTATCTTGAAGTCGACTTTTTTTTTTGGTGCATTTTGGCCAGATTACAGAATGACCTTGTCGACGGGATTTGGGATATGTGTAGATTATGATTAAACCCTGAATCGTAGATAAACAGAAGGTTGGGCAGAGGCACGCTGGCAGTGGGAGTCGGGGGGAGCAGCTCTCCGTGGCTTAAAGGGTGTTTGATGGCGAACTGGATCTATAAACCAAACTATTCTCCACGTTACAGCCCTGTTTTCTCACCCAGTGACTGACAGCTGACGCCTGGAGAAAGTATCAGAGTGTAACAACTCCCCCCTCTGCCTAATATTAGTTTAGTTCAAGCCGTCGTTGATTGAAACTTCTCAGAGCGTCTCTGAAGTCTTCGTTCTCGAGGTAAAAGAGTTTAAAGTCGGTATGTGCTGATCAAACATAACAACCGAGCGCGGAATATCACTCTTTTTTAATCTCTGCGCCTTCGCGGGAATTCACTTTGAAAATATTAAAGGTGTAAAAGTGTTTACTCTGGAAATGTGGCGGAGCACGCGGGGAGATTTCATTCAGCCCAGATTTCCGCCCCCGAATCAGGTGCCGTAGCGCCGCTCAGCCCCTCCGTAAGAGTACAGTTAACAAGCTTCGTGTGTGGCTGAGGTTAGCGCTTATGTGCTCAGACAAGGTGCTGTTTGTAGTGCCTCCCAAAGGAGGCTGAGCACTGTGGATTACAAGCGCGGCTAGCGTTTAGCTGCCACCCCAGACAACATGACTCATAAGCTCTAAAGAGCTGCCGCATATGTCTGCATCATAAGTCCATTTGTGATATGACAGCCCGACCTTTGAATTCAGACCCATCTGTTCTGCTTCAGATGTTTACATAAGAGTGAAGAAGGAGCTTTGTGTTTGCTCTGACTGGAGTTTTAGAGAAAAAAAAAGAAAGCGGCTTCCTCCTCAAACAGCCTGTTTTTTCCCCTAATAAATCACATCCTCATAAAGCCGAGAGATCTCGCTCGGAGGAAGTCCCTTTGCTCGACGTGTGATTTAAAAAAAAAAGATTTCATCATCTTTTTTTTATTCCCGGTGTCGTCATTTGAAAGAAAAAAAAATCCCATGTTTGAAAACAACATGATCAAAAATGGAGATGAAGCGCGAAGATGTTTGCATGTTTTCAAAGCTGGAAGCTTTCTTTACAACTTGATGTAGCATGAACGCTGCCAAACAATTGTTCAGAGGCCACCGCGCATCACTGGCATCCATCTGTCGTGTTAATTGTCCTCTGTTTTGGCTACGCAGACATAAACTGTGCTGTTTTGTCCAAAGCTTGAGCCAGGGGATAATAAGTAAGGACGATTTTAGACATTAACTCAAAATAACTTTTAAATTTAAAGAAAAATGAGTCTATTTTTTACGATTTTCCTTCTTTTATTGTCTCAGCTGATGTTCATTTATTTTGAGAATAAATAATAATATGTATTCTTTCTTCTTTTGTCTTCCTGTAATACAGTGTTGAGAGCTTGATGACTCTTCCTGCGCTGGAGGACGCTTCCTCGTTCTGCCTCCAATAGGAATGCAGCCGAAGGTCTTCTCTGCACCAATAGGATCGCTGGCTCCTGGCATCAGGTGTGTAACAGACATTCAGTGTTATATTTTACTGAAATGTTCAATCAGAACAAGAACACGCCCCCTCCTTCCACCTGTTTAGACTCTGAACATAACCTCCATCCAATCGGGCTTCAGTGACGTCCGAGCCTTCGTTACATCATCGCTGGTTGGCGCGCCGTCTCGGCCAGCACCATATTTCTTCCTCTTGCAAATTTCTTCACTGGAGCCTAAAGTCCTTTTCTGTTTTTTGAGGAGCCAGACTGGAAGGTTGTTCCAGACATCTTGGAGCACTTACCACAGCTCTTCTGTGGATTTAGGCCGTCTCAGTGTCTTCTTTGTCCTCGTGTATTCTTGGACTGCCTCCACCATGGTCAGATCAGGGCTCTGTGGGGATCATGCCATCTGTTGCAGGACTTTGTGTTCTGGTTGCTCCTGAAGACAGTTCAGCACGAGCCCGACTGCATCTTTGGGGTCGCTGTCGTGCCGCAGAGGCAGCGTGGGCCGAATCGGACTCCGGCGTCCTTCAAACCTTCGCAGTTTATCGAATGTTTGCTCTTCCCTTCGATGCGATCTGGTCCCCGCTAACTTCTGATGGAAACTTTTGAATCTGCTCGGCTCGAGCTAGTCATTATTGTCAGTGTGCCATTTTGGTGGAGGGAAGATGGTGCACAGTGGATTAATGAGAGCTCCTTTTTTTTTGTGTGTGTCTGTGACGCCCGCAACTGGAAACTTGGATGATGAGGACGGCGAGAGTGAACCATTAAAGTTGTGTAAAGCTGTAAAACCTAAAAATGAAGTGAAAGCACTAAATTGCTCCATACCGGGCTGAGGGGGAACTGCAGAGGTGCATGATTGTTTGTAATTTGATCCATTTTGGATTTCACAAGTTGATGGCATTTGGCGTGGTTTTCAGAGTTGTGTGTTTTTTTATATATATATATATATATATATATTTATAACATTATGTTTGCAACAATACCCCCACCCACATATTCGGTTCCACTGAAAATTGCCTCACATTGCTGGAGATAAAGACCGTCCAGCTGCTATTTTGCTGTGACTACAGTTTGCTGTAAAGCTGTGATGCCGGTTTCTAAGTGGTCTGTGGGTGAATTATTATTTTATTTCTATATGTGTCTATATATCTCTGTGTGTGAGTGTGTGTGTGAGGATGGGCAATAAATTGTAGTTGTTTGTGATGTATGAGGGAGGGCTGTGGGCCACGTGGTGGTGCGGTGGAGAGGAAGACACAGTGAGGAGGTCTTGCACTGGAAAAAAGATGTAAAAATGTGGAACTGTCCGAAATAATTACACGCTCGCATCCGTCAAATATATCCGGACAGGATCCCCACGAATAAAAATGTGATCGTTGATGAACATTTTGTCGGGATATCTCGGTAAACTGACAAAATGGGACCTGGAAATATCAAAAATTCGGATAGAAATCTGTGAAATATCTTTAAATGTATACTGCTGAGATATTTTCACTGATCTTTTTACCTATTAACAACATATTTGATGTATCCAGATCAGAGACTAACCACAAAGGCACCAGGACTGAATTCATACCCACCAAACTTTTGCTACGTTTTTCTGTCTGAAGTCTGCATGTTGTCCCTGAGTGTGGCTGCTTGTCACTTCTTCCTGCTGCAGCCTCAGCACTTAACTGTCCAGAGGTGGTGTGGGCAGGATGGGTGGATGGATGGGAATGTGCAGAGCAGCTTGGAACAAGAACGGATGTTTCACTCACACAGTTGCTCCCGATCTGGCGTCTCGAGTTCTCTGAAGGGGTCTGATGTTGTGTTTCTTTAAATCATTGCACATTTCTAAGACATTTTCTGTGTTCTACAGAACACTGAGAGTTTGCCCATTGCGTTTAATGTGAAGGTTCTGTGAGGTGGCGGCGCTGACCACCACCACACTGCTGGGCGCCCCGGCTTCACTGTAACATTCTGACAAATCAGAAATAAAAGTGGAGGTCTGTGGCCTCTCTGTAGTGGCAATTTGGCCCTCGCTCTGGGAACAAAAAAAAAAGGATTGGGAGCCTCTGACTTGGAGCAGAATGGTCGTAGCATGACATAATTCCTTTATTTCCTCCCATAATGTGGACAAGTGGTTTGCACGGTGGCCTCACCGTCGAAAAACCCCGGTTGGATTCCGAGCTGGAGCTCATTCGGTGAAGCTGAAGCATTCTCCTCCTGCCTGAGTTTCCTCCTCGGCTCCTCCCCCTGTTTCCCCAGACGATCTGAAGACATGCCCGTCACAATAATTGGTTTGTCTCATTTGCTTGTACATGCGTGTTGGGGTTTGCGTCTCTCTCTCTCTCTCTGTTTCTCTGTGTTTGCCCCGTGATGGACTGCTGACCTCTTCGGGCCCATTCTGCATCTGGCCAGATGTCAGCTGGGATAAGCTCCAGCTACCTTTGACCCGCCCGCGTGTACGAGCAGGTAAAAAACAAGGAAAGGTCTCGGCTTATTGGAAGAAAGAAAACAAACCTTTCTGTGTTTGTAGGACACCGAGAAAGCTGCCGTTTAATCATGAATAGACACGTTCAAAATGATCCCCGTTCATTTTCTGTCCGTACAGATATATTTTTTATATTTCATCTGTTCACCAGATGCAAAGGAAAAAAAAAACCCTGAATGAAAGTCCGATGAATTAATGGGATGCACAGCCGTAATTTTCTCTTCTCTTTGCTTAGACATCCAGCGGGTCCCATGTGCTTTGTTTAAATGGCCCAAACAATAAAAACAAGAGACTCAGGACTGTTCGAATTAGATTCGCGGTCTCTGAGGGCCGAGTGTAAAATTGCTTTCACCTCCGCAGTGTTAACGGGCGGGCCAGGTCATTACTGTAATTCCACTGTGAGAGTATTTTGCCGCACGTCAACTTATAAACTGTTGAAATTAACAAATGAGTGTTGGAGGGGCTGGATTTGCGCGAGGGCCACAAAGGCTGTCCAGAATGAGGAATAATTAAGTGGAGGCCAACCGACCGGGGCTGCAACAACATTTTGGAACATCATTTAACTGAAGTCGCTGTTATCTTCCAGATGTGCCACGGTCTGCGAATCTCATTGTTTTGACATCTGAAATAAAGACCGTACAAATTAAAGTCTGGTCGATCACTCATTAACGCCATCCATCAAGTGCGTTAAGAGGTTTAAATATACAACTGTGCTGACATGTGAAACTAGCTGTTGACATAGCTCAGATACATTAGGCCCCTAAACAAACCATTCCTCGGGAAATCATCTGTTAACGTCACGCTGTTGGCAGGAATGCGCTTGCGTATTCAGTGTCAGTGGCCGCTCCGCTGTTAAATCAATTGGTGATCGTCATTATTCTTAACTATCCTATAAGGGGAAGTGATTTGTTCCTGCCACATACACACGTCTGCTTCATTATCTTCCGCACATATTTTAAAACCTAGTTTGTCATCGTGGGCAGCGATGTTTTTTTCTGTTGTTTTTTTTTTTGCAGTAAATGATCTCGCATTTACATTCTCATTTCGTGACTTGTTAGGATCCATTTGAGCTTCATATTGCCATAAAACCGTAGTTAATGTTCTCGTTCATTTTATAGAGTTTTGTTTGTTGAGTTGGAGCGAAAAAAAAAACCCAGTTTGCCACCGAATAGCAGTTAACCAGCCCTTTTTTTGTGTCGAAAGTCGTTTCAACGCAAACACATCCTGCCGGGTAATCAAGCGCGTCACAGTGCATGCGCAGCGTTTACCTTAGTGTGGAAACTGATAAGCGAATGGATCCCAGGGGAGCAAGGCGAATCTCTGATAGCGTTAAAGGAGGTGGAAACGGTTTTGATTCCACATTGGAGAGTTTGTTTTTGGTCAGGAAGTGGCCCCCGTCCTGGAGAAATCTGACCTGGGCACGGGGGTCAGCAGCTTGTCACAATTATCCTCCAGGTCCTTTTTTTTTTTTTTTTTACTTCCACATTGGGGGGAAGGGGGGGCGTTTGTGTGTGTGTGTGGGGGGGGGGGGGACATCTTCAAGAGGTCTTGCCTGATCAGGAGCGTCACAGGAAGCGGGGGAATGGAGCCGGCGAAACCTTTATCAGCCCATCAGCACCACCGCATGACGCGGGAAGACAGCGGAGACATTCCTCTCACAGGAGATCGGTTTCTTGGCTCTGTCTGTGTTTTAAGTGGCTCCTCTGCCACTTCACCGCTGCTGATAGCAACCCATTTGGCAGCCAGACATGACTTGGCCGCCTGCGGGTGGGGAGGGAGGTGGGGGCGAGGTGGGGGTGGGGGGTCGAGGTGAAGGCAACAAGTGAATCCTGTCAATGATAAACATTTTTTTTTTGTGGTCGTTCCGGAAACATTATTAGCCCGCCTTCCTCTTTTATCACTGATAAATCGCGTCTCTTGAAATAAATCTATTTATCGGAGGAAAAAAGAAAAAAAAGATCAGAAAATACAGTTCCAGGTACGAGGGGCTTCAGTGTGGCGAAGCTCTTTTGCTGCTGTGGGGAGCTGTCACTGCCCCCGGTGGAGGCGGCGTTTCAAACAGCCACGTTAAAAAGACACATTTCAGTGTCTGCTTTCTGAATTGGTTAAACTGCAAAATACAGACATCCAACCCTCAGACCTGGTTTTTACGCGGACCAAAAAAACGGTGTTTTGGTCGCCTCGGCGCGCTGCGGGTGGACGAGTGATTATGAATCGAGGGAGAAATCAGCGTCGGCGACCTTTCGGGAGGCTGAGGGCGACTCGGAGGGCGCAGAGTGAAACAAAAGACCACTTGTTATAAACTTGCTGATTGTTTAGGGTTGCACAGTTCACCCCTCGTAATGGGGATAAATATTCATACATGTGAGACGGATCATAGCGACGATGAGAACCAAAAAAAGTTGGTGATAAAGGGACATTTGGAATCAAGCATCTGAATGTGTGGTAATAAAACACGTGCAAAAAAGTCTGGAAAGCTGATTGATCATTTTTGTTGTGAGAATTCATCAAAAGTCTTATAAAGTTTATTTCCCTTTTAGATGGTGTCACTGTTTTATTGTCATTTATTCACCATTTTAGAGTCAAACGTCAAGTCATTAGGCCTGATTACTGATTACAATCTCAGTGAAGATTCACAGGCAAAGCACCAAAACAAATAGAAAAAATCAGACAGATCCACTCTGGAACAGGCCGCCTTTAATTCAGACATTCATCAATAGAGCGTAAAATCTTGTGTGAGGTGGAACGGCACCGATCCAACCGTTTCATTTGGCCTCTTGGAAAAATTCATTTGGAACGAGGAAGCAACGAAGCCCCGGTGATGCAGAGTGCAGCGAATTGAAGTCGCAGGTTTTGCTGCACTATCTCCAGGAAGCAATAGCAGGCTTCCTCCCCCCCCCCCTTCCTCTCTCTCTCCATTAGGCTTCGCCTTTCCCGTGAAATCTTGTGCTTTTAAATCTTACCAGGTCTCATTGTGCCGAAGAACATAATACCAGCGGTTGGCCATTTTGGAGTGGGTAATTGGCTGCGGGAGGTGGGAGACTTTTCAACTGCATATTAGCTGGCAGATATGATTTCATTCACCCTGAAATGATAGGGTGAGCGCCGTCACTTCTGCCAGCGCGCTGACCTTTTTCTATCGAAATATTTGCCGGTTCAGAGCTAATCAGCCTCCGAGTGATCAATAATTATTCACTAAAAGTTTTAAGTATTCCGCAAGATGGAGTGGGTCACACATAAAGCGTGCCATTGACTCCCTGACGAGGCCATCAGCATGCATGACAAAGCACTCAATCATTGTTAATCAATTTAGATTTTCAGACTTTCCACATTACGGATGCGAAACAAACGATAATGGTTTTGACGGATCACACGCGCCGCGTGTGACACACGCGCCGGCGCCGGCGATGCGTTTGTGACTGTGTGAAGTCTGCTTTTTTTTTTTTTTTTTTCCGTCGAGCCGAGTCATGTTTGCCCGTGCCGCTCGGTGCGCGCGGGGTCGATGGATGCAGCTCTCAGTGCGGCCAGTCGACGAGATAATTGACTCTTTAAATATTATCGTTGTCTCGAATACAGCGCGCGTCTCTGAGAGAGTCTCCGTGTGTTTGGTCTGGGGGGAGGGGGGGGGGGTTCTTTCTGCACCGGTGGGAACCCGACGTGTGCACGAACCCCACGAGGGCCCCCCCCCTCTCTCACCGTGGGGACAAAAAACAGTTGTCGCCATTGACTGCGAGATCAATACGTGTTTACGCGAACGCGTGTCTGCAGAAGGGAAGCGACGGTTGCTTTAAAAACTGGGGTCATGTTGGGGGGGGGGGGTTGGAAAGTAAGTCAGCTGGAAATGAACGCGGGCCAATCTATTTTTCTCTATGTGCTCTATGTAATCTGCTGCGTGCGTGCGCGTGCTCCTATTATTTCACCGTGGATTTAAGAAACGGACCAGATGCAGATTAAAGGCAAAAATGTACGGAGCTGCGCCCTCACCCGCAGCCTCAGCAGCCGCCTCAGCAGCAGCAGCAGCAGAGTACATCTCATTTTAATTTCCACTTATTTTCAACCATTGACCACCAATCAATAGCGTTTTTCCATTTTTCATGGGAGTGGCAGCAGTTTCCTCGGAGGATGCAGCGGAGGCACCGAGAAAAAATCGGCCCCTCTTGTTTGCTTAACAATTTGCGGGCAGCCTCTGTTTATCTGTGTGTTTAAAGCAGCTGTTTGCTACCGTGATTGGTCTGAATCAGTTGAGGTTGTGGACCGGGGGAATGACTGGTCCCAGCTTACCCCGAAGTTTAGAAAGCTGTCTTGGAGACGAATGGGCCTGGCTAATCCATCACAACCCGCACACAAACAGCTGTAGACCCCCACCTCACCCTCCCCTCCCTCCCCCTCCCTCCCCCTCCCACTTCCCCCTAAAAAAAAAAAAAAAAGCAAAAAAAGTGACGTGACAGAAACTTTGGTGGTGGAATAAAAATGTTCAACTCTGCCCCACATCAGCATCTCTCCTGGCACCACTTATCCACCCCGCTGTTATTCTTCTGCTGCTCTGCTGCAGTTCAAGTGCTGTCCTGCATCCTGCCTTTTTCCACTTTTCTGTCAGTGAGGTAATTATGACCAGAGTGGTGGAAGAAAGCGAGCCAGTGCTGCAGGGCCAGCCTCAGACCAGCCCCATGAATTTTGAGCCCTGCCACCTTCTTCTTCTACGCGTCGGTCCTTTTTTTGGGGTAGGGCGGGGGGGTTCGGTTGGCAGAGCTCCGCGCGGCGCCGTGATGCTTGTAATTGAGAAACTAGGGAACAAGCCCCCGATGAGCCCCAATGTCACTTGAAAAGTTCACATCAGCAGTAAAAAATCTCTTGCTGGAAATTTATCGTTTCACCCAACATAGTTTTTCTGCTCTCAAACAGGTGACATTAACAACCACATGGCTGCCATGGCTGGGGCGTCCTTTCTATTCTTTATTATGTGTTGGTAGCGTTACAGCCTTCATTGGCTTTGATGTGCATGTTGAGGTATTACCATGTAGTTTTCTATGGAAAACACTCAGTGTTGACTGGAATCAGAAGATACCATTGCTTGTAAGCATTGTGATCTCTCACCAGTTGATAGCTTATTACTTCTTTGAGAACTGTGGATTTCAATGTCACTGCTAATGATATCTGTACATTAAATTGTCTGGGTTTTTTTTCTCCATGTGTGACGTGCGACACAAGTTCCTAATCCAGACGCGGTGGCAGGCTGTTAGTGGTCCTAATAACACAATGAATGGCTTTACTTCACTTCACTGTAATTCAGTCCGGCTCGACGCTCTCCGTCAGCTCCTTATTAGGCTGTCACAAGCCGCCTCGCCGTACACACAGTCGCCAATCAGTTTGGAGGTAAAACGAAATTAACGACATAATCTACATTTGATTTGAAAATCGAGGATAGGCGAGCATCGCGGTGATGCAGTGAGGAAGGGGTGGTGGTGGTGGTGGTGGTGGGGGTACGGGGGGGGGGGGGGGGGGGTGGGGGTGTGGT
>JAUESF010000052.1:8524400-8558168 GCA_032274765.1 Malacoctenus tetranemus
ACACACACACACACACACACACACACACACACACACACACACACACACACACACACACACACACACACACATTTCATGCCTTTTGGCGCACAACATCGACCTAAATTCCCCACAGACTTATTGTAGATTGAGTCGTAACCTCTGCTCGACAAAGCGCAACCTTAAAACACGTCTTGACCGACAATCGTCAACCAACTTTAAACTTAATGTTTGTAGTAAATTCATCCTAATCCTAATCTTTTTCCAGTTTTAAACGTTTTGTCCATTGAAAAATAACAAGGACGCAATGCACAAGGACAAGAGGATTCCAAATGTGTTTTGGTCCCCACAAAATTATTAAATGCATGTACACACACAGAGTCACATAAATGTTGTGCATCTCTTGAGCTTAACATTAATTTCACCCAATCGTGCCTGAAAACGTGCATTTTCCTAAAGAAGTATCTCTTTGTCTTCTCAGGACCCCAGTCTTGGTCCCCATGGTAACATGGTCCCAGTAGGTGCAATCAAGTGGGCCTTCCTACGAGTGCGGAAGAACAAGGAAGCAGGTGTTATGTTTTCATCTATTTCAGAGACATCGCAGTGACTCACATACCGTTTCTTGCAGAGTTAGTCTGAGCTTTACTCTAACTGTTGATTACTGAAACCAGAATTTAGCCCTAACCTTAAATGAATGCTAGTCTTAACTCATCTAACTAACAAAGTTTGATCATAAATCTCACATCTATGAAAACAACATAAGGACATCGAGTCCTCATAAAGTGAGTGAGTGTCTTCAGATTTTGTTCCTCACAAAACTAATAAAGAACATTACAGACAAACACACAGAGGTGAACGCGTTCACCCTTTGTTCCCATTGGATCTCCATTTAATCTGCAGGTTCGTCTCTATGTACACTAACAAGGACATTTACAAAAACATCTGGCTGCCGCTTTCATTTCGAGAGCTAACAGGATCCGAAATTGAAAGTTTGACACCTTCCCTCAATATGGACAAAAATAACAAGGATGAAATTCTTGGCTGTTTTTCTGTCAACAACATATCATTACCCACAAAACGCGCTCGTCTCCGAGTGGAACTGAGTTGCCTGTGATCTGCGGCTGGAGTCTGAGCGAGGCAGAGAAAGAAGGAGCGAGACGCGGCACCAAACCTGCAGCCTGGCGAGCGACGCGAGGATGTTGCCATAGCTATTGAGATGAAATCCACAAGTAGTTGTTTAATTAAATCCAGCCTCTTTTGTAGATTCGACAGTGAATGGGCCGGCGACAATGGGGAGCCATAATATTAAAAGTCCGTCATTAGATGTTTCTTGCGGAACCGTGCGAGCGAAATTTCCTTTCACTTCCACGCCGAAGCGATTTGACTCAGACGTCTGGAAACAAGCTTTTTACGAATAAATTATTCACACAGATGTGGTGATCTTGGCTCATAACAGGATTGCAAAACAGTCTTACATGACTATAAACCTTTCTTACTGTCTTCTGTTCCACGTTCCCTTCAGAGGAGTTATACTTATGGTACAAGGCTAATCATGTGGAGTGTTCTGTTATCCTTGAGGAGGAAAAGAGTGCCTGTCAGCCTGCCGCATATGCATACAAAGTGGTGTGCTGTGTTTTTTTTTTTTCCTTTCTTAAGGACTACACAAACAAAACTGTATTAAGCGCGAGGAGCAAAGAGGATGCTGAAGAGCCTGGAGTCGCACACCCTTAACCCCGGGAACGACACAGCGTGGAGCTGTCATTCCAGTCAGGTGTCATTATCACGGCAGGCCTGAATTCTCACTGAAGGCTGACAGCTTTATGATTTGATTCACTTGCACTGTGAGGTAATTAAAAAAGGAAGGTGGCATTCGAAAGTCTCGAATATGAAAAGTTAGCTACCTCAACTGGCGATATGCATAAATTCCGTCGCTCTGAGGTGACTCAACCCCGGTGAAGAGACGGAGTAGAGAGAAAAAAAGAACAGGCTCCTGATCGCGCAGATCGTACAGCCGAAGATCGGCATTATTGACGAATAGAAATCAATTGCAGGAACAGTGTGCCTGTCAGCGTGCTTGGAGGACACGCACGTAATTACCTTTTTGCAGACAATGTAATTAAGCTGACTGGAGATGGTATTGTGAGCTGAATACCAGTCGTGTCTCTCACACGCAATCTGGATTACCTGGGGCACACGAGTCAGACTGTTTGACCCTGGACGTGAAAACCGCTGGGAAAAGACTCCTTGTTGAATCCATGATAACTCCCCCCCTCCCCCGCTCACCCCCACCCCCACCCGAGGTCTCACCACGGAGGCAGTCCCCCTTCCACGTGTCTCCTGGACATGCCATGCAAAGTGAATGACATGATATTAAAGCACTTCCTCATCAAGATTGAAAGGCGTACATTCCTTTTTTTTTCTTCTTTTTTGCCTGCAAGCAGTCAATTATTTGACAAGTACACATAATGAACAATGCAAGACTAGTCGGAATTTAATCAAAAAGCAGAGACAGGGGCCCAGTGCAGATGGGAAATGATTAACACAGTTAATCAAACATCCCAGCGTTAGGTTAAACATGGCAAGCCTATCCCATCATCAGAAATATGGATAGGATCCATTGCGCATTTCCATTTTTCCATTTCGCCCTGCCCGTGGAACATTTATTGCATTTATTACAGTGACCCCTATTTATTCTGCTTTTCTCACAAAGGCATTTACGTTCGTCCCGACACCACTGGTTCAGTTTTTCTTCTTAGGGAAGCTTAATGCAGTCACATTTGAGGGCGATTTGAAAGAATTGTCAAGTGCAGTCTGATCCAAGTGGGGTTTTTTTTTTCTGTAAAGGTTATTTGGCTTTTATTCTCACAGGTTTCGCTATTGAGACGATTCGCGAAAAACACCCACACAGAGGTTGTAACACAGGCTCTCAAGAGGAACTTCAATGCAGGTCAAAGAATAATAGGTGAGAAATTGAACAGACACTGAGACATTTAGCTTTCCTTTTGCATCAGCGAGACAGCAACTCCTAATAAAAACACGCGGAGGGTCAGCGTTGTCTCCTGTGAAATACGGCTCATGTATCACATCGCCCTTTCACACGTTCAGTGCTGGACTATGAGCACCAGACGGCTGGGTGTAAGTAAAGACTGGAGGAAGCCAACGTTGCTCAACAGCTTCTGTGTAGTTCTCAGTGCCTTTCTCTTGTGCTGTCCTACTGCCTGTGTACCTGATGATATACAGGATGCAGTACAGATAAAAAACAGCATAAAGAACTGATTGTTTTGAGCATCAGGTAATTGAGGAGACCAGTTTTAGAGCTGGAGTCTTGGAACAGCTCCGATCATCATTTTACATCTCATCCATTCATGCTTTTTTTCTTTAGGTTTATGATGCTTTTCCTCTGCACGTGAAAAGGTCTCTCTTTGCAGCTGGACTCTTTCACTCTGAACTGAAGCCATGTTGTCAGACGGACGCGGCAGGTGGATTTGATTTATTTCTTGAGCCTGATTTTTTTTGTTTTGTTTTGGGTTTTTTTGCGGGCAGAAGCATCATGTTTTGGTTGTTTTATTCCAAAACCTCGAGTGTTTTTGGCTTTTGCAAAAAGCCATCAGAATCCAACGAGCTAATATTCTTCATCGAAACGTTTGACATCTGACATTTGGGTTGTTTTTCTACAATGGATGGAGGAGGCCTTTTGAGAATCGCAAACGTTTGTATTTGTAACTGTCCCATCTTTTGGGGTGTTGCGTTGTTGAAGTGGACAACATAAGTGTGCCAAAACTCTGACATCGCAAACTCAAATGTGAAAACTTTTCATTCACCGTAAATACTTAAATAGTCGCTAAGAAGAACTCATGTATTTGCTCAGATTTTGCATGCAGAGAGTTAAATTTCAGCGTAGAACTTCTGCTTGCTGAATCTTTTTTGGAAACTATTATCAATGCTTGGTGCAGATGAGTTGTTTACCAGCGCCGAAAGCTTGGTGAAGATGTTTGGCCTGGTTGACACAAATTTACCAAATCAGCGTGTTTTATTCCCCCCGGCTTTGCAGCAGCCTCAGGTGTGCCGGGCTTGGAACTTCAGTAAATCTTGCGAAATGTCTCTTTAGTTTGCAAACTCGTGGAAAGTCTGGAACAACAACTATTGTTCCTTTCCCACTTTACCATGCAACAATAATTAACCGTGATTACAAAGTATCTCTTGAGAAATTGGGACAGAACAATTTAGTTCATTGTCCTCAGAAATTAGAGTTGCCCTTCCTTTCCTTTTTTTTTCTTCCTTTCCGTCTATTGGATTCATCTGTTCGTCAGTGCACCGGGAAAAAAACAAAAAAAGCACGCCACTAATCAAGCAAACTATTTGATTGTCTTGGAAAGACTTCATCCGGACTAATTTGGCTTAATAAACTGTTGTGTCAAATGGTCGTGACGAGTGCCGTCCTATTAGAGAACGTGTATTAAAGGATGTGCGTTTGGAAACGGCAGCATTTCCATACGACCTTGCACATTTGCGCCGCGCCTGTGATTCCTGAAGCGTGCGGCTGGAAACGCACCTTTAAAAAAAAGTAATCAGCCCTCAAGAGCAATTTGTTTAGTCATATGTGCAGGTTTTGACAAATTGAAAGACCTTTCCGGGGATTGTTGTTGACTCGGTAATATGTTTCACCACTGACAGCAACGGCCAATGTGAATCCGGCCATATTATTTTTTTTTTGTTTTATGCCTTAGTGAGCAGCCTCCGTATTTAAAGCGTTAATGTTTTATGGAAATAAGCTATATGTATTTAAAACTTATAATTGTGTTCCTTTATACCAGCACAAAGCGGTTACTTTTAAATTAGCAGAATTAATCGAAACACAAAATTGAAGGGAGGAATGTCCGTTCACAATGATGAATGCTTAAGCAAGATTTTGCTTCAATTAAAAATTCAGGCAATTATTCTAAAAGATTATTGACCTCTGAAGGGACCGGTGGGGTCACATATTTTCCTCTGTCTTTGCGGCGTGGTATTCATCTTCATTAGAGAGAACAATTGCAGGCGTTTTCCCCTCATACGGGAGGGTATTAGCGCCGACAGATTATCCTCGGCACAGGCCGCTAATAAAGTTGATTTCTATTATTGTCCGTCCAGGTAGAAGGGAAGACTTCCTGAGGCAGAGCCTTCCTCCCGCTGACCTGCTCCTCCTCTTCATCCGCGCCTCTTTAGGCTTTTCGGTATGTGAGTGAGTGTTGTGGTTGTGCTATCCTGTCGTGTCGGGTTAGACTTCAGAAACTGTCTCACTTCAATAAGAAAAATTCAATAATGCAAAATTAGAAACGCAAAACTTGCATATCAACATCATCATATATAGCAGCCATCACTGCAGAAAATACAGCAACTCACAAATTGCAGTTGCGTGTGTGTGTTTCTGTGTGTGTCTGTGTGTGTGCACGTACACAAAATCCAAATACGTTGTGACAGAGTCCCTTGAAAATCTCACAGGAAAAATATCACAGATGTTCTTTGTTGTTGAAGGACTCTGTTTTTTTGGAAAGTATAATAAATCAACATGATGAATTATAATTGTGATAACAACAACTGTGCTTGACAGAAACCCTTTAGTTTCCAATGTGCCGCAATCATGAATGGATGGATTTCTCTTTCAAACAAGTCGTTCCAAAGTTTACCGTGTATTCGCGGGGTAGGGTGGGGTGGGGTGGGGGGGGTGTAGTGCAAAACATCACATCTGTAGTTTGAAAAATATGTCCACATTTACACAACACAGAGTGCCGAACGACTGAGTCAAGCAAATTGGAACTGCTGGCCTCTGCTGAACCATATTACTGGGGACCATATATCATTTTTTTTTATAGGTCAAAAGTGAAGCACATCTGTTTCCACTTGGCCAAGTTTCCATATAAACCCGTTCGAATGGAGATTCCTCACCTGTATCCGAAGCTGCACCGGGCTTGTTTAAACCCAGATTTCTTCTCATACATCAAACCTTGGAGCGACCCAAACACGATTTGTGTCACAGAAAGTGTTTCTGAAAAGGTTTGATCACAGACCAAAGTTTTAACGAGCGCTAAGGGTTTTTTTTTTCTTTCTCCATTATTATTGTTTATAGCATGACACAGCATGCTTTAATGATTTGTTTATGTAGTGCGGTCTTTTAAAAGTCAACCTATTTGACAGTTGTGCAAGCCAGAGCTCGACATGCCCACACTGGACCTTGCTTTTTTTCAAATTTGATCTCAGAGCCCCTCATGTGTTTGACTTCTTTTTAATTGCTTCCTGTCTGCTGGGTCAATTATAAGTCCTGCGCGCCTCAAAGAGGGAGGGGCTGAGGTGGCCGTCGCGGCATTTTTCAAAACAGACGGGCTGATTAAGTCACTGAAATTCGAGCAGAATGATGAGATCACCGTTTGGGATTGGATAATATTTGTATCTGGCGCGGCGGCGCACACATGTTGACTCGCATTCAGACTGAAGTTAATTGCCTGAGCTGCTTTTCTTAGGTGTGTTTAATGACTCAAGTGGAGAGAAAGAAAGAAAGAAAAAAAAAAGACAGAGAGAAATCTGTTGATTCAAAGCAGCATCAGACAGTCATATTGTTTTGATCGTCGCTGACTCGGGGTCAGGTGCGTGGCGGCGTAGCTGCCTCAGTAAAATTGTATTTTTCCAGAAAAGAAGAGCTCTGAGGGAAACACTCAGAGGATTAAACAGCTGTCGGTGTTTAATTCGGGGAACACATACAAACAAGTTTTCATAAACATATGGGACTCCGTTCATTTGTAATTATCCTCAGTAGCAAAGTTAAAGCCAAATACTGTGCGAGCGATAGCCTGCGCTCCCTCTACTTTCACCGGCATTATGTTGGGTAATGGGGTTATAATCCCAATGAACGTACGTGAATTTGTCTAATCTGTGCTCCACCTGCACTCACCATTGTGCTGGTGAGCCGTCGTAAAGCTCGGTTGCCGTGACGCCGTTTAAACGTGAATTATGTACAACTCAGGATCTGCGCTGTAAAACAAATGAAATCAACATTAGTCACAATAACACCTCCGTGCTGATTCTTTTAAACTGTCTTTTTTATGTGTCCCTGACAGTCCCTGTTGCTCCCCTTCAACAAGTTCAGTGCCGTTTTTAGCCAGCGCGGAAACAGGGCAGCTCCTTGAGGTGCTGCAGAAGTGAGGTCAAAACTCCCAGCGACATGGTCGCTCTTGGCTACATAAATATTAACCGAGGCTCCACTGTGTATGTGAGGTCTTCTTTGATTACCAGTCTGCTCCAAGAGTTTGATATCCAAGGAGACCACTGAAGCCAGCCTGACAAAATTGATGAGAGAATACAGAGGGAGTCAGGAGGAGTTTCACTTGATTTGGAACAGATTCATGCAAATGAAGGAGGGGAAGAAACATCGCTGGTTCACAGTTCGCACACTTGAAGTTTCTCTTTGAACTTTTCATCTGGAGCTGCAGGAGGAGATGTGACAAGGAGAAAATAGGAAGTGCAACCGATTCTGGATACCTTAAGCTGCTCCTTTTTTTGTCTGTGCTTTGCTGCGAACGGGTTCGCGAGTCGTCCGTTTGCGCGACGTCTCTCTCTCTCTCGCTTTGGAGGGAAAACGCTGCCGAGTTGTTTTAGTCGGAGCAGCAACACAAACACTTGACACGAGTGAACTCAGTCCTGAGACAAAAAGAAAAACAAAACTACACAGTGTTACGAAAGTTTTCTAAACAAGACGTCGCAAAACGAGGAATTCGCTTCCCGTTTCCCACGAAACCACTGAATACGTATGCAGGAGGCCCTGGTGGAGACGAGTGAATGAGCGTGCAGGTTATTGGAAGAGAGGGGTTAATAGTGCTTCATATTCAGCGGTTTGACCATCCACATGCAGAGGCAGTCGGTGCGTGTCAGGTTTTATGCATCCCAGGTCCTAAAGTATCGCTTTCAAAAACCAGATATTCTGGTTTTGTGTGAATGGGCCTTGGTGGCCCAGCAGTTTTTTTTTTATGAGGTGGACTTGGAAGCAGAAGGACCAGTGGGACTCTGGTCGTCCCCCCGCCTTGGCTGCTCCTCTAATCGTGGCTGCCCGCTGCTCCTTGCAGGGTTTGCCAAAGTTAACCATGAGGCCCGGTGGCTAAAATACAGAGCTCCTACTTTCTGGATGGATTTTCTGATGAAGTTAGAGTGAGGACTCACTCCAAAGCTCACCTTCTCGTGGACACCGCCTCAGCATAGGGTCATGTTTAGCTCCATGCAGATATCAAACGGCAGTATAGTGGCTCACAGTCTTGTCTCACTGCAATAAAAGCCCCAGTTTGATTCCTGGCAATGTGTCAGTCTCTGATTGCTTGTTCTCCTTTCTTGTCCTCAAGTGTGAGCTGGACTCCGTCGTTCCACCAGTTCAGGATGTGCTCGTTTAGTTAATTGGCAACGCTGAATTAGTCATGTGTGCGACTGGGCGTCTCTCTGTTTGCTTGGTGGTGCACTGGTGAGCTATCAAACACTAAATGTCAATTGAGATCAGCTGCTGCTGCGCTATAGAGGCTGGGTGGTGTGTAGGCAGTTTGATGTGTTACTTATCTTCATAAAAAGTGCAGTAAAAAGACTTGAAAACAGCTTTGAATCATCAAAATTACATTTGAACACTCAATGCCTTTAAAAGATGTAAGTTCTTTAAGTTTCCTGGTATGGCTTGAAGTCTGTTATGGCTTTAGGTGATCTGTTAGGGTCATTACATCTGGTGCAGGACTTGTACTTCTTCTTGACACTAAAAATTGTTCTTTTATGACTCCAAATGGGCGCCTGGCTTTTGGTTAGCCTGCAGGATCATCAAATGCATTTTTGATTATATTGTGTGATTGTAGAAAATCTCGACTGCCTCAAACTTCTGCAAACAATTCTGCCTTTGTAGCAAAAAAAAAAACAAAACAATAAAACGAAACGGAACGAAGGAAGGAGAGAAAGAATACCTCAGAAATATCTCATCGCCAGACAATTGGGTGAGCAGGGTGGGACGCATCTTTCTCGTCTGTGCCGCGAAGCATAAAAGTTAGCCGAAGCTTTGTCCTTGGTAATGAAAGGAGACATGTTTGCCTGGAGTCGGCGGCAGTCTTGTGACTGGTCATGTGTGCCTGAGATGTCAATCATGGGCAAATATTTTGGGAAAGAACCAATAAGCATTGTTAGCCAAACAATTGAAGGCTAAGAGGCAGTTTGGGATCCACATGGGAAATGAGGCGACGTGTTTGCTCTCACCGAGGACGAACAAAGTCTGTCTGAAGCATCTGAAGCATCTGCAACCTTTTTCTTTTCAGCTGAAAATAAAAAAGCATGAAAAAAAAAAAACACAACCCCACCGCGGTGACGTGTTTTCGCCACGCTGCAACTCCGAGCCAACCTCTTTCGTTTTGAATGAATAAATATTGTGCGTACTTCCCATCACAGGTATGCTTCTCATAACCTTGTTTTTCACAGGGTTTTTTCTGAGCGGGGTAAGAGAGTCAGCAGTTATCATGCACCATTTGGTGAGTCATTATGTGCAATATTGTGTCACCTTTGCAGGATCTGATTACATCACTGCTGCACATGAACAATTTATGCGCGACTGCTGTCTTGTCAAATGAATGACTGCACAAGCTGGGCTCGCACACACGCACACACACACCAACGCGCACACACGCACACAAGGTGGGTCCATAATTAGCAAGAAACCCGGTTAATTGCTGTGCGATTCCAACGGATAGCTTGCACTGACGTTATTTACACTGATCATCTTGGTGAATTTGACAGTGCAGCGATTCGTCGGTGGATGGCAAACATCAGTATAATGCCCTCTGTTGACAATCAGAGGAAGCATATTCAAATGACTCCATGCAAAATGGCAGTTTAAGCCGTTGCAGCCGAGGATCCCACATGTGTTTTGAGTCCGGGCCTTATAAATAAACATTCCTCCAGATATGGATGCCTGTCACTGGGTGACCTTTTATTACATCTGTTTTCTCTTTTGTGTCCCTTGCAAGAACGGCTGTATTATTATGTAAAATTATGCTTATGAAAACATAAGTCTGCCCCCTCTCCTGCGTTCACCTTCACCTGGCAAGCATGACTCAACTTCACATTTCCCCACGGTGGGTGAAAGACAGTTTTTATTGAAGCCAGGTGTGCACCTACGTTCTGCCCCGTGTTTTCCGCGCCGAAAACCCCCCCAAACCAGATCATAACATGCTCCGAGTCTCCTCCGAAGGCAGAAATTAACCTGAAACAGTTGTGGCCGCCATACGTTGTTTATTTTCACTCATTCCGATATGAAGATAGGGACTTCAAATATAAGAGAAAATAGCAGCTACTTGGATAATTTAATATTCAACTTGCATAAATGTGTTTTTTGAGGTCTCGATTTAAGGGGAAAAAAAATCAAAAAAATCACCGGAGCACCACCGTTCACGGGGAAATGCCTTTTTGAGACGGTGCGCAAGGTGAACAGAAAAAAAAAATCGCCCACATAAGATATACAGCGTACACAATCTGTGGATCCCCAACATAACATGCTGCACACAGCGAGCGGCGTGAGGAGGACCAAGGCCACAGCAGCCTGACAAAATTCCCTCGACTGCAGAACGGTGCCATGAATCATGTAAAAGAAAAGTACGCTTAAAAAAATAATAATAAAAAAAACTGCCTGATTCACAACTGAGAGGAGGTTTCTGGGTTTGAGGAAACTGCTTGGCTCCACACACACACACAACCACACACACAGACACACACACTTGGCTCGACACAACCAGCAGCAGCTTGACCACCGCTGGTCGGGCCAGTGCGCTCTCCTGCGGGGCCAGTTTGAGAGAGGAGGAGGAGGAGGAGGAGGGGGGTGGGGAGGAGGAGGAGGAAGAGGGGGGGGGTGGTCCCCCTGCACTTCCATGTTTCTTTTGATGCTCGGTAGTATTACAGTAGAATGAGTCCTCTGTCATTGGTTGAATGGAGCGGACTGCCTACTGTGACAGAGCGAGGGCCTCTCATAACCCAACAGGAAGACAAGTGTTGCATTTTAAAGCAGAAGGGGGGGGGCAAAAATGGAGCTGGCGAGAAAAACTCCGAAAGAGGACGTATTGATGGACGCAGAGTCCCACCACACAACCTGATCCTGAAGGAGAAGCCAATAACTTAGAGCGATAACTCAGGGAGGGAGGGAGGGAGGGGCAGGAGCGGGAGGGGAGGAGAGGAGGGGGGGGGGACTTTTCTTCTCGATAAGACTCCGGGTCACCGCGGAGCGGGGAGTCCACGCCGGGTTTTGGCGGCGGCCCGCGCTCAGACGGCTCCTGCAGACGGCAGCCTGCTCCTCCGCTGCACTGGCGCTGTTTACTGGAAGCCCGCTCCGCGCCGCGTTCCACCAAGTGTCTCAACACTGTGAGCGGGATCTTTTCCAGAGGCGAGCCCCCCTCAAAACTTACCCAGTGTCCACAGTCTCATTCACGGGAGCCAGGACGAGCGACATCGGGCGGCTTAAAGTGTCGTGGACCAGTCTTCGCGCACCCCCCCTCACCCCCACCCCTCCCCTCCCCTCTTTTGATCAGACACTGAGAAGCCAAACAGCACTCTCTACTCTTGTCTGTCCCTCTTAGTCACTCTTTTTTTCTCTCTCTCTCTCTCTCCTTCCTCCTCCTCCTCCTCCTCCCTCTGGTCCCCGAGCTTCGCGTCTCTCCTTGTGTTGTTTGCTGCTGCCGCCGCCGGTGCGTCGGGAGCGAAGGCGGACAGGAGAGGCGCGCGCAAGGAGACGCGGACGAGGCGCTCCGGCAGAGGAGGTGTTGATGAGTTGGGAGCGCGGCGCGCAGCAACACCTTGCATTGCCATGGAAGAAGTGCGCGGCCGGTGCGGGAGAACGTGCGGGCTGAGGGGGGGACCCGCCGCCTGACGAGAGCCAGCCCGTGTCCCAGAGAAAAGGAAGGAGGTGGTGGGGGGGAGAGCATGCCTGAGACCTGCAGACTGTTCGCTGCAGAGGACTTCCCAGCAGACTCTCTCTCAATCTGACATTTTTTTGACCGCTTTCTTCCTGCGTAATTCTACAATCCACGTTTCTTCCCCGGCTGACTTCGTTTTGTTTGGGCTTCGCCGCTTCTCCAGAAAGGTAAGAGTCGCCCCCCCCTTTATTTTTTATTTATCGTTCCCCTTCACCTTCCCCGACTCATCTCCACTTGAATTACCGGGCTCTCCTCCGCTGGCTATTTTGACAAGTTGATGTGGGAGAGGAGCAACTTTTAGCTGCCTCCTCGGTCACCGCGCTGCTGAACACGATGCCATTTAAATGCTTGTTGGATTTTGGAGGGGGGCTGTATTTTTTTCTCTCTCTCTCTCCAAGCGTCAAACAAGGTCAGTTGGCGTGTTGGGTTTTTTTCTCCTCTAACATTTTTCACATCACACGCCAGAAAATATAATTAAGTTTGAATGAGTCTTGAAGGAGCCCCCGATGTTTGTGGTGGATTTAAATAGTCCGACGGGCACCGTGGTTAATTGAAAAGTGGTTAATCAGAACATAACCAGATGAGGATTGATTTGTTCGGCTGAATGGAAACTATTAAAAGTGAGTGTGTGTGTGAGTGTGTTTGGGAGGAGGAGGAGGGGGGTGTTGAAAAGAGGGGGGGGGGGTTGCATTGATGTGAACCAGAACCTGTAAAGCGCCATTTAATTGGAAATTCTGCCTCCAAAAGTTGCGGCGGACTTGTGCCGTCCGTCCGGGTGCCGGTGGTGGGGTTCAAACCCCACCGCTGGGGGGGTGGTGGAGGTGGAGGAGGGGGGCGGGTGGATTTATTCTGGGAGCTTGTGACCTGAGGAGCGACGTCGGTGTGATTTCTTGAGAGCGTTCACCGGCTAATCCATTATAATTGGGGTTAGGCTATTTGTATCCCTTAAAAAAAAGGGAGGAGGAGGATGAGGGTGGTGGGGGGGGGGCAACTCTTAAGAATGTTAATAATTAGTTTCAACCGCGGGTGCTGGCGGGCGACGCGTCCGCTCGCGAGCGTGTAAAAGTAACGTGGAGGTCGAACAGAGGGAGCAAACCAGGAGCCACAGAGAGAGAGGTGTTGGGGGGAAACAGCCCCGAAAAGCAGTGGTGAGGACGGGGGAGCTGGTCGGGCTGCCCGTGGGGGCTGAAAGTCGCGCGCACTGGCAGTAAAATTAGATCCTTTTACTGCGCATCCATTATTTAGGCCCGTGATTCCTGAACGCGTCTTGTCAACCATGTGTTTAAAAAAAAAAGGAGAACGCAGGCTACGGGACGCGCACACGCGGCGTGGTGTGGCGGGGTTCGAGCCTCCGCGCCGGTGAGACGCGCCGCGGCCGGCCGCTGACGCATGGCCGCCCCCGAGCGGAGCAGCGATCCTCAGTGATCGATCAGTGGATCGCCGTTAAATTTAGCTCCACTCTTCCTCATGCTCCTTCTTGCCCTTTTCCTCTATTTTCCTCCCTCCCTCCCTCTCTCTCTCTATCATCCCTCCTTTCTCTCCTTGCCTCTCTTTCATACTAGTTTTAGTTTGACCTTAACTGGAGGAGGAGAGCTGCGAATTCCTGCCTGGATTAAGGCTCCATAAATGAGCCTCGTGTCTGGTGTTTTAGTCCACCACCACCACCTCCTTCCCTCCCCTCCCTCCCTCCATCAAACCTCCGTCCAACACGCGTGTTCGTCGCCATTCATTAGTGGGCTGTGAAAAATGCTGTCGCTCCTGGTCCCGAGTCACGCCGCGGATTGGAGTGATCCCCGGCTGAATGGGCGATCCTGCGACGACCTTTGCTAAAGACTGCGTTCTGGGGATGACGAAGGGTGGGAAACACGAGCGTAAACCAAGTGTTTGGAGGAGGTTTTATCTGTCTCACCACACAACTAAGTGATTGTTGAGCTGTGCACAAAGCCAGTCTGCGTGTGAATGAGTGACTAGTTTTGAAGGAATGCGTTAGAAATATAGGTTAATACAGTCTTTTATCAGGCGACAGAAGCTCCTTTGGCTCCTTCCAGCCCCCCTCCCTCCCTCCCTCTTAAAAAAAAAATAGGGGAACTACATTTTTAGGAGCCTCTGCAGAAAGAAAGGAATGTTTGAATTAATGCAAGTGCAAATTCCAGCTGTTTGGAAGGAACATATTAGCATATCAAAGTGGTCCGAACCCCCCCTTTACACAATCGAAGGAGTTGTATTTTCTCTGCCACTGGTTTGTGGCTGAGCCTGAAAAGGCGTCAGAGGGAGTGTGTGTGTGTGAGCCGGAGACACTGGAAGACTTGGGCAAGTTCGTATGACGCCCGCCCCGTGGATCAGATAATCCCACTTGTATTTGTTTGTGTGCCATTGTGGAGGAACACGGTACGTTTAAGCTTTCGCACAACAAGGTAACTGTACAGTGACTCGCTGTGAGCAAATAGTGTCGTGCGAATGGGGGGGACGAACATTTGGTTCCTGTTAGGGAAAACAAGAGGACACTAAAAAAAAAAAGAATTCACTATTAGGATTTGTTTTTCTCAAACAATGACGAAATGATATTCTCGGCGTGTCTGAGTCCCTAAAAGCTGTTTATTCACATTCTCTATTTGTGAAGATGTTTTAAAAAGGGGGGCTAAGAAAGAAGCTAATCCTCCTGCTGGATGTCTTGCTGCTTTATTCTCCAGCGTGCCTCGCTGAGCGTTTTTACAAGTGAGCCTCGCACAGGAGAAGCGTTTTCAGTCTATAGCCTCGATTTAGTGGAAGTGCGTCCGGTTTCAAAGAACTGCAGCTGCTGCTGATCTGCCACAGCACCAGATTGCCTCTCCTTTTTGCCCGTGCGTTCATCTCTACATGCGGATCAATACCAGCCAGCACACTTCTGTGAAGGTTGGAGGGCTACAAAGTGCTACAAATGACTCTTTCTCTCTTTTTTTTCTCCCCCACACCCCCCACCCCCCTCCTCCTCCCCACAACTTTACTGTCACAAATCATAAAGAGTCTGGACCCAGCGCGAGCGAACATGCGAGTGGGTGTGAACGCGTCAACATTTCTGACATTACGGACTGTTGCTTCATTTTTCTGCTGGGATGTGTCTCCCCAGTGCCGCAGCTGAGGCTCTGCTCCATCCATTGGCGCTTCGACTAATTCACAAAACAGACAATAAAACGTCTTTCATTGCATCCCCCGCATTTCAGAATTATGACACCAAGGCGGGCAGTCCCTCCCTAGACTTTATTAAGGTAATTTGTTATCGATTTAATCCAGCAGGAGCGCGCACATCGTTGACCAACATGGCAACGCGACGTGTTCACTTTGCTTTTTTTGTGTGTGTGTGTCACTGGCTCTCAGGCGGGGGATACGAGCCTGTTGTGAGCTCAGCCTTTGAGTCAGGGCGGCTGATTTAAACGTGGCTCTGAGGCTGAAGGTGCCGCTTGTGTCGGTGGTGCACGATGGGGGGGGGACGCCCGTCCTTTCATCCAAGGTGAACACAACAAAAATCCCAGCGTTTTTTTGTTGTTTTTTTTTATCCCCCCCCCCCCCCTTTTTTTTTTGTCCTTCTGGAGCATCACCGTCTTTGTCGGCCAATAGTGTGGAAGGAAGTGGGGCCAATTTCAAATTGCAATTCTCACACATGTGACGTGTTAGCTGCTCTACAGCAAGAGCGAAGGGAAATGATGGAGGCTGTGAATGTGTCAGTGGAGGAGAATTGCGGGGCATTAAAGCATTCAGATTTACATCCCATTGCTTATTTGGCGTGTAAATTGCGGGTTTGTGTTTTCAGATGCAATCTTTTCTGTTGCTAACCACCTACACGGAGCCATACTGTGCGGATAACTGCTCGCCATTAAAGGGAATAAACAAGGCTGTAAAAGAAAGCTATGGCAAATTTGACGTAACGTGCGGGGCCTTTGGTGGGCCAGGCCACCTTCCCCTTTCATGACTGATTTTATTTTACGATTGGCAATCAGTAAAACACAGCGCGCCGGCGTGCTCCCCTCCCTGCCATTTTGTGAAACATTTGTTTCCACTTGCCAAAGGCCTCTGGTGCAGCGGGGGGATTCGGTGCCCCTGAAATGGCAGGTGAAACTTTCTGCTTGCCTAAATAATTTCCTAGCGGAGCATTGCTCTGCAAGGACGTGCGCGCCGGAATGCGAGGCTCAGCGCAGACTTTGGTGACAGGGAGCAACATGGGTATTAGCCGGTGGCCCTCGTGCAGTGTTTGTGTGCCGGTTAAGTGGCAGGCGCACTGAGCTTATCTGGCATCTCCTTTTCATGGCTTCACTCATTTGTGCCTCTCTGAAAGGTATTTGGAAGAAAAGGAAGTGCAAAGTGCAGAAGTGGGGCCATAAAACTTGGTGTCCTCTGGTCGTAAAGTGGCTGGGTGTGAGAGAATGGCCCCGTTTGTGATCGCAGCCCACGTATGGCCCAGCGTGCTGGACACACCGCCTGTGTTGTGCTGTGTGCAGGTCGATGTGTGTTCAGGTTACTTCCCAAGACAAGAATTTTCTATAAGTTCATAACCGGCGAATTTGAAAAAATAAATTAAATCAAAATTTTATCTTTGTGGAATTTTTATTTTTATTTTTGAGGATTTTTTTTCTATAAAAATTTTAAATGGATCATTTTATTAATTGGTAAATTTAAAAATAATTAAGAAAATGCAGTTTTGTTCTGATTGTAATTTTTTCCACATTAAAAAAATTATCAAAATATTTTTTGTCCAAAAAAATTCCAATTTTAATTGAAAGATTCACACACACACACACACACACACACACACACACACACACACACACACACACACACACACACACACACACACACACGTCGACCCCCCCCCTCCACGCCTCGTTCTTTGTGCTATATGAACAGAACTTGTCCTTATCTGTGCACAGCTGCAACACTATTTGGGAAAATATTCAATTTCTGTGTGACAGAGGAGAACCTGGGAGGCAAGGCTCTGAGCAAACAGCAGTTATTGCGGCTCTGCCATAGCAGCGGAGAGCAAGGCCTGGCTGGGAGAGAGGGGGGATCTGCGGACGTCTGCCAGGGGAAGGAGTAATGTCTCGGCTGGATTATAGGAGAGCGAGGCACATCCACACTTAAAAGCCCCTTTTCCAACAAGACAGGGCTGTTATTTAGGGGTGGTGTGGGTAAACATGCCAGAGCAATATATTTCCTCCGTATGGGCTGCTGTTGTCCTTGACTATCGTGACTCATTGCAAGTGAGAAAAGTTTTGCTCCCTATACCTTTTTTTTTTTCCTTTGCTCTTTTTTAAATAATTAAATGTTGGAGGGGGCGTTTCTTCAGTCAATCCACACCGATGTACCCCCAGCAAATTACAAAACTGGTGGGCTGACTTGAACATTTGAATATCGTTTTACTTTGGCTCGCTTGGCAGCGCTTCAGCTTTATATATGTGTGTTTTCTGAGGCCATAAATTCTATTGATTTACATACCTGTGGTGTCGACACACATACTGGTTAGTGAACTGTGATACTCTCTGGGAAAAAAAAGAAGCTGTAGGAAGTCGAAACTAAAATACTGAAAGTGTAAAAATATAGCACATCCTCTGAGGGAGGAAAAACTGAACCCAGAATGGGTTGGGAAACGATATATTTTGTTGTGTGCGCGTAAAGATTTATGTTGGATTATTTCTGGAAACTGTGAATATTAAAGTCTGGTTAAGCGCACTGTAAAAAATAAACCTACTAAATTCAGTTCAAGGTAAATTTTCATTTTAAGAAGCCGAACATCCTGAAATACGCCTCCAAACATTGCGCGCTGGTTATTTTAAAGTTAACGTCTGACCAAATGGAACGGCTGCTATTTTTTCCAAGAGCGCGCCCCACTTTGGATGGGACTCCGTCTCTTTCTTTGGTTATCCGGTTAATTTGAAGGTCTGACGCTCTAATAGCCGACATTTTCTTGTACAGTATTCAGTTGGTGAGTGTGGAGGCTTTGTTCTTGTGGTGTGGCTGCCAAGTCAGATGGAGTTGAGCGTCTGGTCTGGGAGTTTCAGAGGAATATCACAGGCATGGGAAGTTGCTAAAAACTAAGCTAATCAACAAAATAATTGTCTGCTCAATTGCCACCATGCCAGAGACATCAAACACAGGCGAGGTTGAAAAAACAATCAAATTATCTCTTAATGATTGCTCACGCTGACAGACGAGTGCTTCGCGGGTTGGTTGCGTTGGGAGGCGACATATGTGAGGAGGAGCGAAGTTATGTGGCTGCTCGCTCGTAAATCCTGTGTACGTTTCAGTAATCTACATAGATCTCCATCATCACCTGTAATGAAAACAATTCGCTCTTATTATGTGGGTTTTGGCATTGAAACAGAGAGAGTTGTATTAGTCTATTAATTTCCTGCAGTGAATCATGAATCCTGCTGCTTTTATCCTCGCAGAACCCGCCATGTGTGGTCCACAAAAATGTTTCTATTTCCTCTCCAAACTAAAGTTTGGCCCCGATGCCGGCTCTCCCCTCTCTCTCTTTCTCTCTCTCTCTCTCTCGCTCTCTCTCTCACTGTTTCTCCCCCTCCTCCTCCTCCTTCTCCTCCTCCTCCTCCTCCTCCTCCCTCTCTTTCTGTCTTTCTCTCTCTGCGTAGATAATGTCTCTGCAAATGATTTAACCGCCCTCGTTGAGGCTCCTTCCAGTAATTGAACAAGCAGAGACTGGGTGCTTTACAGGAAAACAATAGTCATATTATCTCAGATCTCCACCACTCTGAGATTCAACAAAACGCACCACGCTGGGACTGGACTTTACCGGACTTTTTGGCTTCCACAGTTTGAATTGGATGAAAAGACTCAGGTTTGCTTTCTCTCCTCCAATAGAAAAAAAAAAAGAAGAGACGCCGCGACGAATCGGGCGTCGGTACGTTTTTTTCCTTTTTTTCCCTCGGCTTGAGAAGTGTTGCATGATTGGAAGCATGATGTCTTGCGAGACTCACATGTGGGTAACGTGCAGCCTTGGGTGGTGCTTGGTTGGCTTTAGAGGCGTGATTGCAAAAGAGGCTCGGTAATAATTAAACAGAAATGTGAGGGAGCTCGTAGCAATAATTAGTGGGGAATGTGGGCCAAGTTTACGGTTACACACACACACACACACACACTCACACACACACACACATGCCCGGATTTATATCGCAACATGATCATGACAAAAAAATAATAATCAGGATAATAGGTGGTGGTTGTGTACAATGTGTTTCAGACCTCTACATTTTCGCAGGACTGCTCCAGGTTGGAATTTGTTTTGTGTTTTGGCAGAGCGAGGGGAGCTTTGATTGTGTTGCTGTGGAGCAGAATTGACCTTGTGTGTCAGAATGAGCTTTTTCTCCGCCTTGTTTCATACAGAGCGCTCTTAGACTGAAATGGCCTTAGGAGGAGTTGTTCTTGACAGAGATGCATTGTTTCAGGCAGCCAATAAACCACTGCACTGAGTGGCTACATCTGTGAACCTCATCTTGACTACAGTGTGGGGCTAGCAACAACACGGCAACTGTCACAGCTGCACCTGCTGCTGTCTCAGTACAGAGCCTCCCTCTCTGTTACCCATGGAACCGCATCACTCTTCTCTCCGTGACAAGCCAGAGGCGATTGGTCTCTGCTTGGGTCAAACTGGAGAGAGGCTTCTTGGGAAAACATTTGAAAACAGAGGACAAAATGTCAGGCCTGAAAAGAGATGTTAAAATAAAAAATTCTGCCCTGAGGGCCAGGATTTGGTTCCGTTGGCGCTCGGGTATGAATTTCTGCCTGTGAAACATGGCGGGGGTTTGAGAGTGCTGGCTGGGTAAAACCTGACCAACACGCCGGGTGTTCATTTCTCAGCGTGCTCGTCCAGCTACAGTATCAGGCCCAGGTCTGATATGACAGCGAGTTGTCTCCCCGTAATGATGTAAATGACGAATGTAGATAAATGGAGCTGACTGTTCTGTGTGTACACACACACACACACACACACACACACACACACACACACACACACTCGCAGCAGCGCCCTGCTTGTGTATCGAGGCCATTCAGAAGCTGATCTGATCAGCTGAGAAGAGATTCGGGAGCATTAAAGGCTTTCAAATCTCATATGTACTCATATTTGCCACGCTGCTGTTAAAAGTCACAGAGCTGGGATCCGGTATAGAAATAGACAAGTGGGAGAGAAAAAAAAAAGAAGCCCCTCTGCTTCTGTGCATGTTCCAGTGAATACCTGCAAGCCAAAACAAGGAGCAAGAAATATTCTGCAGGAAGATGACGATTAAATCAATTGTACATGAGAACACAGCCGTCATGCAGTCTCAGGCGGGGAAAGAAGGGAGGGAGGAAAAAAGAAAAAAGAAAAAGATTATTGGAGGAGAAGAGAGGATTGTCAGCCAGGAGAAGTGATGCAACATGTCTACTTTCCTGCCAAATTGAACTTAGGAGTGTGAAAAGCAATGCAGGGACACGAGGAGCGGGGCTGACGTGAATGCAGATAGTGTGGGATTAACACAGGGAGAAGATTGAGCGACAGTGGCCGGTGACTTCTCTTTACAGCTTTGCTTGTACAGCTGTGCCAGCCCTGGCAGTCGCTGCTGCCTGTTGGATCCAACTCCTCCTCCTCCACTGCCGTGGGGGTGAGGTAATGAACATCTTAAATACTGCAGATAAGTTGCTCCCACCGTGTGTGTGAGTGTGAGAGAGTGTGTGTGGATGGAGACGTCAAATTATTCATGTACTTATAATGAATTTTGGAATGTTTAATATTGACACCTCAGTGGGTCTCTCCACTGATTTGATCTTTTTGGCATTTGCACAGGAAAAATACATATACAGGCTGCCCTAATAATTCATCATGCCTCCCTCTAAATGAGGTGTGAGGCGGCTCTGCTGGTGTGAATTCTGCTATAAATCACACATACCCTGACTGCTTTATCCATTAGAGCGACCTGTTTGTCTAATGCAGCTATTCAGTCCGCAGCAAACTGGTTTTCAGTAATTAAGACGAGTGTGAGAACTGCAGCTTTCGACTTCATCTGTTATGTTATCAGAGTGAGAAGCCAAAGAAAATGGAATTAGTTGGAAAGGGGACTTTTATAAAACTGTGGGCTATATTGTGTATAATTTAAAATCGGGACCTCCGTTGAAGCCACGGGTTTATTTTGTGTCCCAGACATAATTACATTTAATATCGAGTTTCATTGAGCAGAAATATGAGGAATATATTAAAATACATTGATTTCTCGCTGCCCGTCCTGTAAGGACTTTAAACGTGAAATATACTCAATTTTTCGCTTTTTCGCACTTTGCAATAATAGATTTTCTGATTTGTGTCAAATGCGTTTTGCGTTTTTCTGGCGCGGAAAAATTTTGCAAAATACTTTCAGATCAAAAAATTTGGCGAGGTGATATTTTTTGTCAATGACGACAGTCAAATTTTTAAAATGATTTCCTTCATATTTTTTCCCAACATGATTTCACGCAATTGCGTTTAACATGTCAAACGAGGCCTGTTAGCATGTGGCTGTTTCAGTGCACCGTGCACAATAATGAATTTGATCGTTGTGGTTTATTTATTTTAAATCTTATGGTCAATGTTGTAAAAATTTTATGAATCGGACCTCTATGAAACATAAGAAGCTTCCTTATCGTCGACGGACTTTGATCGGTCACATCGGGCCAGAAAGTGTCTTCACATATCAAAGTCCAATGATAAAGAAACAAGCATAAAAACTGAAGAGGTTGTTTGTTGTCCGGGCGGTCTCTGCGTCCTTTGGAAGTGTCGGCGCGGGGCAGCGGAGTGAACGGGGCTGTACGTTTGCGTGCGGGTGCATCAGCCAGCGGTGGAATCCGAGCGAGGTTAAACGATGACCAGACAGAAAAACTGTGAGCGGGCTGCACAAATTCTCGAGTGCTGCATCGGTGCCCGGCAACACGTTTCATTTTTAGCTTCAGCATCAGCAGCTGGACCAATGATGAGTGCTATCCTGCAGTCGTTGATGGAAACGCGGGTGAAAAAAAAGAGAAAAGCTAAAGAGGACAGTCCAATTGAGGAAGAGGGGGGGGTGGCACCAATGGGTGGCTTTTTTTTGGTCATTGCAAAAAGTGGAGCCAGTGGCATTTCCGTTACTCCACTGATTACTGGCGAGCTGACAGGATGCGGCTCCTTGTGGCTATTACCATCAGACGAGGGTCCCTGCAGGCCCGGAGTGGACGACGGGGTGGGGGTCGGGGGGGTGCGGGGACCTGGCTGGAGGACGGGGACGCTCCTCCGTGGTTGTCCGGGCAGCGGGTCGTAGAGACGCCGAGCACGGTTCGTGAAAGGTTTCGGCGTCAAGTTCTTCGAAACGTAGCTAGCCGACACCAAAAAAAAAAAAAAAAAGTGATCGGCGCGATGTGGCGAATATCGCAGACGCCGCAACGCCTCCTCACTTTTACTGCGAGGGGCCAAAAAGGAAAAAAAAAAAAAAGAAAAAAGGGATCTTTTCTTCTCTCACCTGAAAAGGCTTATAGGCTCCTGTGCATAATGGAAGCAGCATAGCAAAAAAAAAAAAAGGGAGGGCTGTGCAGACTTTTGCCCGAGGACACTGAGGAAATGTTCTTGAAGTCACAGCCACAAGACTTTCTCAGGTGCACGCTTTGTGTTTAAAATTGAACACAAGATAAACATTTTCTTTTCTTTTTTTTGCGCCGAGACAGAGATGCGTAATGAAGCTTTCATAACACGGCCGGTCCAACTGGAGCGTGCAGTGACAGCCCCAAACAAAAGTGCTAATTGTCGCTGTCGCCATTTAAATATAAAACATAGAAGGATGACGGAGGGGGGGGGGAGAAAAACCTCACAACTCAGGACTGAATATTTATCAGCTGGAGACACAGAAACCTCCTTTGAAGCTGCAGTAGGTCACTGCGTCAAATGTGCAAATCACACAGCGTCCTTATTTCTTTTGTTTTAGTCGATGCAAACCCAGATGCTGCGGTGACGTGTTTAGTTTTTTTTGTACCTTTTAAATCATTAAGTTCTTAATATATCCGTTTGTTTTAAGCGTGCCGCGGAGCGGATAGCTGCTGCTCACAGCAAGCGGTGTCGGGTTACGCCTGTCTAGTCGTATTCCGCCGACCCGGGCTGCTCCTTTTCCGGGTTTCGCAACGCCCGTTTTTTTTCTTCTTCTTCTTCTTTTTTTAAAAAATTCAAGCCGGAAGGAGGAAAATGTTTCAAACATCAGATGTTTTTTTTAGGAGGGAAGCCGAGCAGGGTGAAACGTCTGACTTGAAGCAGGTTGCTGCACTTTTAAAATCGCGTGACGCCGCTCCAAATCGCTGATTTTTTTTCTTCCTGCTTTTGTTTTAAATCGGATTTTATGGACCAGAACTTTTTTAAAAATTTTTTGTTGAATTCTTGTGTGTATTTTTTTCTTCCTTCCTTCCTTCCTTCCTTTTTTTTATCGATTTGGATTTTGATCCTGCATCGACTCAGCCTCTCGTGTCGCTCTGCCTGCTGCCTGGCGCTGGGGAGCGTCCTCCCTTACTGACGCTTCTGTATGCACAGGAGACTTCTCCTCCCCACCTTCTTCTAGCTCCACTCTGGGACTTCGCTGTCAAGCTCACTTCATATTCACCGCCGGTCGTCCGCCCCCCCCCCCCCCACCCCCACCCTCGTCAGTGTTTTGTATAACTTAGAACAGTAGCAATTACACTTCAGTGGATTACCTATGCCGACTGCCGCAGATTAAAATCTCTCTCTTTATGCTGGCTCCGGCGCGGCGGTTCAAAGGTGGCACCTGCACTGGAATACGCGATCGTTTGACGGCGCGCACAAAAATTGGTCAACCTCTCAGACTTTGTTTGGGAACTGGAATCCCTTTGGTATTCAAAACAGGAGGGCCTTATGACGGCCAGATAATTTCCCAGAGAAGGTTTTATCGCGGCCTGCTTGACAGTCTCCTGAATCTGTCTGCTCACTCTCTCTCTCTCTCTCTCTCTCTCTCTCTCTCTCTATCCTTGTGTCTTTAGACTCCCTGACTTTGGTCTAGTTATTCAGAGGAGCGGGTGGGGGGGGTGTTGGTTGGTGGTGGTGGTGGTGGTGGAGGTGGACAACAAAAGAAAGCCCTGTTTGTGTCCTCCCTCCCTCCCCTTTTTTTTGTTATCACAAAAGAGCAAACACATATTAAACATACACAAGGTGCAGAAGCTGCGATTGCTGTATCTGCCGTCCTACTGTGGGTGGCGGGGGGCGATAACGTGGAGCCACGGCTCCATTTACATAAGGTTGTTGTTTTTGTGTTGGCTTTTTTTTTATTTAATCATGTCAAGTCTGAATGGTGGTCAGTTGAGAATATATATTTCTTTAGAAGAACTATTTCACCCTCAGTGAACGTTCAGACTTGTATTATCTTGTGGTGCGTTGCCACTCGTCCACAGCACGTAGGCTAAGTGACTCCTCCATGCCGTCTCTCTCTCTCTTTCTCTTTCTCTCTTGCAAACTGTGTAATGAAACTTTAGATTTGAAACATGGACCCTCCACTCCGGGCACTCACGGAGGCCGGTCCCTTTGTACAGTTGAGGCAAGGCGGTGGCGAGAGCCAATGGCACCTTAGTTATTAAAATTGAGGGGTGGAATGAGCCAATCTGAGCTTGTTTGCATCACAATCCCCCCTTCACAGCGCTGATGTTATGCAAATGAGCGCCGTGGAGAAGGCTCAGCTCCCCCCCTGCCTCCCTCCTCCTCCCCAAAAAAACCTGTCCTCTCCCTTTCACAGCTGAAGGTGGGGCGAGGGCAGGGTGTGGTGACACCGCCGCCGCCACCGCACAAGGAAGTCTAATGAAGCCGCGGCGCCGACTCAAAGCGACTTAGATGACGGTGCTTTGTCACCGCTGCCGCGTGGAGACGCAGACTCAGAGATGCCGGTTCACTTTCCCTCCTCTCGGCCTTCTTCCTTGAAAAACATGCTCCGCGTTATTATGCAGCAGAGCGTGTAAAGCACTCATTGCCCGAGCAGGAGCAAAATGCCTTTTAGACATTTTTCGGTATCTTTGGAAGGAGGAGAAGGGAAAAAAAAAGGAGTGGGGTGGGGGGGGCGGGGGTGAGTGGTGGGTGAGGGGGGGCAATATACCTTCATCAGGTTTAACAAGCACCATTACCTGTCAGGGCAGTACTGAGTGAAGATTTAGGGCTGACAAGTGATTGCATTCGGGAAAGACTACACCCACTTCTTTTGTCTGCGCTTCCTGACGAGACACAGTGCTATACCTTGTTTTAGCTTGACATACGCCGCTCTCCCCCCTCCCCCCCACCCCAGTCTGACAAAGGCATTCATGCCATCCTTTAGATTGAAAATAGATACGGCTGCGCTGGGATAGAAATGTGCCGGGATGAAGTAGGCTAGTTGTGCATCCACTCCACTGCGGGAATCATTTGTGGAGTATTGCTTGTGCTGCGAGGGTAAGGTCGTTGTGCACTTCTTCTATTTTAGTAACGGCCGAGATTATGCAGACTCTCGTTATTTTGGCCGTGTTTGTCCTTCCTCTGAGCCACAAAAAGGTTAAAAGCCTCAATTAGACACCGAGCCAAGGTTGGCCACATTATGCACAATGCCTCTAATCTGAGAGAATTAGCACCCTTCAAAACTCCAAAACATCCACCACTCAAGGAACAAAATCACCGCTTTCCAAGCTTCTCCTGCGTTTTTTTTCAGGGGGGGGGGTTATTAAGTAATTTCGGGAGGAATGTCTGTCCCGATGCTTCCTCCTCACAAAAGAGGGAGATTTTATTACGGGGCTCCGCGGCAGCAGTGACGAGGTGAATCCAGGTAAAAGGGTGTATTAAGACGTTAAATACGGCAGTCACAAAGGGAAAGATGTAACTCCACGAGCAAAGCAAACAGACGGGGAGGATTTTCGGAGCTTTTGCACAATCGAGATGAGGAATTCTGCAAAACGAACACAATATCGGGATTTGTGTGTTCAGTGGGTGTAAGCTCGGGATTTACTTAATGACGCGTCTTTTCATTCAAGGTGGAGTTAAAACATCATCTCGCTGCCGAAGACAATCGCACACTTTCTCCCCCCCCCCTCCACCCCTCCCCTTTATTTATCGCTACTCGGATGAGGACGGACGCGGATAAATGGCTGGAGCGGCGCTCGCTCCCCCTCCGTCTTTTTTAAAAGTGCTTCTCACGAGTCATCTTCTCGGTTACCTTCGGCGTGTTTTGTGTTGCTGCCCGCTACCTTAAAAATTAATCATCCTGTTTAATAACGCCTGGCGATCACAGTGCATTATTGATGGTCGGGTCCTTAATGGGGGAGTGGGGGGGGGCGGTTTGAGGGGAGGGCTTTAACCATTCAGCCGCTTACTTTAAAGAGGGAGGGAAGAGGGTCACAAAAGCTGCTTACTGGTGCACAGCCGAGCAAATGCGGCGCGTTATTATCATAAACTGAAATCGGGTCCTGCTCATCCAAAAGGTCTCGCTTTGCTTTTTCAACAAACATGAATTTTATTTGAGATGACTGGCAGAGCATAGACACACACACACGCACACACACAGACACGCACACACGCACACAGATGTTACGCAAGCTGCAGATTGCTGTAACTATTGTTCTGTGAAAGTGACCTCGGACAGCACAATCTCTGACCTCTGGTGTTCTCTCTCTTTCTGAAACACCAGTTTGGGGAACATGAATGGCTCCAGCGTCTCTCACCTTGTGCTAAACGTGTCTCACTCCTCGTGTTTTGCTCCCCCCCCCCTTCGTTTCCCTCGCCACACCACATTGCGGGGCATTATTTTTTGCGTAAACGAGGCGATGATGAACCCGCGCCGTAACTGAGGGGACGATTTGGAGGGGAAGTGTCTGGGCCCGACGCCGAGCTCCGTTTTGTGCAATCCGCGATTTGTTTTGACTCATTCCACAAATTGAAGCACACCAACAAATGTGTCTTTTATCGCGTCCTAATGTGCTTCCTGGACATGGACCCGGCACCGCGCTCCTCAACACACACTAATTGGATTAGGCTCCTGGACACTGGGACCACACTCTACATATTGCATGCGTTCTGTGCATTTCAAGGTGAATCGCGCCGTGTCAAGGACTTATTGGACTTGATTGGCAGGTGCTATCACCGTGAGATGCCCACATAATGGCCGGCCTCCCGTTCCTGACCTGCCTATTTATCTTGCTGTATTAATGTCAGCCTATTAATTCCTAAGCGGGGGGAACATTTGGCAAAGACACCGCTTAGCGGCCCTGGCTGAATCATTCTTATCTCTGCCGACCTGAAAGGAATAGTTTTGTGCTATCAGCAGGTGGAAATGACATTTTGAAATTTCATTGGAGATAATCCACTTCACTTCCCCAGTAAAACATCAAAATTAGAACAAAAAGGGAAATGTATGGATCGCGCATTAAAACTTTGTCACGCCGGCGAATCAGCCGGCCGTAATCCGTGTGGACAGACAGGTGTAGGTATCTTTCAGCACTAATAAGATTTTTGTTGCGCCGCTAAAGTGATTATGAGACTATGGATTTAATATATATTCGAGCGTAGGGGCGATAACCGTACGTGCCTGGGCATATGGTTAAAGCAAGCGTATTAAAAAGACTACATCACGTGTGTATCAGGCTCGCTTAAAGCAGGGGGGTGGGAAATTTACTGATAAGGTCCTCGTTTTGTTGTTGAATTTTTCCAGCTTCCATTTTCTCGTCCCTGTATCGATGCGTTCCAGGATCGGGCTCATGATTGCTTTATTTAGTAGCCATGCGTCCTGACCAGTGGGGAGGACTCTGATCGATTTTAATTGACTAGCTCGTAAAAAATGATGAATGGCGCGCGCGCTAAGAGCAACGAGCACGACAAGCGGCCACGCTCGCGTCGCACGCTCCGCCCGTCTGCTCGCGGCGTTGATTCGTTTGCTCGGGGAGTCAGAAACAATTGTTTTTCGGGAGGGCCGGGATGATGAAACGGGAGGCTAATACCTGAAAGTTGTAAGTCGGCGTGAACGTCCGTTACAGAGCGACGGCGTGGGAAGTGATCAGTGTCCTAATCAGACGTCGTGAGGTTTGTGAATTCACCTCCTCGTGTTCCCGTTCGGCTCACGCAGACAGGATTTGGCCCGCGTCGTCATAGCGACGACTCCAGAAGTGTTTCTGCAGAGAAACGGGAGTTTGTTGTATCTTTCTGTGGTCCGATTGTTTCATCACAGACAAGTTTATCACAGTTTTTTGGTGGAAAAACACACATTCAAGTTGAGAAATCACCAGAACTAAAAAAAATGAGACGTTTCTTGCAAGCAGCTGTTCATTCATTGCACATTTTTTAAGTTAAAAACAGCCACAAAATGTAAAAAGCTTTAGCCTGAATGATCAGAGTCATAAAGAGGTTAAGAAGATGTCATACAAACGCATCTTTCATTCCAAAAACAGAAGCCTCTTGCTTGGCGTTGTTTTCAACTGTGGTGCTCACTCAACCATCTCCTTCCCATTGTAGCCCCCTCCATCACCCCCCATCGCCCCCCCTCCATCACCCCCCCTCCCCCTCCCGCTGAGCAGTCCTGTTGCGCAGCAAGCGTGTTTGACCTGGTATTTCACTGGCTTAGCTCCTGCGAGGGTCAGGGCCCGCGCTGGGGGCAGCAGCAGTCACACGGCGTTTGGATGGGTGTCATTCAGCTCCTCTGGCCCGGTGCTGCTCTCAATCATTCTCCCCCCCACCCCTCTCTCTCTGCAGAGAGGGGTCAGCCTCTGATTCCTGCCTGCCCCATATCGGACTCAGTGGGGCTCCAGACTCATCTGATCGCCAGCCCCACATCTCTCCTCCACCTCTGCAGTGGGAATTTTCTGATTCACGCTTGCAAATTGTACGGCGGCGTCGGAGGAGGAGGAAGCGTTTTCGGGGAGGGTGGAGGGGGGGCTGGGAGTGTTTCTCCTTTCCAGTTTGCTTCGACTGAAGCCTTTTGTCCCCAGGTATGGCAGGATTTTATTTTTCCCCTTCAAAGTGAGCAGAAAAACAAAACAAAACAGAGATAACGTTGGTCTTATAGCACGCATGAATACATGTATGAGAATCCAGTTGGGGCGGGGGGGGGGAGAGAAACCCAATAGGAACCAAATGTGTTTCCCCCTATTCAACATGTGGTGGTCTGTTGGTTGTGATTTACATTTCAGTGAGTCTCTGGCCTCATATTTCCCTTCCTTTGCATCCCTGTGATGTTCTCTGACAATTAACATCCCAACTCTTTTTGGAGCCCGGTTGAAAGCTCAGGGGCTAATTCAAGGGTCAAGCAAGACTTGCAAGCTGTCAGTCTTTTATTGTCGCTCCAGCCCCCCCCCCCTCCCCTCCCCCTCTCCTTACTCCCGCTTCTTTATTCTGCCCCCCGCCACCCCCACCTCCCTCCCTTCTTTCTCCCAGACCTCGTTTCATAGAATGGGCCAACTCTTCTTCTATTCTCCTGTGGCCCTCCAACAGCTAAAGAGGGACAACCAGGAGCTTTGTCTAAGAAGCCCGACATTCTTTCACATCTGCCTTTTGTTTTCGGGCCCCCGCCGCATTTAAATTTCAAACTGCCCTTTTCAATCAGCCCCCCCTCCTCCTCCTCCTCCCCTCCCTCCTAATAACCCCCTTCCTTCCAGTTACTAAGCCTTTTATTTTTCTCCTCACAAGACCAACTGCTCCCGCAATTCACATTTTTTGTCACTCAGTTGTTGATTATAAAGCATCCTTTTGTGTTGCGAGTATATCAAGCGCACATATGCTTGAAGCCTCTGGGCCCACGCCCCTGTGGCTCCCCCATTTCTCAGCGCACTTAAACATCTGTCTGCAATGACTTCATATTCAGCCGAAGCAGTGTGATGCCTGTTGACATTCAGGCAATCTGTGCTTAACAATCACAGAACGCCGCCGTGGTCATGTGTTCCCCCGGAATCGGGAGCCGTCGTGTTGATGATGACGCCCTTCATCATCCCGCTCGCACCTGCGCACCCAAACTTCCAGCAGCAACCTCCGCTTTTTTTCCCCCTCTTCTTCTTCTCTCCTGCCGACTCTTCACGCTCGCTTCGGAGTTCGCGCCAAAGTCAAGGGGCTAGTTAATCAAACGGGGAAGGCATGATCACCGGCGGCTCCCCGTGCACGTCGCCGAGCGAGGAAAAAGGGACCCCCAGCTGAGAGGGGAGACCTCCGCACGTTTAATGAGGAGAGCGGCAGCCAGGCAGGCTCCCTTCCGCTCGGCGCCTTTGGTGTTTCAGCATGTTAAACACTCCCAGCATGACACAAAATATATTAAAGTATAGGACTGTTATCGTCGATTTACAGAACACCCTTCCCTGTGTACTCGCGATCTACATTCAGCATTTTTTCTTCATGGCGGGGGGTCTCCGCTGCCTCGAAGGCACAGCCGTTTAAAGGCGTCTTGTCTTTGTCTTCACATTCTGACACGGGAGGTCTGCGTCGCCTTTTTCCTTTTACACTGAGCGATGATGACAAGGACGCGAGAATAATCATACTGAATCAACACTGTAATCTCAAGCTGAGACCTAAAATTGTTTGTTTAGATGTGTAAACACCCCGAGCCACCGCAGGAAGAAAACACACATATAGAGTGAAATTCACATCTTTAACCTGTTGTGGGAGTGATTCATCAAGTGTTTTGCTGCTATTAGCGAGAAATGAAGGATGAAACACTACCTTCAGTTTAAACAGTTTAGGCTTTAATGAGGGGCCGTCGCGAAATCGTCGTCCCGAGTCTTTTTGGGTCCAGAAGTTAATCCAGTGTTAATGTGAAGTGTGGTCGGAATCTGCGCTGTAGTAATTCATTTACAAGCAGCAGAAGGCAATGCGGCAATTATTGCAATTATTAGACCATCGCCTCGCGTCAAGGTTGTAAACTGCACACCAGTCCTCGAAAATTGCACTTGGCGTGCGCCGCAGCTGCGGCCGTGTTTTGAATCTGCGCACGCACGCCAGAGGTCACGCAGGGAACCTCATGCAAAGCAGGACGGCGTCTGGGAGGAGAGTGACGGAGAGGGGGGAATAAAGCTGCACTTCAGGCAGTCGGAGTGATACAGACTCGGCGTCCAGATTCAGCCGCGTCAAGGGGGCGGAGCCGTTTGTGTGAAAGAAAAAAAATTGAATAATCAGCGGGCTTGTGATTAATTAATCATAATTAATCGCAATCTAATCGGAGCTCAGTATTTGGCAGAGAGGCACAGCGATCAACTCAGATTTTGAAGACGACTGATTCAGTGACTATACGAAAAGAAACAACAAAATCGAGTGTGTTTATGATAAAATACTCAAATTCAATTCACAACACTGAATAAGATTAACTGGACCACCTGAACAACATTGCATTGTGGGCCGTCATAAGTGGTCTGCAGTCTGCTGACAGCCCGACTCATCCTCAGGCTGAAGCCGTCGCGGAGTCATCTGGTGGCGCGCCTGCTCGTGCCAGGACTAACGTTGTCTTTCGCTTTGAGGTGATAACGCGGACTTGGTTTTTTTTTTCCCCTTCTGTCACACATTGTGGCCCCGATCTCAGTTATTTGACTCATGTCGTCTCTCTCTGGTGCTGCATCTGTTGGGTCGGTAAAATCTGCACTGAGAGAAACTCGGGCGCGGCCAGAAACATTCCACGTTGTCTCACTTTTAAAAAATGCGTGATTTCTTTTGGTGAACTTCTCTAAATAAATGCGTTCCAGCTCTGAGAAACTTCCATTTAAATTGCAATTATTAACTGCTATTGAGTTTTTGCAGGGTTATCATCGATATCAATCATACTTGTATTGTTGGGTAACTGAAGGATTGAATGGCATCATCATCCGTCACAGCTCCACACATACAAATGTATTTGTGATATAAGTCTTTTTCTCCCAAGTGGACAAAGCAGTGGGAGTTAATTCTGTGTGTGCACACGCATAAAGATCCTTAAACCGGGATCCGCGCTATACAGCTTTATTGTGGAGACAATCAGCTTAATGTCTCATTATACTGTACAGACTTTGAATGTAGGCTGATTATATGTAGCCACTTGCCTGATAAGTGTAATGGGCGCCACATGGACGGATGGGGGGGAAAAAAAAGTGAGGCTTAGTGTTTTTAGTGAATCGTCTATGTTTGATGTCTGTGATCAACTTTCATTTGTCAAGCCTCCTGCCTGCATATTATTCCATTGAAACTAAATACACGGTGGCTGCGTGCGGTTCTGCTCCTGTTAACCTCTTCTAAATGGCTCTAAAATTAGAGGTCTCAGGTGAGGTGCAATGTCAGACTCGATGAGCTGATTATGGCGGATTTAATTATAACTTTGTTGGCCAATGTGTGCGCTCAGTTCCCCTCTGCGTGATGAATTATTACACTGTCTGAGAACTTGAACAAAACAGATCAAAGACCCTTCAGGCCGCGGATATTCTCCAGCGCGGCGGAGGCAGCCGAGAGCTGATTTATGCAATTCTGAGTGCACATGACAAACAGAATTCCTCACCCCTCTTTTCACTTGAATTTACTCGCTCGCCTCTAGTCCGATGGATAGCATTCGGTCCCTTGAATGTTAACTAACAATCGCGGGCTGCAGACACAGAAAAACAGGGAATGTTGTTTTTGGATGTGCTAAAAAAGAAGTAAAAAAAAAAAAAAAAAACACAGTTTCTAATGGGGTCCTGTGTGCCCTGTTGCTGGAGTGATGCCATATCCCATGGTGAATGTGCTAATGGTTCATGGGAGCGAGAGGACTGAGCTTAGCCCAGCAGTGTAAACATACAGACAAAAGGGAGCCGTTAGTAGTGTGAAACGCATGCCTGGGCGCGCAGGTAGGCATTAGGTTTCACCCTACACAGCTCCAGCACTGTATCCATGACGGGAGGAGGCCATTTGCTTTTGTAGCGAAAGAGAGCAAAAACAAACAGTCAGACTGGCACTACAGAGACAGGTATGGATGAGGTGGCGAGACAGGAATCCTGCTTGCGTGAGATGTAAGGCCGAGAGAGGCGGCGGGGAAGGGAGAGGGGGAGGAAAGGGGGGTGGGGGGGTCCCGGGAGAGATAAGGAGGTTTGTGGTCATTCACAACACAGAGGAGTGACCATTTGCTGGCTAGTGTTTGTTTGTTTGTTTGTTCGGCGAAGGGTGCGGGGAGGTGGGGAGAAGTCACAAAATGTCAGGCAGATAGGAGCGCTGCAGCTGGCGAGCCGGCCGCTGAAGGAGTGGCGAGTTTGCAGGAGTGTATGTAATTTGAAATACACTCAGGGTGAAGGTACATTTTACTTCCTCTGTGGTGCCTTTTGTTTCCACTGGACAGCGTTGACGTGGGAAAGATAATGAAATAAGGCCGTTATCCAAGCAGTCGTGTCCATTCACTCCTGTCGGGGAGCACACCGGCTGGAAGACATCACAATCCTGCAGACGTGAACTTTTTGTCCCCATATTTTACCAATCCGATTTTTTTCCCTCCTTTCATGTTTTAGTCATAGACTGAAGTATTTTATTCCTGTTACAGTTCATTCTTGAAAAGTTTACCCTTTGATACTCGAGAACATTCTGAGGTAAGATATCCAATGAAAATACAAATAAATCTTAATTATCTCATTCAAAATAATCACAAAAGTACATCCTTGAACCTTCAGTATTAGCTTTGAGGTCTTGTTTAACCAGACTGTATTTTTACAACTTTGCTTTTATACTGTGGATTTTCAATTGACGACACAATCGAACTCTGAACTCGAGCAACTTTTCTACATAAATAAGCTGTTAATGTTACTTTCAGTTGCCTTATTATTTACTTTTGAGTGTTCTGCTTTTGATCCCACACACACACACACACACACACACACACACACACACACACACACACACACACACACACACACACACACA
>JAUESF010000052.1:8558268-8578062 GCA_032274765.1 Malacoctenus tetranemus
ACACACACACACACACACACACACACACACACACACACACACACACACACACACACACACACACACACACAGAGGGTCTACAGTCACCATTTGGTCGTCTTATCTTCCCTGTCAAAGACGGCAAAGTTTATTAATAATAAGAAGTACTTCCGTCCTCTGTGGCTCTAATCTCAAAGTCTAAAAGAAAAAGGAAGGAAGGACGAGACAAGAGAAAGTTCCAAATTAATGGCGATGAATCCCTGAACCGCTGTGACATTATATTTTTCCAGCACAGATTAGCTAAAGCTAACATTTGGCTTCCAACAGCATCAGGAGCCAACCTACTTTCTCCCCCTTTTTTTTCCTCCTGACGGTTTTTTTGTTGCAGAACAGAGTGATTTCCTTTTACGCCCTCGGCACATGGTGGAGATGCTGCAATTGATCAACATCACTTTTAAGATCCCTTTGTGCAATGAGGCGCTTATAAAGACAGCAAAAAAAAATAGAGTTTTAAAGGCATATTTATCTTCTGTTTTGAAGGAAGCACTGAAAATGCAATTTGCCACATCGCTGATGAGGTTAGCAACACTTATGGGTCACGAGTGGACGGACAGGACAGGCCTCTGTTTGATGACACTGCGGTCCCACCCCAGCCAGCCAACCCCCCCACCCCACCCCCCTTCTTTGCTCCTCCCTGCCCAGTGAGATGGTTAGCATTGAGCTGCCATTAAGGGATTTCCTTTCTCAGGATTATTGACCTTCTGGGCTTATTTCCGAGGCTCGCGTGGGTCCGCAGCATTTCACAGCTTAACGTTTGTCACATTGCTGCCGCTGAGATGTATGTACAGTCTGGAGTGCCTTGTGACACGAGCGTCGCGGGGCGCATTCCTGTGTGAAATCGCAGCGCGGCGCGGCTCACGCGTGGAACACATTTTTTTGCAGCTGAAGTGAACGTCTCCGTTTGATCTGCTCCACAGGTGCGAGGATCAATGATGAGAATCTCTGAGGCCAGTCGGCCTGGTCTCCTCTGATCGGAACCTGTTAGTCACAACACAAATCTGCCACAGAGCACCGACACCCGGCACCATGGCGTGCTCCCTGTGGAAACTACAGACCTTCTGCTGGTTCCTCATCACTCTGGCACAAGTACACTCCACAGAGGGTGAGTACACGAGGAATACTCGTCTTTTCTTTTCACCCCCCCCTCTCCTTCTCACATCTCACCGATTCGGCCCGCTTTCCTCTTGCATCATCTGAATTGCAGGTTGTAATGTTTATTTCCAGCCGATCCCGGGTTTTTCCGGTGTTATTTAGGATCGCTGCGTGTGAAGTGAAGTTTGCGGCTCGTGCCAAATCTGCTCCTCCGAGTGCAGGCACTGCATGTGTAAGTAATGCAGCTTGGAGGACAGTGGGCACAGGCGGATGGGGGATAATCTTGAGTGGTTTCATTAGTTGGTAAATTGTGATTTGTCTGAGATTTTCTGCTTGAAAGCGTCAGTTGTTCCCAGTGGCATCAGAGCTGGATCCATTTGTAAATTCGCTGAAATGCTGCGTCTCGTGGCAGGCACGCGCGGATTTTTTTTTCACGTCCTCCAAAAGATATAAAGCTTAAACGTGTTTTAATCACGCCGCATTTAATTTTGATTAAATCACTCTCGGCTGTCATAATGCCGAGATTTATGCATGCGAGCCGCATCTCATAAACGGTATCCTGTACGTATTAGGCTGTAATCACAACACTTGAGGTGCATTACTTTAGAAGTTTAATGATTGGATTCAGAATAAACCAGATTTGGCATCTTTTAGTGCAATACAAGAGGAGCCATTACCGATTTGTTTCACCGCTGCCAACTCCTGAAGCTCCGGCCAACTCTTCACTATACCTGCTTTATTAGTTTCCCTTTTTTTCTCTTTTAAACAAGCTCAGCATTGCAGGATCACCGGTTTCACTTTGGAAGGTAGTGATTTCTCAAGATGCCTCATTTACACCGGAGCGAGTCACTCACTCCGGAGTGGCGCGCGCGCGCGAGAGAGAGCGTGCGCATTTTTCTGCATGTGTCATCTGGATTCAATTCGTTACTTCATATAGGAAATGTGAAATTTGAAGACTTGGGTGGTCTCCGAAGGCTCGGGTGGATTTAGGAAACACAGTTACAGGGATGACCTAAATGTGGCTCCAGTTAATCTTCTGTAAATGTCAGCACTTCATCAACGATCAAAGTCGGCAAGTTGCGGGACCTGTTTTTATGTAGATAAACCTTTAAAAGGAGGGCGGGGTGGATAGTTACCCCCTGAACGGGGTGTTTTTTTTTCTACATGATGTCGGAGGGGCTTCACCGCTCTGAGCCGGCGGTGTTTTCTCAGTGGGAAGCGAGCGCAGGATCACGGCTCTACACACGAGTGTGAGCAGAAGGGATGTGACAGGGTTAAAAACACATGTTGGAAGGTGTCCGCTCTGACTGGGGGTCCTGGTGCGGTTCAGGGATGACACGGGGGGAGCTGTTCTGAACACGGAGACAAATCAGGGCCAACGAGGAGCAAGCACAACAAAGGAAGAAAAACCCATTTATTACCTCGACATTTGTCATTCACCTCCTCCCCTGGTTTGCCACCCCCCACCCCTCCACCACCTCCTCCTTCCTGCCCTTCACCTCCCTCCCGTTTCCCCCCTCAGCCTGCGAGATCAGCCCAGAAACAGTTCATTACAAACAATATCCCCAAGTAAACATGCTTCATTAAACTGCGTCTACCCCTAATATCTTTTTAATGCATTTTTATAATTGAATTAAATGGGTTTGCGCAATGCTGTAAATAGTTTAAAGTTACTGTTTTCCTCCTTTTTCTCTTACCAAGGAAAACGTGGAAACATGCCCACGTATATATTTAGACCCCCCGTTGAGATTGATACTGTATCTGAGAGAGATCTGCTCGCGTCTGACCTCCTACTGTATACGATACACGCCTCATCTCATCTTCCATATTCGACTTCCACTGGTTGGACTCGCGTCCACGAGTGTGCGTCCGAGTTTGCTCCGCTGACTCACGGCTTTTTTTTTTTCCTCCAGAGCTTTCATCTCCTATTTTCTCTCGTTTTGTTCACATCTTAACCCTGCACAATTGCTCACGCATGCTCCCCGCAGCAGCCCAGCCAGGAGCATTAGCTCCTGATTTGCCCTATTGTTGTATCAATTAGGCTATTTTTGAACGCATGTCGGTAATAAATGGAGGAAGAAATGTATCTTCTCTGCTCTGACACACGCGCACACACACAGTTCAGAGGTGTCGCACCTACAGAGGGATCATTATAGTGCTCAGGACGGCTTTGCGTGGTGTTGAAACGGCAAGAAAAGCATTCTTTGAAAAAGATTCGACTGCTTTTGCAGATTTGGGGAATTTTGGACGTTGCTCAACACAGCGACTCTTCACTGAGCAATCGATCGCCCGTAATCCTGCTCTGACGCGGCAGTGAAAGCTAACGAATCTATTGCTAGCAAAGCAGCACCAGTTACCAAGCTACGAGCTTCGCCGCATCTTAGATACAAACTGAAAATGTTCAGCCAAGAAACGGAGGGAAAACACGGCTAACAAGGTTAAATTTTCCCTTTATTTGCATCAGAATTGGAAGATTTCTGATAATCAAGATGAAAAACTCATCAGATGGTCACTGGAACAAGCATGAGACTCCTGGTTTGAACATTTGTAGGTTACCCAGCAACATGGTGTCACGCTGCAGTACAAATTCTCCCCAAGTGTAATTTTGCTTGGTCCTACTGTCTTAAAAATAATGAGGTTATTCTGGGAGCTTTTATACATTGTCATTTTTTCCCCCCTCTAAATCTGTATGTACATGTATTTCAGCCGGCACTCTTCCCAGCATGTCTCTAATCCTTCTAAAGCCCACAAGGGCCTTGTTAAGACACAGATCCTGTGATCAGTCATAGTGGTACGAAACTAAATATCGTCTGGGATTTTGATTATATTACAGAATCCAAGCATTTTCTTCGTTTTAAAAGGGTCTACAGTGTACAGCTTGGCCTAATTCTTACTCTTAAAGACACTGGCTGAAGTTTACTTATTGCAGGAAGTCGTTTCGTCCTCTGTGGCTTTTAAACTAAAGTTTCAAAAAATGGGAAGGAAGGACATGACGGGGGGAAAAAAAGTTGGCCTCTGATGCGTTTATTGAGGTTGTCGTATTTTAATCTGCCCCTAGTTACCGTCAAATTTATGGCAGGGAAACACTGAATTATTGTAAGTTTCATTTTAAGGATGGATTTATATTTGACACGAGGGGCTGATGGGAGTTCTTCCAGGTGCACCGGCGGTTCGGCTCCTGATTGATAGTTGAGCGTTAAGTTTCCCTTGTTGATATTCAGAGTGCCGGATGCATGTGTTGTTGATGATCCGGCCGCGTTGTGTGTTATATTCCCCGCAGTAATTGTGTTTGCATTCTTTCATTTACTTTGTGTGCAGATCAGCCGCGCTCCGTATCACAGAGATTAATATCTCTGGAGTTGCATCTTAGTAACTTTTAATGTAATTTCTCGCCGTCTCGTTACAGAACAGGAGCCCGAGGTTCGGTTCATGTTCATTCAGTCGCACCAGAAAGTGATAGCGCGGAGGAGCGCGTTGCCAGCACAAAGTCTTTGTTAGATAGGAGCTGCTGAGAGGGAAAAGACTACTTTCCCTCAAACTTCCTTATTAGTGTTCACTGCAGCATATGATGATGAATTGTTAAACTTCCAAAAATGGTTTTGTTCGACTGTATGTCGAAGACGTCGTCTTGTTCACAATCTAAATGTATTATTCTGCAAATTCAATCTCGCTTCCAGTTTGCTGCTCGAGCAACAAATGTGTCTCAGGCATAATTTAAAGGTGCAATCTGTTCAATAAAATGCAATTCCACCTTTGTCCATTTGGGGGCATTTGGAAGCCCGGCTTTCAGAGTTTTCTTCAGTTTGTAAGAGTGGCAAACATTGCTTTATTTACCACTATAACAGAAAGTCTCACTGTGTTTTTTCCTGCTGGACAGAGAACACAGTCGTTCCTCCCGGTGACTCATTGAGTCATTTTGCACTGAAAATAATAAAAAATGTGTCTGAGGAACCTGTGGCGGCTTGGCTAGCTTCTTCAAACCTGGGAGTAAAACACAAAGCCTCTTAGAGATGACTGAGTGGATATTTTGTTGTAGTTTTTTATTTTATTCCTTAAACGTAAAATACCACATAAAGTACCTTCAAAACAGGCGGCCATTTTGAGGCGGGCGTGAGAGGTAGAAAAGTCACTGAAATCTCTGTCTCATCTATACCTTTCATATTGTTTTGCATGAAGACAAGTTTTTGCCCCGTGGTGTTCGGGGTGATCTTCTTTTGAAGCTGCAGGTTTATTTCCTTTTGTCCTACTCGTGTCCCTCGTGGATATCACCATAGCAACCCCCCCAGAAATGAGCTGAAGGTGTAATTTAAGAAGCAATAATATTTTTTTTTTTTTTTTTTTTGCAAACGGTGATGATTTACCCTTACAAGGCGTGATTAAATTGGCTCGGATGTCTTCCAAAAATAATTTAGTCAGGTCTGGTGGGGTTGAAAGGATTTGTATGTATCGGTGACAGAATAACAATTCACACCTCGGCTCAGCCACACGCTCGTCTTCAAAGGATTTCCCCGAGAAGAACGGCGAGGCAGAATTAGAGTGCGGAGCAGCGGTTCTGTGTCGGGCGGCGGCGGCGGCAGCGGGGGCAAAGTGTGTGACATGGCTGACACAGTGCCGCACATGAACTCGCTCGGAAAAACCGTCGGCGTGACATTTTCTCTGGAGTTTGTCTCCTCTTTCTCTTCTTCTTCTTTCTTTGTGGGAAGCTTCACTTTTCACGTCAGCTGATAATTGTGACGAAGATAAATAAAGTCACTGTGATTGGGGAAAGAAGGTACTTTTTGAGGGATTAAGTTGTGTTTATTTCAGTTGGAAGATCACGGGATGGGTTTTTTTTTGTACATAATTGAGAAAAAGCAAAGTGAAGTGGGTCAGGAGGATTGCAGGTAACACGAGTTCAACGACTTTTTTTTTCCTCCCTTCCTGTTGTCTTTTTAATGACAATATAAAAGCCACGCTCCGGTGGCCAAACCTGTAAGAACAAGCCCGACTCACCGAGAATTTCTGCTCCCTCCGCATACCCCGAAACCACACTATTGTCTCCCCTCAAAGCTGGAAATGTTTGAAGTGCTCGAGATTTCTCAAGGGCAACAGGGAAGGGCACCTTTAAAAAGTCCTCTCATTGTAACATGTGAAAAGGGAACCAGAAGAGTCTTAAAGCCTTCATCTCAAAGTCAATGGAGTGAAATAGACAATCAAGTTGTTCTGAAATGTAATTACTGGAAGTAAAAGCCGAAGGGGCTTTAATGGGAGCCAGAACCTGCAAGAACACAATCCAGTAACCCACCCCACCCCCCTCACTGCCCCGCACCACCACCTTTCTGATGTGGTTAGCCTTTTCTTTTAAGCATAAAAACGTATTTGTTTAACTTCATAAAGATGGCCGCTCGCTCATCTCATTTTATTTACGGCGGGGGGATTGTTGTGGTTTTCTTCCCCCCTCCGGCTCAGACGTACTGGGAAAGGCTGATAGCGATCATGGAAAAAAGATGGATATCTCATAGGTAAATTTGATCAGTTGAACTATAAACCTGATGTTATAGGCCGGTTCTTGGAAGGCAAAGGTACTGTGTCTGTGACCAATAATGTGCTTTTCATCTGCTCGCCCGTGCCACAGCCATGTCTGTGGAAAAAGCCAAGTTTCCCACTGCGTCGCCACACTTGTGTTCCCTGATCACTCAATTTCCAGCCTCTTTGAAGAGGCTGCCCGGTAGCTAATTTTGTGAATAGAAACAAATAACTTCTTAGGTAATTATTTTATGCAACGCTTATTTGCCTATTAGGGCAAAGTTTTTTATTGCATCCAATTTACTTGATGTTGAAACAGAGGCGGATCCGTTCAAGCTAACGGGCAGAGTTTCTCCTTTTGTGTCTTTAAACAACTTGTGTTAGTTTTTCCACCCCCCGTCCCCCGCCCCCCGCCCCCCTCCTGCTTGATGTCATCCCGGTTGTTTGTGTCAGACTGAGGGATCCTGGCTTCCCGCGGAGCCAGGCAGGCGTGGGGGCCCGTGCGCGAAAGACCCACCAGCCTGTCACGTCTCTTTCATCGCCAGCCAGGCCCGGCCAATAAGGAGATAAGGAGACAATGACTGGGAGAGCAAGCAGTGGCAAGGTGTAACCACAGCCCCCGGGTCTCCTCCCTGCCGAGTACTTCAAATCCTCATTAGGATTTTCAGCAAAGGAAGGAGGGATTTTCTGGATTAGGGCTTTGTCACAGCTGGCTCCAGGTTGGTGTTTGTCATGCAAGAGCATAGCAGAGCACTGACATCTTGCCCCCCCCCACCCCCACCCCCACCTCCCTCTAGACACAGACACTCCCTTCACCTGGCTTCAGAGGCAGCCAAAAAAATGCTCCTCTAACCCAAAATGTCTCAAACTCATAATTACCAACTTACTTCCCTTTTGGTAAAGGCTTTCTTTTTTTTCACACTTTTTTTCCAGTTGCTGGTGTTTGGTGTCTTGCTGGCGTGACCTGCTGCGTCAGCACCTTTTCCTAATGGTTATTTATGCAGCGGTAACCTTGGGACGCGTCATTAGGTTGTTTTTTTTTTTTTTTTTTGTTTACTGTCGCCGTCCATAACTCAGGTTGAGATCTGGGCCGTGACACTGACGCAGCGCTTCAGACAGGAATCACGGCGTCTCGTTTCAGCCTCGGCTCGTCTCCGTCATGTGTCAGTCGGGTGGAGGAGGAGGAGGAGGAGGAGGCATTGAGTTACGCGAAGTCGATGGTTTGATAATTTCTCCACCTATTTTAAGGTTCCCCCCCGACACTGTGTGTTGCGGCCTCTCCCCCCCCCCCTTTTTTTTTAAACCAGAACCTGCCGTCAATCTGGTCAATCAGATCACGAGTGTGGCCGGCTCCTCGCACAAAACAACGGGGCCGTGTGTCTCGACATGTTGCTCAACCTCTAACACGGTCCCTTAATTGGGTTTCAGCCCTGTCTGCGGTGAGTGGTGCAGCGTGACAGAGCCTCCGACTCGGTGTGAAACCGACCTCCTCCCATCAGTCTCGGCGCTGATCTGTGCGGATAATGGGCATTCACACGGGTCCCACGGGACCCTCGTTGGGTGGGATCACAGCCACCCCAGATTAGTCATTCACCCACATGTCCCTGTCTGTCTTGTGTTTTTACCGTCATGCTTTGTCTCACTTTGTTCTTGCCCAGGTAGGAGCATGAGGGTCCCTAACAAGTATATCCCAAACAATCTCCAAAACATGCTCCGATAACCCGTCCAAGTCTCTCCGTCTGAATCACGAGCGTGGGGGAAAACAAACACGGCTGATCAGCCCCCCCGTTGCGGTGGTCTATACCCTCCCCAAACCTATTTTTCACGGAGCATTTATTGTTTTTGTGCTTGTGGTGGTTGTGTGTGATCTGACCGTGGCAGATGTAACGAGCGGCATGTGGGCATCTCTGTATAAGCAGGCTTCAATTTGTCAGAGACATGCCTCTATCCCACAACCTGTGTTTTTATTTGCTGTGCGTTTCTTTACTTGTCTGCCGTGATTTGAACTCGGGAGGAGGGGTGGGGAGGGGGGCTGCGGGAGTGGCGAGGACGCACGTAAAGAAGTCCCGGCCCGTGCAACAAAAACCCAGGCGTTTCTCACTGAAGAAAGACTTACAGCTACTTGTGTGATATCAAGAAACGCAAAAGCTCTTAAGTTATTTAATTTATTTTTTTCCCTTCCTTGTGCTGCTGGAGCCTGTGTAGTGGACATCAAGGGGTGCAGCGCGCAGACCTCATGCGAGGACTGCTGATGAAGTGCTGTCTGGAAAGGGGGCAGGACGAGGAGAGTGTTTTTGATTATCCTCCGTCGATGGTGTTTCAAACAGGAACCAGCGTGCGCACCTCCAGCCCAGACGGGCGAAGCGGCTCGGCTGGTCAAAGGCCAAACGCAGCTTTGTTTCCTGTTTGCTACTGTAATGCGGAGGAATTTAAAGGTGATTAGACCTCGGTGTTCGGGGCTCACATGAATCGCAGGCGGTGTAATTCTCACTTGTTCCTCGGATGAGATTTCTCTCTAAATTACTGTAATGAATGGACTTCCATTGTGCACACTCGGCAATGTTCATTTGCAAGATGAATTATATGTATTTATCAATGTAATTTAGCCCCACTGCATCTCCTGATTTCAGCGCCAAGAGCAACTGAGGGGTGAATGCGCTGAAGTGGTCTTGAACTGCTATTTATGTAGTCATTGACTCGTGCCTATTCCATAACAGCTGAAACACCTCGTGTAAACAACAACAATCTGCAGGTGTTCGAGGGGAACGTAATCACGTTTTCATTGTGCGGATACCGTTGAAACAGCATGTTAGCGCGGAGGCGTGGGTGCGGGTCGGATGCCTCGCAAAGAAAGCTGATTGCAGGACATGTAATGACGGATTGAGCAAAGTGAGCATAATATACCCAAAGGGTTATGATTTCACAGATTCTACAGTTCACTGTGGAGAGTCAGATGGAAGATATCCCCCGCTCGGCCTTAGTGGGATCCTGTTTTTTTTGGGGGTTTTTTTTGGTCCCTTTGCTTTCATTCCCGATTTAAAGCAGCAATAAATCCTGAAGAGACTCCGTGAAACGAGAGGTGGTGAAAATACGCCCATAAATAAAAAAGGATTTAGAAGCAGGACCTTTTGAAAGGCCTCTGAATGCCCATTCACGCGGCTTGTTAAGTTACGAAGTTTCACCCGAACATGTGGTTCCTCTTCCTCTTTTAGCTCCGACTTCTTTCAGCTTTCTCTTTACGAGCGCAGTTTCTCATTAAAAACCTGCTTGGCTACAGGCCGCTGGAGTCAATAATGAAGTTGTTCAGCCTTTTGTCCGCTTTTTTTTTTTTTGTAGGTCCCCCATTTAAGACAAAGAAGTCATGACATGCTGGTTTACTCACTGTCAAAGCCCCACACAAGCCTGCAGGTCATTTGGACCGCGACGGTTTGACCCCGTGTGACTCAACTTTTGACATTGCGAGTCATAATAACCCCTGAGTGCATTTGTATGCCTGTGGCTGCGGGCGTCACTGTGGCAGCCCCGCTCCCCGACTTGACTCGCTGGGCTGGAGGAAGCGGCAATCAAGCGTGTTTATGTCCTTTTCGGAAACGTTGGAGATCACCACGAAATGAAATGTGGAATCAAGTCCTCCCAGTGAGCAGACACGGCAAATATAGGTAGGAATCTGTGTTTGGGTGAGAAACAAAGCCGGGAATTTCTTCTTGAGATGATGCCACATTCGCAAGAAAAAAATGCACCAGCAGAGCTGAAAACATGCTGAGTACATTAGTGACACAAATGGAAGTTTTGACCAATCATACAGGACGTGTCGCCAAGAACCAGATGCAACAGAAAAAACAACCCAGTCGCTTTGCTTTCTGCGTTCAGTATTTTTTTGTCTATTTCGTAATTCTGACACAGCTCGGCTGGACCTTCGCCACGTGTTCCACAGTCGCCCCTGCACCCTTCGCTTCCATCACACACACGCCCCCCCCCTCGACGTCCCCCAAATTATTTTTAAATGGCCAACAAGCAATAATTAAGGCCGATAAGCATGAGAGACATCTGATAAGTCCTTAAATGAGAACTTCAGAGTCCCCCTGCTGTGACTCGTGTGCGGGCTGGAAGCAGATGGAGGGCCGAGAATGTTGGGAAACAAGCTTTATCTGTGGACTGCGTTCAGATGAGGTTAATCCAGAAATGAGAGTTGGTCATGAAAAGCGCCGGGGACCTTCTTTTGAATGTTTCAGCAGTCGGTTCAGTGGAGGGAAAGTACATATAAGATGGAAGGTCATCTAGATAACATCCAGCCAGTGAATTACAATAACCCAAGCCCCCCCCCCCCAAAAAAAGAACCCTGATACATTGAGTTAAATTAAATTAATCCATCCTGAAAGCACAGGAAACAAAACTATTGTTGTCTCTGTGTAGCATTTGTTCGGGTGACTCCGGTGTATTCGAGTGGAATAGTGTTCTGTCACATAACCTGCGAGGTGGCAAGTGTGCGGTGTGGTCTGAATAAGAGCCGCATAAAGAATTCAGTTTGAGCAGCAGTCGTGTCATCAGGGCATGACTACCCTGTTGGTCAGGGAATTTAAATGCCAGGTGGGGGTCAGTGGAAGCGCTGGCTGAATAATGTGGCACAAATGCATACACATGAGAGCCGAGTCTTGGGATGAGGAACCGCTGCTGTGGTCTGCTCGAGGAAGTGCACTTTGGGAATGCAAACCAAGCAGATGGACCCTCCTCATTTGTGTGTACTGCCACTGGTGACCCATTGGGAAATGCTCCTGTATTGAATTGAGGAGCATCAAATGCTTCATTGGAGCAGAGAAGGAAGTCTGGACTACCGAATGTATCGCAGTCCATTTTTTTTCTTCCATTATTTGTGGTGGGAACTGTGGAAATGATATAAAGCACTGCTGACACACACAAGTACACACACACACACACACACGCACGCATGCATGCGCGCACACGCACGCAGCGAATTCACTCTGTGAAAGGCCTTTTTCAACCCCGAAAAAATATGAGTCACATCCGCCTCCTATTGAAACTTTGGATCATTTGATATGATCTGAAGTATTGTCACTGATAAGGCTGAGTAAAGAGTACCAGACGTGTCACTTAAAGCCACAGTGACTCTTAGCAGGGCAGTTTGGAAGTGACTCACAGGATCAGACCTTCATAAATCAAACACAATGCTGTCAGCTTCGCGGCAAAACGGCACAGTTTGATATTTAAGGTCAAATTACAGCTCGCATTGTTCTGGAGAAAAAACACTTTTTGTGTCGTTTATTCATTTGGTGAAGGCTTGAAGTGTGTTTACGTCTTGTGTGTCCCCACGCTGTCATAATAAAACGGGCACAAAGCAGCGGCCTCCTTTTGATAATCTCAAACTATATTGTGCGATTCGGCTCGAAAATCTACCAGTGACCCGTTGTTAAGGACCCCCAGATAAATTTGACTGTTTGATGGTCATCACAGCATTTTCATTACCACAAGATGTCCTTGCTTTTTGTGTGTGTGTGTGTGTGTGTGTGTGTGTGTGTGTGTGTGTGTGTGTGTGACCTAAAAAGCACTCCCTCTCAATTTCTCTGTCTTTCTCCCACACACACATACACACACAGAGACACAGACGAACACACACACACACACACACACACACACACACACACACACACACACACACACACACACACACACACACACACACCCTGTGCCTGGCCCCAGGGCTATCCGATATTAGACAGAGAGATGACACTGTGTGCTTGTGCGAATGCAGTCAGCCGACATGTGCAGATGATGTGAAGTCAATACTGCATTATGAAAAAGGGGGATTTATGACCTTGATGAGCCCCATAGAGCTTAATTAGGCCTAAAGGTTGATTTACATACAAGTGTACATGGAATTTGATGAGGCTGTGTTTTCCTGCTGGTGCGGAGCGTTTTCATCTCGTCAGGCAGCAACACTTGATGCCTCGTATTTGTTTGAATTCTTCTGGGTTTAAAAGGAAGAAGAAAAAAAAACAACAACTTTCTTGGCTGCCTGCGTTTCCAAGTGTCCATGTTTTGTCTGAACACACTAAAATTGTCAAGTACTAAGCTGAGGGATCGTATTTCTCTCCCGAATGATGGAATTTCCTGTATGATATTATGTGTCGAAGTACTGGTTGGAGATGGGGGGTGGGGGGTGGGGGGGGGACTAAGAGGGAGAAAGTCTCTGACGGGGTAAATTTCTGTTTAAAGAAGCCCATCTCAGCTGGGAGGAAAAAGGGCTCCTTTTTTTTTCATGGCATCCATTCAGAGAGAAATGACAAGATCTTTTTCAGAGTCATGTACCTATATCAAAGATGCTCCTGATAGCCCCCCTGCTGTTGCTATGGAAGTAGCAGAGATGTAAATGAACTGGAGTGAACTGGATGGTGGAGAATACAAATGAGGTTGAAATGCTCATTCTCCTGCTGCTCTTTGCCTCTTCGGCTCCTTCTTCTACTTCTCCCAACGTCTCTCTCTCTCCCTTTCTCTCTCTCTCTTCTCCCTCCATGAAAGAACATTTCTGAGGCCAGACACTAAGCTGTATATGCACATATTTGGACTCTACATAGATCTTGATGAGGGATTTACTCCTTTTCCCTTTTTTCCCCCTTTTTTCGCATTGTTTGTCGTGCTAATGGATCGACGAAACGAGAATAGAGAATCAATGCTTCGGTCCCCGCAGAAGATAATCTCTGCTATAAACATGAGGTAAAATGTCATGTTAGCGTATTCACAGGCACACAAGCTTTAGCTCGGGTCCACAAAAGAACAGAATAATCCACAGATGTTATGGGCAGAGTTACAGAGGAGATCTCCTGAACTGTTTGCTGTTGGCCGCGTCCAACGCACCAAACGGTGAAAGATGGGAACACAATGTCGAGCTAAAGTTAATGGGAAGGGATTCAAAAGAATGTTAATATCTGTCAAGCCGGTGGTGTAATTCTTCTTCACAATGGCCACACAGAGTCAGCGGTCTAGCTCACGCCCTGCTGTTTGCAGGATATATGCAATATTTTCTTTCTTCTCCTCCCCTGCGTGGACCTGACTTCTTAAGAATACATGCTGTTGTAAAGGATATTTCTGGATTATAGAATCAGCACTGTGGGAAGAGTCTTGACTTAAAGGTTTCTTTTTCCTTCACAGACTTCCTTTGCTTGTACCACAGATAGGGAGGAAAGGGAAGGATAGAGAGAGAGAGGGGGGGGCGTTTGCAAGGGGGGGGGGGAGGCAGAACCTCGAGGACTCAAGCTGTGGTTCCTGCGGCTCCGAGCTAATGCTGTAGGCCACACTTTTCTTTCACCCAAAAATCCCCCCAGCAAGCGACCTTGTCGGCTCAGGAGCGCAGAATAATGGCAGGCCCGGGCAGCGATGCTAGCTCATTTACAAGCAGCTGTTTAGCTCTCGTCAGCGCGGCGAGGAGAATCAAAGGGCCGCGCTAACGGCAGCCGACAAGCATCGGGAGCGTCTCCGTCACACTCCTCATTGGCTCTCGACAGAAAAAATTATCTGGTTTCACATCAAAATAATCTGGAGACCTCTTTTGTGCTCTGGGCACAATGATGGCAGCGTGAGTGGCTGAATGGGCCTTTTGATCAGCCTCTGCTTTGCCCCTGGATGAGCTGTGGAAGCATGTGTAACTGGAGTTACAAAGAGTCATTATTAATATGAAAACCATCCTGGATGGGAGATAGCCCCCGTGAAAAGCCCAGCGCGCCGCGTCGCAGTTCGGCGCCAGGCGGTGCTAGAACGGTTGGATTTGAGTGACGGAGGCGACGCGGGGTTTGTTCCCCTCGTTAAACACGCCGCTGTTTTGGGACGCCGCTCCCGGTGTGTGTGTGTGTGTGTGTGTGTGTGTGTGTGTGTGTGTGTGTGTGTGTGTGTGTGTCTGCTCGTCTCCCTCCCCGTCTGGGGAGCCGCCGCGTCCCTTCGGGTTGGATCGCGCGGCGTCGACACGGTGGAGCGTCTCTACATGGCTGAAGAAGATCCTAATGACTCCTCGTTTCTGTGAAATAGGAAGACATTTTGTTCATTACCTCTGCTTCAGTGACACTCATATCCTACCAGATGGTCACTTTCCAATTGATTTGGCTCATCTGTGTGAAAAAAAAAATTAATTAAAACATTACAGCACCAAAGAGACGGCGCGTAATGGCTCCATCTTACGTCGGGCGGAGGAGGGGGTTGTTCTTTAACTGCAAAGTCTGTACAGGCCTAATGTCATTACAAAGGTTACACATGGCAGTGAATGCCAGTCTGGGAATCTTCAAGCGGAGGCTTATCATTGGTGTAATAAAGTGCTGTAACCCACGGAAATACAGATCCTGTGCACCAGTGAAAGTCAATTACGAGCACGTTAAACAACGTTTACTATAAGCGCATGTCAGGAGGTTGAAGAGCTTGTGTATTTAAAGGACCCGGCCGCCTTTAATGCGCGCTCGTTGGATGTTTGAACGCCACTTCTCGGTCGGTGAATATTTGTTGTCAAGGTCTTTGTGGGAATTTCCGTCTTTGTGGAGAAAAAAAGAAACATCAGCAGAATGACGCGTTGGATTGTCGGGGCAGTAAATATCAGTCGTAAACGAGCAGGCCGGATGCAGCTCACACTGCAGGGTCCTGTGTGGCCTCCAAAACCTGTTGTTCATGCTACATTTGTTGCTAAGTGGAGCTAACAAAGCGCAACACCGAAACTCAGAACCGAACTGGATTTTAAGCTCGCTCTTGCAATGCTAGTGAAATGTTCGCAGTGCGGAAGCAACACTATTCATGAGTTAGTGAGTACGTGCACGCTGAAGGCTTCTGGAAACTCAAAGTTTTGCTTTCACACTGTGGCGCCACGTCGTGTTCAGGCCGAGATCTAAAGTGAGTCGAGCTGGCAGTGGTGTAAAAGCACCTGACGTCCTGAGAGAGAGAGAGAGACGCTTAATTTCTGAGGAAATTTCATCTCGATTACACAAAGTTTGGAGTTTCTTCGCACGGGAACTGAGTAAAGATTTGGAAATGCCATCATTGATGACTGTAATATCGTTTCATTGGTCCAGCCCGTTGGTGGCCGTGTGTGGAGGAGGAGGAGGAGGAGGAGGAAGCTGTGATGAGGGTCTAGCCAGCCTCGTCTCCAGGATTCAGCTTCCCACAATATAATTTTATTGGCTGCATCTCGATCCTCGGCTTCCTGTTGTTTAATTAGAACGGTAGAAAAAAAAAAACCCTGCTCCTTTCAGGTGTTTGAGTGAAAGATCTCTCTCTCTCTCTTTCTCTCTCTCCCTCTCTCTCTCTCCCTCTCTCAGCCTGTGAATGGTTTTTTGGAAGCACTATCACAGAGCGAAAGTACATCAAACGTGCTAAAACAACAGCTCAGATTTTAGGACTCTGCTACCTGTAAGAGAGGAAGGCGCCAAGTTTTCTCCCCTGCCCGCGACTCGTGTTTGTCCGCGTGCGTTCCAACGAATCCCCTCTCAGCTGCAGTTTTTCGTGCCTCTTGTTTTCGCATCCCCACGCGATGTGTGGCGCCATTTTGTTGGCTCAGCAGCCTCTTTGTGGAAAGCTCCGAGGTAGAAGACGTCCCTGAAACACAATATAGCAACTAGTGCTCTCAGCTGCTCCAATTAACTTGAGCTGCTTCAAGATGGGATTTCAGAGGATCAGAAGGAAGTGCAAAGGAAACCTAAAGACGACGGCTTAAGTACAGCCAACTCCTTCACCACGCGCCACATATTGATATGCCTGATGTGGTTTGCTGCTACCATATGGACAGTAAATAATCTTCATCTTGCGTTCCCTGAATAATTATGCTAATGATCCCACGAGCTAAATAATGATTACTTTTCTGGCTCATTTGAATGCTGAAATTATTCAGTTTAAGTAAGACAGTGAGCATATGATTTGTTTATGTTTGAACCAGCGTGATCATAATGTTGTTAATACAATCCATGATCACTGGTGCTTTTGTGGAACAAAAAAAAAAGGGATAAACATGATTTATTTATTTGATTGCTCTCCACTATCCAAAGAGAGAGAAAAACAAATAAACAACATAAATAAAATATATAAAGTGAAACAAACAGATGTTGAGTCAGCATGGTGGAATAAATCATTCGATTTTAAAGCCTTTTGTGTATTTATCATGTTGAGTTTCTTTGTTGTTGTTTACCTTGAACCCATCAGCACTGTGTGCAGTGTGAAGACTCTGGTATATCCAGCTTATCTTAATTATGCCAAATTACATGTAAAATATTGGAAAAATCACTTGGGTGACACTGAACTGCTGATGCTAAAATAGGTAGTTGTATCTGCTGCACTGACAGTTGTTTACCCCCTCCCCCCTCCCGCATTGATTTATCAGTGTCAGTCATCTGCACATGCACCAAAAATACCATCTGACACCAGAGTGAGAAAGTAGTTCAGCCCGGGGCCTAATCAATGGAGGGAGAGGCTGTTTACGGCCGCGCTTTTTGGTCCATGATGCACAAACGCAGCTGGCGAATAAAGTGCGCTTCGAGGACGGCAATTTACTTTGAGATGCTGAAGTCGGAACACGAAAACGCACCTCTATTACGGAGCCTGTCATCAGCGCGGTGGAAAAGTAGCTTGTGTGTTTCAGCGGGAGTCTTACAGTATCCTTGAGCATACATTTATCTCCTCGTTGCCGCTGCCTGTTTTGCTCTTCAAGCGGCGCGACCAAATGGTAAGAAACCAGAGGCGGCGGCGGCGGCGGCGGTGGAAGCGTTCTGCAGAGTGACTCTAAGTGTTCTAGCAGGGTTCCTGCGGCACGGCTGGGGTCTGCCTGTGGATTTGGGGGCGATCAAACTCCGAGGTCCCCGCACATGGTCAAAAAATCAGATCACTCCCCCCCCGCCACAGAGCGGGCCAGCGCTTGTTAATGCATCCCACCCAGTCATAAGCATCTCAATTGATCCGTTTAATGACTGTGTGACCTTTATAGGAAGACAAGCGCGGTTAAAGTCATGGCTCAGCAGTTCAGCGAGGGGGGGGGGATACACGTTCAAGTGTGTTGGGTGTCAATTTGAGTTGTGTGTTTGTATTTTAATACTTAGGTGAAACATTTCAAACTTTATGAATAATGTTATATTCATACATTCATGTCAAGATTCATGTCATTTAAAATGAAATGAACTCTTTCCCACTAAAAGTCAAACATTGCACCAACCCCAACTCTAAACTCAAATAGAGTCATGAACCCTTTAAGATGATTGCATGCAAGAACTTCTCAGTGATATTCCAAACTTTGGAAATGCACAATTTTGCACCTGCACAATATTTCCCATTAACTTCACGTGTTTACTTCAACCTTTAGGGTTTTTAACAGCGTCAAAAATGATTCCCCAACTCTTTTTGCTAAACTGTCAATGAAAAATAAACATAATTTATGTGCTGTAAGTCTGGCAGTTACTCGCAAACCGATCAACTTTCCAGTGATGTTCTATATATTTACTGAAAAACAGCTGAATCGAGACCCTCACATTTAAAACGACTAATTATATCAAACGTATCCAAAGGCAAAACCACTTTCAATCGATGGATTCGTGTGTTTTTTTCCCTGCAGCTTTTTAGTGATAAAAACAATCGCAGCCTCTTATTTCCTCGTCTTATATGCATATTTTTTTCTGAAGCTTTGACATTTTCTCAGCAGTGCTGAAAAGTAGACGAGCTGAAAGCTGTCAGTTTTTTTCTCGGACCAAGTATCTGCTGAGAGGAAACCAAATAGACCAGCCTCCATTATACAACTGCCATTTTCATGTCACGAGTATGAAATATGTGCTGTGGCTCTGAGTGATATTTTACATAGGCGTCTTATACTTACTAAATACTATATTGCTGTCTTTCGACAAAGCTATACTGGAGCGCGTTGACATGAATTCCAGATCGGCTGTCAGGTCCGACTCCCAACATGCCGCGTTTCCATTTTTTTTTTGCTTTCTCGTTTCCATCTCAAGTCAACATCTCTGATAAATTGTTTATCACCTTAAGCGTTTCTTTTGGACTCCAGAGAGAGAAAGAGAGGGAAAAAAAAGTAAATTGCAACTGATTCCTGATCCCACACGAGCACATCCACTTCTTCACGTCCGTCGCTCACGCGAGGAGTCGAACGGAGGACCTTCCCTGGCGATGGCTCGGGTGGCGCGCGGTCACGTCCTTTGTTTACGCTCGGCTCTCCGCCGAGCACCTTCAGGAGGAGGACTCTTACCCGATTGGTGGACGAACAAAGGATCTGGCAACGCAAACTGACATTTATCTTCCTTTGTGAAATACCACTGCAGCGTTTCCCCGGGCCAGCCGCACAATGCGCAGCTCTAATCCGCTGCCACTGTAGTTTAGGGTTTAATCTGACAGAGATAATTGTATTGGTAGTTAATTGATGAAGCGTTCAATAGGCTAAAATGAACCCGGCCTTTTCTTGGCCAATTTCGTCGACGCCTTTAAGTGAACCGCTGCCAGAGAGCGTCTCACCGAATCCTCATGAAAAGAAATAAAGTGCCTGGTAATTATAAACAACTACACGTATGGATCACTCCGACGTGTCCAGGAGCAAATTAGGAACAAATTAGTGCATGAAAAGTAGGAAGGACACTCTTTATTTTCCCCCGCGACTGTGGACTGAACCTCATTAGGGAAAACAGAGCCTTTGGAAACAACTAACAACAGCAACAACAACAACAACATAGCCATCAACCAAGTTGCAGGTAGCAGCGCTGTTATTTAAGGCCTGGCAGAGGTGACAGAGTCACGGCCGGGTGCAGGGAGACTCCAGCTATTATTCAGGGCACCATTAGCTTCATCCAACGGGCTGAACAGGAGTGACAGCTGGCTGTGTTTTGCACGCGCACCCGCCCACAAGGAATAATAATAAAAACAAAGCATTTAGAGAGATCGATTGATAAAGATAAATATAGATAGAGATGGATATAGATAGATATTGATGAATTACTGAAGTTTATGGACGCAGTTCAGTTTGAGTTGCAGTATGGCTTTTGGCATTGTTCATATTTGCAGAGCCACAATATTGATTTCTTTTCTATTTTTCCTACTCACTCACTCTCCCTGAGAGATACACACACACACACACACACACACACACACACACACACACACACACACACACACACACACACACACACACAC
>JAUESF010000052.1:8616731-8635810 GCA_032274765.1 Malacoctenus tetranemus
GTGTGTGTGTGTGTGTGTGTGTGTGTGTGTGTGTGTGTGTGTGTGTGTGTGTGTGTGTGTGTGTGTATGTGTGTGTGAAGTTTTCTCCTCTGATCTCTCCTCTCGCCCTCTTCCGTCCTGTAAACAACTTCACGGGAAAATAAAATTTAATTCGAATCGACTCGACTTGACTGTTCCCTTCTTGTTTTTCCTGTCAGGCACGGCGTCTTATTTATGTGTCCTCTCCACCGGGGACTGGCACCCGAAGGGCCCCGATCTCAGCAACTGCACCTCCCACTGGGTCAACCAAGTAGCCCAGAAGGTTTGTATGAGCGCTGCCTCGCTGTTTTTCCTCCGAGTGGAACGCGTCTCTCAAAAACACTGGGCCGCCCAGACTAAATAATGTACGCCGGCGTGTACACAGACGGTATCTTGAAAAGGACTCGAACGATGAGGCAATGTGATTCCTCGCTAAAGTGACGATGCCAATAAGTCTGGGTCAAATTAACTGGAAAGAATCATTTCAGTGCAACAAACAAGAAGCGATGTGTGCAGTGTGTTTAGGAGAAAACACACAGCACACAGTGGATCCACTGAGAACATGCAATTACTTAAATTGCAGTATTTACAAACAAAAAAGTACTTTTGTGCTTCTTTTTCTACAAAAACACTCAAAAGTATTGTTCATTTTTTAGCACCATGAGATTGATTGTCACTCAGAATCACTTGAATATAAAGTAAATGCAAATTTCTGAAATGAACAAAGTTGGAAGACAATAGTCACACGATGACAAATTGTTTCATAAACAAAAGTAGATTGAAAGCAGATTTTTCTTCCAGTAAATGGAAATCAAACAGTTTGAAAATTACATTTGCCAGTAAAAGTACAAGCATGTGAAAATACCACTGAAGTAGTCATGCGTGTTTTTGTGGTTTTATCACTCAGACTCCTGGTAAGTACTTTGCTAAACTTCAGTCAAATTAAATGTAGTAAAACTGTCGAGCAAATTGTATAAAGTTTGGATCCGTCTCATAAAGTACAGATGAAAGCAGTGAAAAAGTGTCGATCTAAATCGCGCCTACGTATGCATTTCTTAGCGAGTCGTGCTAATTTGCCAAAGTGGCGTCTTCCAGATTAAAAGACTTCTATAAGGAATAGAAATATATGTTTCTTTACTCCTCAGTTTGATGAAAGCTTTGACTCGCGACTAAACAGAAAACTGCCGTCGCAGCGACTCTCCTGCATCAGCTGAACATCAAACCTGCAGTTAATACGCAGCGTGGCGGCGACTCATTCAGGAGTGACTTGATGTTTATGAGGAAAAAACGGTTTCATAGAAGAACCTTCCCAGTCGGTCTTCTCATTTTCCCCTGAATGGTTTCTTCCCCCCCTCCCATCCGCAGATCCGCAGCGGCGAGAACGCGGCGAACTTGGCCAACGAGCTGGCCAAGCACACCAAAGGGCCCATCTTCGCCGGGGACGTCAGCTCCTCGGTGCGCCTGATGGAGCAGCTGGTGGACATCCTGGACGCGCAGCTGCAGGAGCTCCGGCCCAGCGAGAAGGACTCAGCAGGGCGGAGCTTCAACAAGGTAACGCCAGCCACCGCAGCGAGGAGAAAAACGGCAATGAACGAACTCGGTTTGTTAGATTTGGTCTGTTTTTGATCGTGGCAAGTCTGACATTTTACTGTTAGAATTGATTTAGTTAGTTTTGTCCTGTATGATGAAAAACTGTCAAAGTGTGAAACTTTTAATTTGAAGCATCTTTAGTTCGAGCTCTTTAAACCAAATATTGTCCATTCATTCTTTTATGGCTTCGTCAGTCGTTGCTATTTTAACATGTGATTCAGAAGATTGATTAAATGTTTATTATGTGATGGAGCATTTTTTGCTAAAAAGACACAAATTACTTTACATTTAAGAAAGATTTTTCAAAACATATCCCAATAATATGTAGAGTAAGAGTTTATAGTGTGATTGCAAAAAAGAAAGCAGGATGAGAAGCTAACGATTTATAAAGGAGACATTAAAAAGTGTTTATTGCACTGCAGTTGGTCGACAAGAACGACAGACATTTGAAACTAAGTTCAGATAAATATATAATTTCTGTGCTACATCAGATCAGTAAAAGGTAGCACATCACAGAACGCGCGCTGAAGCAGGTCAGCAGAGCTCCGATCAGCCAGCCGGACGATGAGTCGCGGCCGATCGGCACGTTTGACAGTTTGCGCTCACAGATCTCTGACATGCCTCGTTTTCTACAAAGCCTTGACTCCAGCTCTTGTGAACATGTGCAAATTACGTCTCTCTATTTTTTTTTATCTTTCCTTTTTTTTTCTTTTCCAATGTTTTTAAAAAAAAAAAAAAACAAAAAGATTCAAAAGCGAGAAAGGACATGCAGGGCATACATGAAGGTACTGAAGCCACGCTTCTGCCCACTCTGCTTGCTGCTGTCCCCTCTCTACTCCTGTCACACTGTTTCTGCCCCCCCGGCCCCCCGAGTCCAGCAGCATGCGCCCTCTGCACTGTCGTGTACTCCCGCCTCCTCCCTGTGCGTCCTGCCTTTATTTCTTTCTTTTTTTTTTTTCTTCCTGTTGTTGTTTTTGTTTTTGAGTAATTGCTTCACACGCAGCCACAGATGTACTGAAAGTGCTCTCTAAGTCAAAGAGAAGTCATTTCCCAGTTTGTTGGCGTGACTTCTTTTTTTCCTGGACGTGTTTTGTGTCTGTGTTGCTCCTCCCCCTCTGTGCGTCCACAGCTCTGGTGTATTTTAGGTTTTTTTTTGCCGTTCATCCTGCTTTTTCACCCTCCCCCGTTGTGTGTTTATTGTGTTTACACGAGACTGCACGCCTGGATGCATAACAACACAACTCAAGCAAACATCCTACTCCTACGTCCCGCTCATTATTCATCTGATGAAGGATTTACTGCTTTGTTGGCTCTTTTTTTCGCCCCCCCTGTCTTTTATGAGCGCTCCATTCAATGTGCCACACTCGTGAATTCACCGGCTCACATGGGATTTATTAACCCCGCCCACCGCCCCCCCCCCGCCCTTTTTTTTCTTCTTCTTTTTTTTAAAATTCCCACGGAGCGTCACCCGACCTTCGGTAAAAACCGCGCCTCCTCTTCCTCAAGGACGCGCGTTTTAGATCATTTGTTTCCTAAATTGAAGGCGCCAGTCGGAAACTCTGCGGAGGTAATGGGGTCGGCGCAGGTCAGGGTGCGTCTCGGGCTTCCTGGGATGCAGTGGCTTTCCTCGGGTCCACGCGTCGATGTATTTTGGAAACGCCGCGCCACCCCGTGAGGGACGCCAGTGTCCTCCTGCTGCCACCAAAGTCACCCCTCTCCACCCAGATCACTCCTGCGGGAGGGAATCTAAGTGGATCAAGCTAATTAGCCAGTTAACGGCCGCGCGCTCATGCAGCGAGCAGGGAATGGGGCGGAGGGGCGGGGGGTGGATGCATGTATCCACTCATGCCACATCCGACTCGAAACCACCTTGTTTTGTTCCTCCAAGTTACGACATGCAGATTTGTATTTACAGGAAGTGGCAGTGTTCAAGAAGGAGTGTCGATGTAAATTACAACATTTATTTGACTAATGACGGCATTAGGGCCTCTAAGCCTGGAATTGATGAGTCAACGGTATCTGACATCTGCCATACTCTCCGCCACAACACGCTCGGTCCCCCCTCACTCCCACCACCCTCCACCCTCCGCCCTCTCCGCCAGCTGTCGCCAGCATTGATTACCTGATTAGACCCATCGATTTGATTATTTCCTGAAGAAAAACCCTGGATTGTCTGGATCCCGGCGTCCGATATGTCCTCCCGACGTGTGAGCCTGGGAAAAAAAAAATTTGCTTTGACTCCGCACTTAAGATAACATAAATTGCTTTTCGGCGCTTTCTTAAGGTGATTTAAAGGCTCAGTGTTTTGGTAACATGTTTAAACATGCCAACAAATCACAGGAAACCGAAGGCTTCTCGTCTGAAGTTTTGCAATTAGGGCGTTTAAATGGAGGACAGCGTCGGGTGGTTTGGCTCTCATCAGGCCATCGCTTAATATCCTGTTATCGGACCGGCCTGATAGGCTCAATACGCCCTGACACTAAGTGTCTGTCTTCGTGCAACGTCCTTGAAGAAAGAAACTGAATCCTGGCCATCAGTGACGCGCCCCCGCTCGCCTCCCTCTCAGCAGTTCCTCCTTCATGACCGCCACACTATTTCTATTCCCTCGTTTGCAGCCACTCGTGTTTTTATGTAAAAAGAATGTGATTTTTTTTCTTTTTCGTTCCCACTTGTGTAATTTTAATCCCCCCCCCATGTGATTGTTTACCCCAACATTTCATGCATTCGTTCCCAGTGTCTGCATGCCACTGCTCGTGGTTGCTAACAAAAGCGTTTTTTTCCCCCTCGAGCTGCTCAACTATCTTTGTTTTCTCTCTTTTTTTCCTCTTCTTTCTTTTGTACTTTCTTTCGGTTTCGACGCAGGCCATCGTGGACACGGTGGACAACCTCCTGCGACCGGAGGCCCTGAAGTCCTGGCAGGACATGAACAGCACGGAGCAGACCCACGCGGCCACCATGCTGCTGGACACGCTGGAGGAAGGGGCCTTCGTCCTCGCCGACAACCTCGCCGAGCCGGCCGTCGTCAACGTCCCCGCGGACAACATCAGTGAGTGGAAGGCGGCGGCGGGGGTTTGTGGCGAGCGAGTGACAAGCATTGAAGATTGATGCAAGCTCAGTTAATTTGATTACTTTTAGTTCATTGAGAGAGTAACTCCTGTGATGGGAAAACAAGGCCGCCTCATAAAAAAGGACTTTGTTTTCATAATAAGCGTTTAAACCTCGAGGGAAGAGGAAAAACAACGCATATTAGGTTTAACGAGTCGCTTACTGACAAAGTGATGAATATCAGACAATTAAATAGACTGGATTCTCTGATTGCACGCGCTTTCTTTATAAATGTGTGCGTCTAGACCTTGTAACTCTATACATTAATGTGAACATTAGCCTGCTGTGGAGTCAGAAAAAAAAAAGTACATGGTTTATCCACCAGCCGCCACCTCCTTCTCTTGTTTTCTCCGAATAATAAAGGCTGTTTATTGTTGGGGGTTTTTTTCCCGCCTCTCCAGCACTGTTTTATTCATATTAATTAGAGATTCAGTGGGATGAAACAATCATTTTGTGATTGACGTTTTTATTGTGTAGCTCACTGTCACCCAGATTAGATTTAAGAGGTAATGTTCACACGAAGCGTTCATGCGTCATTTGGTCTTTTTTATGTGGAGCTTCTGCTCGTACCGAAGCGCTCCACTCTTTTTATCCTCGCATCGAATTCGAATAGCCTGTAAAAACCTATTAGTAATTGATTCTAATCCCTCTTTTATCCCCTTTTTTTTTGTTGTTGTTGTTGTCATGTTTCGTCCCTCCAGTTCTGAATGTTTACGTGCTCAGCACAGACGGTCAGGTCCAGGACTTTAAATTTCCGCAACCCAGCAGGGGCGGGATCTCCATCCAGCTATCGGCCAACACGGTCAAGCTCAACAGTCGAAACGGTAAGCCGGGAAAAATCCAATGCGACTGTCTTCAGACGCTGTTTTTAGGAGAAAGGAGAAAAAGACTCAAATAAAATCAAACTATTTTTCTAAAGATCAACGTAAAAATTTTAAGTTTTCTTTTTTCACCTCTAATTTGTGTGTTATGTTTAAATTTCAGTTCTATTTCAGCTTTTACAAAATAACAAGGAGGATTAGCAGCATGCCTGCTTCTATTTCTACATTTGTTGCGTGCTTGGAGTGTAAAAATGAAGTACCTTACAATTAATCATGTTAATTTTTTTTCAACGCATTCTTTTTTTTAAATCAAAATTACCACATTGAAGTCGCATCTCTCGATTTAATTCAACCTAACTGAGAGAAGCTGTTTATGATATTTTGGACCTTTCTTTTCTGGACCTCCTCTGCACAGTTTGTCCTCGCCGCGTTGTTCCGAGGCTGCGGCATTTTTCTCCCTCCTCCTCCTGTTTCTGATGAATGTTTGAACGCTCCCCCCTCCGCAGGAGTCGCCAAGCTGGTGTTTGTGCTCTACAAGAACCTGAGCCAGTTCCTCAGCACGGAGAACGCCACCATCAAGATGGCCAACGAGGCCTACGGCCGCAACGTGTCGGTGGCCGTCAATTCTGACATCATCGCCGCCTCGATCAACAAGGAGTCCAGCCGCGTGTTCATTAACGACCCGGTGATTTTCACCCTGGAGCACATTGATGTGAGTCCTCCTGCTGGCGCGAATGGAGAGGTCATATTAAAAAACACCAGGAGGGAACTTCCAGGGTAGACGGAGATCCTGCAATTTGAATTGTAAATGTCTGTCTGGGTCAGTCGGCAGTTTATTTAAGTCATTGAACATCAAATTAAAGGAGTCTTTAGAACCTAAGTGAATTCTTAATGAAAACTAATTCTTTAATCAACATTGGGATATAAATGATACCCATTTTCTTTTATGGTGGGGGAAATTAACTCCTAGATTAGCCCCACAATCTAGGATGAAATTACTGGAGCACCAATTATCTTTCGTCTTTTAAAGTTGTCACTGGAGTTCCCAGAGGGCCGCGCGTGTCTCCATCCTTTATCAGAGAAATTGTGCAATTCCAAAGACGTGCCGTCAAACAATTATGCTTCTCTGTTATTAAGGCCTCATATACCACAACCATGCTTCGGTTGATTTGGCAAGCATGTGCCAAATGAGATACAACATATGAATTGCTTCATAAGAGCTGTGAAGTGAAAAATCCTCATCCATATCTGTGCAGAAAAATACTTTGTATGAGTAGGGGGTAAATGGCCTCTGTGTTCTACATGTGCTTCAATTTCAGGAAGTCAATTATTTGGACACTTAACCATATCTCTTGTTATCTGCAGATGGAGCACTACTTCAACTCCAATTGCTCCTTCTGGAATTACTCTGAGAGGAGCATGATGGGCCACTGGTCCACCCAAGGCTGCAAACTTCTGGACTCCAACAAAACGCATACCACCTGCTCGTGCAGCCACCTCACCAACTTCGCCATCCTCATGGCGCACCGAGAAACCAAGGTACGTGTTGCCAGTTTATAACATCAGAAGGGGGGCGTTTATTCAACTGTTTACCCCAGTGGATACATTTTGAGATCTGACCTGAGACTACAGATAAAAACTAGTCAGTCTGGACAAACTTAGCCTTGATTTTTGTTTGTTTTTTTATATTTTTTTAATGAGCACTGTCGCTATAAAAAAAAATTAACATGATTTAGTAGATGGTTTCTCACTAAGCTGTCCTTGTTTCTGGGTTTGAGTGAATTTTATGTTTTCATTACCCTGTTTTCTTATGGTCAGAGTTGCCAGATTGGGCGAGTTTTCCACATTTGGGGGGCTGTTTTGAAGTCTCTGAGTTGTATCAATAAAACTGATGTGCCTTCTCACTAATTTAATTAATTTATTTTCTGTTGAAATGGTCGAGAATCTTCTGAAACAGGCCGAATTATCAGTGATAGTGATTGGCTAATTGATTGTCCTGACCGAAGGCCATTGGGCACTGTTATTTCTGAGTGAACTAAATGAGGCTAAAGGAGGTTAATGGTGAATCTCAGGTGTTTGGAGTCGCTCACATTTTGTATTGGTTTTGAAGAGCTTGCTTTCATTTGCTGGTTTGTTCTGAATGACATGCATATTAACATAAAGTTTCAACAGGAGTCCTTTCAGAGGTTGTGGTTTGGGCTGGTTAACATTAGATTTTGTGCTTTTTGTGTTGCATTTGGGCTGGAAACTGTCACTCACATCTGGCAACCCAGGATGGGGTGTGTGAGGAGGCGGTGGCATGTTTTCTTGCTGCCCTGCTGACTCTCAGCGTATTCCTCCGTGCAGGCCCTGATTTCAATTCATAACCTGGATTCGCTGCACTCGGGCTCTTGTTCTGCGAAGATTTCTGCTAATTTCACCCTCAATGTGCTAATTCAGGTTCACCAGCTTAGCAGATAACAGCAACTTCTGTCTCTCCTTCTGGTTCTCCTCCTCCTCTCTCCTGCTTAGGATGCCACATGTTTGCTTTTATCGCCGCTTCCTTTAGCAGTAATGGTATTTGTTAAGAATGTTATGTGTTTGCGGCGTTGGAAGTGAGGCTTACCGAGTTGGAAGCGCCGTCCAGGTTGAGCCTAAATATACTTGCTTGGCAGACTCGTGCAGGAACAGCTGCGGATACCCAGAATACGTACTAATTGTGTTTATACGAGTTTTTGGAGAACACGTTATACACATGCGCAGTACGTCATCGTCTGCCAACACAAACATTTTCTCTTTCCCAAAATCCTCTTTATTTACAGTGAATATTTGCTCAATATTTGCATTTTTATTGTTTTTAAAGTGATTTTTGTTGAGATTTAGTTTGAGGTGGACATTTTCAAATCGCTCCGACTCCAGTGCGAGTGTATTCTGTAAAATACCAGCAGATGCTGAGTTGTTGGCCTTGTGTGGCGTCGCCGCACAGGCAGAGTTTGCACGGTCACAATGAGCCGTGCCAACGTGTCCGTGCGCAGTCCTCCTCCTCCTCCTCCACAGCGCATTTTCTCCCTTCAAAATTTATGTTGTGCTTTCCCCAGCAGCAAGGAAGCAAAGCCTTAAACAGAAGCCCAAATCAGTCCAACACAAATCACTCCGCATCTTAAATCGATTTTCCCCACTTGCAGGCGCAGGCTTTCAGGGCTGCTATAATTAAACCACTTCTTAAAAACCCTACTTTTGATGTAGTTGTTTACATCCAGCCTTTTTCTTTATTTCTGCAAGAAAGCTGTGTGACCGCTTGCACAAATATGTTGGAGATCAACAGTCACAGTAAGCTGTGCGGCATCACTTGGAAACCGCACCGCTTTAAAAAAAAAGTACCAGTTGTTTTTTTTTTTTTTTACTACGTCAGATGTGAACTCGAGTCTGATCACAACATTTTGGTCCACGACACTGAAGGATAAAGGAGCAGCTCTGCTCTGGCTGCGTGTATTTGATTGTATATGGGCATGTGAGCAGTGATGCTGGAGAACCAGAAGGTTCTGTGTTTGGTCCCCTGCAGAAATCATACAATGTTACATTTTTATAATGTTCAGGTCACACCCAACTCTACTTATCTAGACACATGGTGACCAACAAACCCAAGTAAACAGAATGATTTGCTGGGAAAAAAGAGGCCCTTCAAAATAAAAGCAAAGGGAAATTTTGGAGGTCTGCTTAGATGATAGAAAATATCTCCTCCCGGTTTACTTCAATTTATAAAAATCTCATTTTGAATAAGTATCCAAAGTCTTTAGTTTTATTGAAAATTTTGGTCCAATTCACACATGAAATACTTTTAAATGGCTGCTTTCATTCATCCAAACTATGGTGCTCAAATTAAGACAGTTTAGTTTGTGTCTGAAATGATTAAAGCCATTCGTTATGATAGCGACGTCCCTGTGACTCTGCGAAGGACCCCCGGTTGGTTTTAAAGTGCTGCAGCGGGAGTCCTGACTGGCAGGAGAGGTCACACGCGTTTGCGACTCAGGAAGTCCCGGAATAGAGAATGAAAACCTCCCCCCGTACGTACGAGGCCATTAATGGAAAAAGCTCCCCCTATATCTTGAAAACCCCTCATAGTGCCGTATCATCCCAACCGATCGCACGCCTCATTCCCAGAGGACGAGCTTATTGGAGATTCCTCAGGCCTCCAGAAGTAGCCAGCTCTCTGTTTAGGTTCAGGAGGTTCCCTCTCTAATTTTAAGTTTAGCCTCAACACTTTATTTCTTGTTGGAGCTTATAGTCGCTGCTGACTCAGGTGACCCTAGAGCATCCTTTCGTTATGCTGCTATAGGACTTGGCTGCTCAGGGACCTCCCATGATGCACAGAGCCCGCTCTGCTCTCCTCTCTCCATGTAATTCTCTGTAGCACCTACTTTGCGCCCTTTCCTCTCTGCCCTCTCTCATTAGACCTTTCTGCAGGAGTCCCTGGCTATATGCCTCTGATTTGCAGCGACTGGCCCGACCAAGCAAGCAAGCAAGCGAGCTACTCATTGTTTATCCTTTGTTGTTTCTCAATAGTCATCTTTTCTCACTGCGCTCTGTTCTCACTCCAGCCGATTGAGGCAGACAACCGCCCACCCTAAATCTGTCCTGTCTGAGTTTCTTCTCTTTTTTTTTTCCCGTTGGAGAGAAACTTTCAATCCCCACTTCTGCCAAGTGTTCTCTCACGGGGCGATTGTTGGTTTTTTGGACGATGATATTTTAGGGTCTTGAACTCCCTGTTTTAAAAAGAAATGATTGAATGAATGAATGAAGGGAAAGGAATCACTTTGTTTGTAAATGTGTCCCGGTTCACACCAGGGAGCGTCCTGGGATTCTGCTGCTTGAAGCGAGTGCTCGGAGGCAGAATTAGCAGGAGGAAAGAAAAAAAAAAACTCAGCATCTCGATAGGCCATAACTGACTAAAAACGGAAGTTCGTCCTCCCTTTGCCCGGCTTGTTTACAACACAAACAAAGAATTGTGTAACTCTAAACTCGTGTGGTCTGTGGTTTCCTGTTATTACATCTGTGTTTTACCCAAATTCGATTGGACAATTTCCGACATTTTTATGCTCGTCTGTTTGTTTAAATTAGAGCACTTGGCTTTGTTTGTCCTTCTCAGAGTTGCAGCGCATTGTCTGGCAGCTTCCGTGTTTTTAACAGCAGCCTCGCATTAAAGGGGAACGAGAGTTAGCTAGCTTTTGGGAGCTGGTTCGCTCCGGCCGAAAGAGGACCGGACAGCAAACTAACGTCGATCGGGATGAACTTAAACTGAATCAGTGGCAGTTCGTCTCTGCAGAAACTCAAACTGACTCACAAATGTACAAATTACTCAGTCGTGAGGTTTTTTTGCTCGCTACATGAACCCTTCTGTGCGCTTCTTTCCCAGAGCGACATCGGACCACACGAGTTTCTCCTGACTGTGATCACCCGCGTGGGCATCGTGGTGTCGCTCGTCTGCCTCGTCATCAGCATCTTCACCTTCTGCTTCTTCCGGGGCCTGCAGAGCGATCGCAACACCATCCACAAGAACCTGTGCATCAATCTCTTCATCGCCGAGTTAATATTCCTAATCGGCATCGATATGACGAAACCCGAGGTAAGCCGGAGCGACTTGGCCACATTGATTCGCTTTTGATTTATTCCCTCTGACTCTATCTCCGCTAACCCCCCCCCTAAAACAAAAGACCTTTTCAGAGGGAAATAGATGAGACTTTAAACATTGTTTGTTTCTAACCTTCCCTGCTTGTCCCTGACATGACATGAGTGGGACAGCGCCATTAATATAGATTACTAAGGGGACATGTCTTCTCCTTGACAGGTCTTTTTTCCTCTTTCACACGGTTTCCACGGCTGCGCCTGCATCCATTCCACTTTCTGTTCCTCCTACATTTTCTCTTCAGTCTCCAGAAGCACAGAGAAAAAAAAGAAGCATTTTTCTGCTCTCAGTCAGGAAACAAAGCTTTCAGCGCCGAGCTGTATGATTAAATCCACTAACGCTAACCTCAAAATATGAATGGCATTTAAATTTCCACGGCACTAATGGAGAGCCAAACCTGTGCATAGTCAGAGCCCATGTGGTGAATGAATATTCATTACCATTTTTCATCAGTTTCACTGATACACTGTTCAGAGGGTTTTAATAAAAAGTATTGCGTATCCTCTATAATCTCCGACAAAAAGAGCGACGAAGATGCTGCTTGTCGCTTTCAGACCCTTCATCTCTCATTTAATGTCATCAATTTTTTCCCTGTCGTATGAGAGCTGTGCTGTGTGTGGTATTTTGTTTTTGCTGGCATCTTTTTTTTTTTTACACTGCGGTCTCAATCTGCTATCATCCTGTCACAGATCGGCTGCGCCATCATCGCGGGGATCCTCCACTTCTTCTTCTTGGCGTCCTTCTCCTGGATGTGTCTGGAGGGCGTCCAGCTGTACCTCATGCTGGTGGAGGTCTTCGAGAGCGAGTACTCGCGGAAGAAGTACTACTACGTGTCTGGGTATCTCTTCCCCGCCATCGTCGTCAGCGTCTCCGCAGCCATCGACTACAAGAGCTACGGGACCGAGAAGGCGTAAGTGCAGCTTTGTGAGCGTGTTCTTGGAAGTGCGGCGGAGGGGGGGAACACATGCTGCACCGCGAACGGGGGCGCGCGGGCGCTTTACCTGCTGCGTCTGCGCGCGGTGGATTTTGGAGAGGAAGTCGTCCCGCCGCTCCTGCCAGCACCTCGCGTGCGTCCCCCCCCGGAGACGACACCAAAACATTTGAGCGCCTTTTGCCAGGGATGGGCAGCTGTTCAATTTTTTATGTCATTGGAAAGTGGCTGACAGACTCAACACTGTGGTTTCAGGGGAGGGCGCAGCTACATTAATGCCTTTCTGCTCAAAGACCCTCCTGCGACCTCTTGTTTGTAAATGCTCTCTTAAAGAGAAGAGCGCTGCGTAGAAAAAAGCTTTTACATAGATTAATGGCCAGATCTCAGCTCAGACTCGGCTGTTGGGGGGGCGGGGTGGGAGACATGGTGGGGGTCTTCTCTGTTTTTGTCAGAGAAATAGCCAACATGTGAGGGTGCTTCAGTCTAAATACTGTTAATAAATTGATGTATATTCTCTTCACTGAACATCGTTTCTTTCTGTCATTCTTCGGCTCAGGGAATCTGTTTACGCCGTGTGTGCTTTCTGAAGCTGAAGTGTGTGTGTTTTTCTTTGTCACAGGTGCTGGCTAAGTGTGGATAATCATTTCATATGGAGTTTTATAGGACCTGTCACCTTTATCATCATGGTAAGCTGTTTTTTTTTTTATTTTCCTTTTGAACACCCAGACTGACAGAGTGAGGAAGGGACTGAGAGGGTGAGATGAAAGAGATGCAGGAGTGAGATAAAGCGACTGAGATGGTTGAACTGAGGGGAAAAGTCAGCGGGGATTTTTTTTTCTATTTTTTTCTTTCCTTTCCTCCTCGTCGCTCCGCGTCTCCTCGGCGATGACTGGTTAATTTTGCGCCAAAGACAGATTTTCGAGGCATCCGGCGATTCTCTCTGCCTCTCACCACCTGACAAGGATCAGGATACGATAGTGTACTTAAACTGTACATTTGCACAGCTTAGCGGAGTCCCCGTTCGGAGCCATTGCCTACAAACGTACAAGCTACTCTGTTTATTTTTAAGAATTAGCTCAATATGTGCATTATTCAGCGTCAATATGAGAACGGCATTTTTTCCCCCTCCCCCCCTGCTCCAGTCTGCCCGCGTCTGCGTTCGCCCGCCTGTAAATAGTATGTGACAGCGTCGGGGAAAAGGAAAAGCAAAGGCACCTCTCTGTTTGGTCAAGGACCATCAAGGGTGAAGGACATATAGCATATCATATTGACATATGTCCCATTGAGGCATGCAATTATTTACTGGTCATGACATTATTATCTGCTGCTCCATCAGAGGGGCTCGGAAGAATGAGACCTCAGGGAGTCTTACTTCCCCGCACGAGGAGGTGGAGGGGGGGAAGATAAATAGCAGGTGGTATTCCTCACATACTGTATATCCTCTCAGCCCACCAAACCATGTAATGCTTTGCCCTTATACACACCAAAAGGATGGGGATGCTCTGCAAACTTGTCTCGCCGCCGTGCAGGGAGGATGGGTGGTATTTGTTCAGCACTGTATTCATTATCCAGCCTAATGGTTGGTACAGTGTCTGCAGACGCAGTGACCTCTGTTGAACATCAAGCTGACACTGAAAATATACTAGAGAGAAGGGGGCAGCCATGTCAAATTCCAGCAAGTCTCTGCACACCATTGGCAGCCCGCGAGAAGCTTTTCAAAGTAAAGCTACCGCGCGGCTCTTTGTCTGTGCGGCAGCCGAATAAATAAAAGACGAATCCGCTCGCTGGACTGCATTTCACAGTTTTCCTCAAAGACAGACATTGCCACTTGATGTAGCATTTAAAAAATGGAGGAGGAAGTGCAAAGGAGACCTGACGATTGAAACGGCTCGGAGTAAACGCTGAAATGCCTGTTTTCTTGTTTTTCGACCGACTTTTTTTTCTTCTTCTTCCCTCCCCTTCTGCGCAACCCGCTTTGAATGTGTGAGCTTATAATTGAGGGAAAGCAAACGTCGTATTAAAGCAAACATACGTTTCTCCCTGTCTCAGCAAATGCTCCGTCAGCCACACAGGAATACGTTTCCTTCTCTTAAATTGGACCCTCATTGTTCTCCAATCGGGTGTTGCTCTCGTAATGATTTGCATGAAAAATCCGTCTGCGGTGGAAATGATGATCAGGATCCCGGCGGTGATGACCGGAGAGATGGAATCATGACCCTGTGAGGAGCTAATGTATTGTAGCAGAGCTAATGTCTGACAGGAATGAGGTTTGTGTTCCGCCGGCTCCGGCGTCTCGCAATGCTCCTCTGATTCTGTGCAACAATTGACTCAAAAAGACAAAGTGCTGTGGAAAGGGGGCGTCCCCGGGGGAGCGCGCAGGAGCAAGGTTTGTCTACACCATCCGTGACCCTGGTTTCTCTACAAATTGCCTTTGTCCTTGTCAACGGGAGCGAGGGGTAGAACACGAAAAGGCAGAGAAAAGGAGGAAAAACAGCGCTGCTTTGGCTCGTGTTTGGATCCCCTCATGGCAGCCGAACCGTGTCCGCGGTGAGCAACACAGGTTTTTGACCCAGGGTGTTTTTTTTGGTTGTTTCTTTTTTTTTGTTTGTCTTTTCTCTTCTTTCTTTGTTTCTTCTCCTTTTCCTGTTGTTTGTTCCCCGAGTTTCTTGCTGAAACAGCTCCTAAACACCGGGGCGGAAACAAAAGCTGGGAGCAGGCATTTAGATCGCTGCTCTGCAGCAAAGGTTGCCCTGTCTCTGGGCACAGGGGGTATTAGCTCCATGAAAGGGGAACATGGAAGTAATGAGTGGTGGGGGGAGCCATTAGTATGCTTGAGATAACTTCAACACAAGGCCTCTTGGATCATGACACGTCGTGAGCAGTTCTTATCATCTGGACAGCTCCATCTGCACCTTTAATATTTTATCCCCGGCAGTTCATTCGGAGTTCAGTGTGTACACACACAGTCCACTTCAGAAAAAAGCTTTCTCCTCGGTCCCAGTGTGGCGAGGTGCTTCTGCATGGCTTGCAGTGATGATTCAGAGACAGAGTGAAGGATGGAGGCAAGGCAGCGGCCGCTCTAGCAGGAGGGATCCCCCTGGGAGGGGCTGCGAAAGCATGTCGGTGGGGGTGGGAACATGTGCCATGCTGCTAGGTTACTTTAAAGTACTGTGTCCCTCTCCTCTGTCTCATTGGATCCATGTCACCACTCCAGGCTGTGTGAAAGGGTTTTTCAAAAGTCCTCGCCCTCCTGTCCCTCCCCCCCCCCCGCCTGACACACACACACACCCCCTCACCCCCACCCAATCCCTCACCCCCACTGTCTGACTCACGCAGGCGGCTGACAGAAATAATGGCTGATAGCCGCGAAACCAAACACAGTTTCAGTGCCGTCAGAGATATAAAAAAAAAAGAGATTCTTGATTCTCTCTCTCTCTCTCTCTCTCTCTCTCTCTCTCTCTCTCTCTCTCTCTCTCTCTCGTTCTCCCTCCTCCTTTTCTCCCGTCGTCCCTTTTCTTTTAAAACCTGGCTTATTGTAAGCGGCTCCATGAGTTGATTGCATGTGGAGGGGTGATGTATTGATCACGGGCAGCCCTTTGATAGCGGTGCGCGCCAGAGCTCAGAGATTTTCTGTTGGAGAGTGAATAGCTGTGGTCTGAGTCCAGCTCACAAAGGTCCTTTGTGTCGGTAGTTTGTCTCCATTTTTTTTTTTCTCCCCTTCTTCTTTTTCACCAATGTTTTGCGTTCCAAAGATAACCCAATAACACTGAAACGCACCGTTTTCTTGGGCTCGGCGGGATAAAAGCCTTTGTCATCGCCATTGTGTTTATTTGTATGTGTCGGACCGTGTTGTCTTGCTCTGGCTGGAGGTTGTTTCTTTTTTTTTGTGTTACCGACATGCTTCTCTCGTACAGTAGCTGTGTTCTTGTATTTCTCTGATCCTTTGATTTGCTCTATTGGAGGCACACAGCTGAGTTTTTCTCCTCTCAGATATTCCTTGACATTATTTATACATGCCTGGCTTGCAGTACAAACACAGTTTGGTTCATCTGCCGTCTGTGCATGTACATGCTGTGTCAGGGGCCAGTTTGCCCAAGAATAAATGTATTTTGAAGTAAATTATTTGGAGGTAGGGGGGGGTGGGCGAGGGGGAGGGGGAGGGGGAGGGCTCCTTTCTGGACCGTCCAGCTTTTGTGTTTTCAGATCACAGTATTGATTCAGAAGGTACCACATAAATGCGCTCAGAAATGCCGCGCCGCAGCAGCTTCCTTGTCTCGACCCTGATATCGCCGGCTCCCATAAGATTTTAATACATTAGAAACAGGCAGAGAAACGCCATCTCGCTCTGCCTCACCCCCACCTCCACCCCACCCCCACCGCTCGCTCGCTCGCTCGCGTTTTATCTGGCCACACACAAGAATCAAACAAAATATAGCATGTTCCCCCAAGCCTTCTGTAGCCGCTCATACCTTATAATATTTCACTATGTGCATAAAATGATATGCACTTGTTTTGTACAACAAGCGGCTCTCTTATTTCTCCTGCTACTTTTCATTCCCCCTCTGACGTAGCCAGTCTGCTGCTGCTGCTGCTGCTGCGGCTGCTGCTGGTTCATTTTTTAAACAGTGATGGATTTTAATGCATTTCCATGCTCTTATTGATATAGAATGACACTAAATTTGGCGCCAGTCGGCTCGTCTGAGGCGAGCTGGAACGATAGATGTTTATTGGATTAGTCTGTGGACATGCAGAGAGTTGAAGGCTCTCCTCTTTTAATACTTATAGACAAATTAACAGTTTCTCTCTCTCCCTCCTCCTCCTCCTCCTCTGTCTGCCATGTCTCGAGTCGTACATCTCCATGTATTAACAATGCCGTTACTCTGTTTTGACAGCTCAATCTCATCTTCCTGGTGATCACAATGTACAAAATGGTGAAGCACTCCACCACCCTGAAACCAGACTCGAGCCGACTGGAGAATATAAAGTAAGTGAAGCATCTTACGCTGAAACTCTACATATTAACGCTGGTGTTATTCAACCACTTCCCCATTAAAGGGTGTGTTTTTTTCCCCTATTCTTAAGCTAGTTTTTGCTCCTCAGCAACTACCGAGGACTACCGAGTAATAAATAGTAATGGAGAGTCTTACTTTTTGAACATTTTCCTGATCAGACTGCACTTTAAACAGAGGATTTCATGATCGGCCTGCGATGCGACGCAGCTCCCCGATCGCGCTCTTGGCACGACGCGGCTGTCGTGCGGACTCCACACATTCAGCCGCCTCTCTCTCTCGGAGCTTTTGTTGCTGCGCTCCAAACCGCGAGCCGCAGAATGGCACTGGCATGACACACACTTCAGCGCGAGGCTGCGACTTCGCCGCTCAGCGCCGGGCTCTCTCTCTCTCTCTCTCTGGCAGGGCGGGGTGCAGTGGAACAGCTACCATGTGTGCTTCCCACTGAAACATGTCAGACCTCCTCTTCTTCTTCTTTTTAATAGATCCCAACTTATAATCAGAGAAAGAACAAAAAAAAAATCAACCCAAACATGACCACTGCCACCCAAGCACAACCAGCCCCCCCCTGCCCCCCTCCGTCTTTGTTGAAGCTGTTTGAGTCAGCGTTTCTCTCTGGGAGGGAAAGAAAAAAGGAGTTTATTTATACGTTTTTATAGACCATTGTCACAAAATGCTTCGCACGGCATTTAGGAACGAAAGAGAATCGACATGGGAAAAAAACTAGATGCAAGCCTTGTACAGGTCGCTGGAACGCCTGTCCGAACAGGTGAGTGTGGTTCATGAAGCGCTTGGTGTTCGCTTGTATTTGTTCTGCCATTATTCAGTAGAATTCTGCTACTCTTTGCTCCAGATCACACTCCCATAGAAAGAATAAAGGGAGCTTGTAAAAGGTTGCAACAAAGCTGCAGGCTGTGTCCATTTGCATTGTTGTATTATGATGCGTTCCAGCTGTGCCTACCTGTGCTAAAGCTGTGCTGTTATTATTATTATTATTATCCAGAGTGTATTTTTTTCTTTTCATTCTCTTTTTTTTTTCTCTCCATTTAACGACTGTGCGTAAAATTTGCAGCCAGCAGTTTGGCACCACCGCAATCAGAGAGAGCAGTAAGACAGGGGCTTATTTAGACTTGTTGGTTTATTTGAGAACGACTCGCCCACTCATCCAAGACACAACACATCACACTCGCAAACCATGACGACTTAAAGACCGATTTGCACGTTGTGCTCGGACATCGGTGACTGTTTGTTGACAGTTTGTTGATGCTGTAGAGAAAATCATCACTAGTTAATCATAGAAATAGAATTCGTTAATTTTGAAACTAAAACTATTGTAATATTATCTGTTACTGATATTCATAAGATTTATGAACAGTTGATAACGAAACCTTTTATTGTGAAAATCCCATTTGAAATTCTACAGCAACCAAAATGTGCAACTAGCAATAGACGACGTACGTGCTGGGTGATCTCAAAGTTTATAGTGTGAGTTTCACTTGCAATGTGAGAGAGTTTGCTTCACATGGACTTTGGGGGGGGGGTATATTGACTGGTAGCTTGTGTGGGCTGTTGCAGGTCCAAAATAACATCCGATCGTTCAACCACTTGATGCTGTCCTGTTGTGCTCATTTTTTCTTGGTGTTCTTTTCAAAGTTTGTCGTCGAAAGTCAGCGTAGCACGACGGTCATCGCATGTTGCATGTGAAGCCAAAGTTAACGCACTCCCTCTGCTCTGCTCTTCTCTCCTCTGTCGCCTCTCTTCTCCTTTCTCTCTGCGTTCTGCCAACCACACCAGTAATTATCGCGTTTGTGACGGCTACTATAATACAGATTTGCCGGGGTAAGCTTTTACCATGCACCTCCGATAATTTTACACACACACACACACACACACACACACACACACACACACACACACACACACACACACACACACACACACAC
>JAUESF010000052.1:8635910-8652459 GCA_032274765.1 Malacoctenus tetranemus
ACACACACACACACACACACACACACACACACACACACACACACACACACACACACACACACACACACACAAAGTTACAATACACTTCTGTAATTAGCTCGGCAGCAGTCAAACACACGACACTGAGACTTTGCTTCACTCTTTAATTCGAACTTCAGATCAAAGTTGCGGACACAAATCTCACTGAAATGCCGACTAACCCACGCTGTTCTGCGCTCTGATCTAATTGTGTTTCTCTCTTCCCGCCTGTCATGCTCTCTAGCTATGAAGATAATAAACGATTTATCAAGTAAGACCATGTTGCCCGGAAGTTTTTCCTCCTTCCAGCCTCCAGTTGATTCTCTCTCTTTCCCTCTCTGGCTCTCTCTGCCTCTTCTCTCTGGCTTCTCTTCTCGCTCCTCCTTTCTCTCGTCGGCTCATTCTCTCTCACACCGATGCTGCGAAGCTTTTCATCCATTGTCCTTGTGACTGGTCACCCTCACCTTGTCCATCATCTTGAAACCCCATGTTGTTTTGTTGTTGTTGTTGTTGTTATTCTGCGTGTTTGAGCGTTGAACTGTGACCGCTGCCAGTGTGTGACAGCTGACATGAAGTGGGGATTTTTCCATAAAGTCCTTGCTTGGATGTCCAATGACACCCAATAAATATTAGTTTTATGATTTGTTTTACACGGTAGTTTCTTTTTTTTTGAGTGCTGTGCTCTGTGATTCTGCCTGGTGTGTTCTAACACGTGAAAAGTTATTTACAGAAAAGCCGATGAAACTTCTGCTCTCCTCTGGTGTGTTTGAAGGCAGGAGCTGCACACGGCTCTGTGCTGAGAGTGTGTGTGTGGCTGGTCGGGTGGAGGAGACGCTTGTTTCCTTGTTTTTCTCTCCAACTGTTGTGTTCTGCAGCTTTTTTCCCCCACCCCCAAGTTCTTCATCGTGATATAAAAACCCCACAGCCACTGCTCGGCGGCCTCACGCTGGGTTTCTCACCCCCTCTGCGTGTGTTGTCTGCCCTCCCTTAGATCCTGGGTGATGGGGGCCTTCGCCCTGCTCTTCCTGCTGGGCCTCACGTGGTCCTTCGGCCTCTTCTTCATCAGCGAGGCCTCGATCGTCATGGCGTACCTCTTCACCATTTTCAACACCTTCCAAGGAATGTTTATCTTCATTTTCCACTGCCTCCTCCAGAAAAAAGTAAGTCTGTTGTTATCAGCTGTGCTCAAACACAGGGCGAGCTGTTTTTTTTCTTCTCTTTCTCAAGGTTAAAGGAGCGCGAACGAGAGCGAGTCAAGGCCGAAGCTTTAGCTGCGGCGAGCTGAATTCACAGCGCGCCGCGCGCTGATATAAAGAACAAACAGCGGCTGCTTGGGGCTCGTGGCTAAGTCATATGTAAAGTCAACATTGTATGTAAACACTCGGCTGTTTGCTCATGCAGGTCCGCAAAGAGTACAGCAAGTGCTTCCGCCACACGTACTGCTGCGGAGGCCTGCCGACGGAGAGCTCGCACGGCTCCGCAAAGACGTCCACCACGCGGACCAGCGCGCGCTACTCTTCTGGTACACAGGTAGCCCAGCAGCTCTCTTTCAGACCCCCCTCCCCCCTCCCCCACCGCAGTGATGAGCGAAGAACACCGCGCTCGTTTGCTTTGTTAAGCGCTCCGGAGTTTGAGCGATTGCTCAGGAGGATGTACTTTCATCACGAGCGCAGAAGTGTTGCACAAAAAAAAAGAAACAAATCAGCGGGTTTTTTTTCCCACTCCGGAGGTAAATCAGGAGACCACAAGCATTGTTCTACGTTTTACGAGCAGCATCTGCTGTACTGCATGAGAACCTTTCTTCTGTTCTGCCCCCTCCCCTTTAGCACTTGCTTGATCTTTATTTTCTCACTAACGCCACGTGCACGAGAAACGGCATTGCACTGTTTAAAGAGCATTGCGACTGAATTTTACTGCAAGGGGACCCAAAATGGCTGAAAACAAACGGTTGCATCTGGAAAAAAAAAAGACAACTGAATCTCTTTATTTTCACACTTTCAACATAGAAATTCAAAGGTTTTAATAATCTTTTAAAGCTTTGAATGAGATAAATTGGCCTCCAGTGTGAAAAATTGGAAAAATGCATCTACATTTCTGCAATAGTCTCATATTAGAAGGCCCTGCGTTTTGTGGCTTTCTTGACTGATAAGCTAAAGCTTCAAACAAACCAAAAAATGACTTGAAATATTTGAGTTTACGTGTAATAGTTCCAAAATACCCAAAGTTTCACAGTTTGAAACACAATTAGGGGCGAGATTAACTGTTCCATAGTGTTCAAATCTTTTTAGACGCGCCTGTATGTGTCTTTTATATTCTTGATTAAAGATTTATCGGGCTTGGATAATACCTCCAGATGTACGGTGTTTGTAGAGAGACGTCCCCATCGCACTCCAACCTCCAGTTGTCTGACGTGGTTCGCAGGCTGATTTGCGTAAAATTAACTCGGATTCGAACCGAAGGAAGCGAGCGATATTAAAGCTCACCCCGGTGCACATTAGTAGCTGCTGAGTAGTGATGTAGTTTGTAGAATGTACACAGGCAATAAATGAGAATTGACCCAGAAGGTGAGCGGGCCTGTGAGAAGTCCTAATGACTGTCCCTTGTTGACCTGACAGAGTCGTATCAGGAGAATGTGGAATGACACCGTAAGAAAGCAATCTGAGTCCTCCTTTATCTCAGGTGACATCAACAGCACCTCCACCCTTAACCAAGGTCAGTTCACACCTCATTTCTCTCCACATGCACACCTATGCACACATTTCATCATCCAGCTAAAAATACCTCCCCTCAAGTTCCAGTGATCTCACCAGCGTAAAGAGTCCCACTCCAGCGATCGTAATGAATGCCTTCAGCTTGAAAAGACTGAACAGTATGCTTGGAAAAAAAAAAAGAAAGGGAGGGGTGGGATTTAGGCCTTTAGTGTCTTCCTGTTCTGCCAGCGCAGGATTACAAAAATCCGTCCTCAAATACTCTGTGCGCTGTCATTCTGGCCGGTAACGTCAGTCTCAAATTGGGGCAAGGCGGGGGGGAGCGTTTTTTCATTTAAGTGCAGGCTGTCCAAAGTTCACATCCAGACTCTGGGGGAAACTCAGACACACAAAGAGAAAAAAAAACACGGGAGGAATAAAGTTTTATTTTCGGAAAAATCTTTACATGCTGTAAAAGGCCATTTGTTGCCTGGTATATATAAGGTGACCTGTGTTACTTTACAGGGGGGGGCATTTATGAGAGAGGCAGAGAGAGAGAGGGAGAGCGAAAAAAAAAAAAAAGAAAAGGAAAAACTTGTCATTTATTATTCAGCTTGAGCACAAATATGATGATGAGAAGATGATGTTCAACTCTGGCTGACCTGGAGTGCTTAGTGTGTTGTTAGGCTTTCTGCTGCCTCTGAAATGGCTTTCCAAGCATGCAAGGGAAGGGTGGTGGGTGGGTGGGGGGATAGAGAGGTGGGGGTGGGTTACACCATGGTAGTTTAACTTCACTCCCTCCTCTCCCCTCTCCTCTGCCTCCTGCCGCTGCCACTCTTCGCCTTCTCCTCCTCTCTCGCTGTCACTTCCCACAAAGTAAAACATAACACCCAGGGCCTCGCAGCACCTTTCGCCTGGCTGATACATCAGTAACAATATAGAAGTAGGGCTTTTTTTCCCCTTTTTTTCCCTCTGCAGGACCATTTCCTGGAGATGTTAATGTAAAGGTTGGATATTGATCACTCCAGGGTGTAGTAGCCTAGTTACCCTGGAGAGTCGGAGCGCTGAAGGAGGGCTCTATCTCCTGGAAGCACTTCCCTGTCATTAAAAACATCCCCGGAGACTTCTCAACGTGACAGATGGCATTTAACCCCGGTGATAAATGGCTCGGAAATACCTCAGATCCTTAAAACTCACCGTAAGCTGTGAACAAAAAAAAAAAAAAAGGAAAGAGGAGGTTTCAGGAGAAAGTTGCCAAAGTTGAGACTTCATAAAAATGTGGATATGAAAGCTTGGAAGGCTTCTCCTCTCTGTGATAGCCCAAAACTCATATTTGGAATCGAGTCAAGCAGTGAAAAACCTTTGCATAATTACAGAAACGCAATTTTTTTCCCCTTTTTTCTTTTTTTCCTCCAAAAGGATGCTTGCTCAAGATAATCAGCAATGTGAATGGTGACAGAATGCAATAATGAGCACAGTTGGTTGAAAATTGGTTGGTAAATAAATGGCTTATGAATGACTTACAACACACATACCAAATGAACTGGAAGGCCAACAGCAGAAGGCCAGCGGAAACATCGAATCTTTCTGGCTCCCGCAAAAATAGCTGGTTTCATGCTTCTCCCCGGTCGCCTCTCAGACTTCATGCCGCATTCAGTCTATCAGAAGAAAACTCCACATTTTCATATTCTGGCGTCCAACTCCCAATTTTTTTTTTTGGGCCTCAGAGGACAAACTCACTGAAATTCTCCTTTTATTTCTTTCTTTACTCCATGACACTTTCAATCACTGTCTTACTGCCAAAGCTAATCTGCTCCTCTTCTGTCTTGCCACATTTCAGGAATGACCGGAAATTATCTACTAACAAATCCTCTCCTGCGACCACAAGGCACTAACAACCCTTATAACACCTTACTGGCTGAGACAGTCGTATGTAACACCCCCACGGCTCCAGTGTTTAACTCGCCAGGTGTGCTTACTTAATACTTTCACCTGCTTTCTCTCTCTCTCTCTCTCTCTCTCTCTCTCTCTCTCTCTCTCTCTCTCTCTCTCTCTCTCTCTCTCTCTCTCTCTCTCCCTCTCTCTCTCTTTGTCTCCTTTCTTTGTCTCTTCAGTTGAATGTGCAGCAGGCCAAATGAAAAGCAGGATGTTCTGCAGTATCACCTTTCCTTCTGAATCACTGTCTCCCAAACGCTTGATACAGTACTCGGTGTGTGCGTGCATGTCTGTGTGTTCTGCATAGACCATATACATTGAGTGTATGTCTGTGTGCAAAGATACACACTGTTTTCATGCACACGCACAGAGATTTTCATGGAAGAAGAAAAAAAAAAAGCCACAGCGTTCTCATGTATCTCTTATCTGACCTCCGAATGGGACATAATGATTAAGATGGGAAAGAGATACTACATGTTCTGCTCTGAGATAACGTAAACAGTGACGTACACATGAAGCTGTAGCGTAAACTGCATGGATATTAACCCTTTAACACCCAGCGCTGCTGTTTGGCTGAGCAAATTAGAAGTGATTTTAGATTCCTTAAAGTTTTCTGGAACTTCACTCGACCCAATTGAACCACTTTTTTTCAATTTAGTTTAGTTTCTGTTGTACAACAAAATTTAGAAAAAGAAAAAAAATCAAAAAATCAAATCAAAAGATAAAAAAAGGTTAAGAAAAAATGTTAAAATACAAGACAAGCCCTTAAAACAATGAATGATTCACTGGAAAAGGTGGTTCCGTCCAACTGAGCAGCGTTATGCAAGAATTTCGAGACATTTATAGTTGCTGATTTGCTTCGCCAAACGAAGGAATGAGGTGTTAAATGGTTACGTTTTATCCTCTTCAGTTTATTAGATTACTTGTGACTTTCTACGAGTTTTAAGAGGTACTTTCCTTCTTAAAACCTGCTGGACTGCAAATATGTTGCAGCTCTTCCAATGTATAGATATAATGTTTGCAGTAGAAAATCCCAAAACTCCTGAGAAATAAAAGAAAAAAACACTATATCTCACCTGCACATGGCATTTGAACATATATCACACTGTGGAACAACTGTGCTGTGATTATATGTGCTATTCTGTTTCTGAAACTGAAATGGCATCTTTTGTCATGTTTTGTGCTTCTCCCCTGTGCTTCCCCCTCTAGTGACCTACAGAGAGACAAGTATGGGAGTAAAACTTAACTTTGCCTATCAAATGTAAATTTTTTTCAGCATGCTTATTAAAAACAACCGAAACCCCCCCACCCCCTCCGGCACAATCACTGGTTTACTTTAGGCCATTAACACACACACTCAGTGAGCAAGTGGTTCACAAAATTTATCTCCTCAAATTCTAATCTCAGCTGGGAGGAAATGAAAGATCTCTCCGGCGTAATCGTCCTGATTTGACGGATTTATCACACGAGCCCATTTCTCTGCTTTTCTCTCTCCTTCTGCTTAATTTGTGATTTGAACTGACCCCTAAAAAAAAAGCTTCTTTTTTTTCTTTAAAAGAAGGATTTATGTGGAAAAAGTCCTTTGTCTTCTCTCTTTCTCGTCTCCTCGAGTGTCCGTCCTCGTGTGGCTCTCAGTAGTTACAGTGTCCGGTTGTATTCCCCTCACACATTACCAGACAACACCTGTCTGGGCTCTAAATTACCTCCTCGCACTCATAAACGCATGGATGTCATGGTCGCAGCTGTTCAGGTTCCCTGGATTTCTCTTCCTTTCGTAACACTTTCCTCCTTGCCATTACTCCTAATTTCCAATCGGCTTGGTAAAAAGAAAAAAGAACAACAACAACCAAAAAAAAAAGAACTCTGCAGTTTTATTACGTCTCCTACAGACACAATCTCCCCGCCTCTTATTCAGGCATTGACAAACACGGGCTTGAAAAACAGCCCCCCGTTCTAATTTTAGATAACTTTATTTTGTCCTCGTGGGGGGAAATTGCTTTGCAGGACAATCACAGGAGTTTTATCACAACATCACAGTCACCACCGCTCTGACACAAGCCCATACAAATGCCCTCTCATCCGAATATGTATACAAGTCTGTTTAAAAACTGCGGCTTGTGGAACAAATGGGAATTTAGACCAGGGCAGTTTTGTTGCCCAACCGTTCAAACAAGGCGGCAGAGGGCCCTTTTTTTTTTTTTTTTTTTTTTTGTTGCCCACAATGTTGTGTTGACTTAAACCATCCCGGTATATTCCAACGTTACAAACATTCACTACGTCTTCCCGTCATTTCTTCTTCTTTCTTTTTTTTTTAAATTTCAAGGCAAAACATCTGATCACACTTGGAATAAGATCTTAGAATAACTTCTCTCTGGATTTAGGAGTTCATATGGCGTGTTTTTCTCCCCAAATCGACTGTTTATATCTTTAATTTAATGATGGGTCCAAAATTCGAAAACTGGCAGAAGCACAGAAATAGAGCTTTGCGTCAGTATGCGATGTTATTTGGATGGACCCCACGATTCTTCCAGTCGCATACAACATTCACCGGCGTCTCACACGTTTCTCAAAGTATTTTTTTCGAAGAACTGTCAGACATTATAAGTAGAAGTTATCTTGAAAAGCTTCACTCATTGCACATTTTGTACCAATTCCACAGCCATATAATCAAAATAAATCCAGGCAGCCGAACATAATTACAGTCATAAGAGGGTTTAATCAACACTTTCGCTCGGCGAACGCGCTCCGCACTTGGTAACACGATCCCAGTTCTTTTTTACTTGTTATTCTAGGAGGAGGCGAGGTTAGCTTTAGCCTCTTTCCTTTATCTCCTCTCCCGATCATGGCCCAGCTAATATTTACCCGTCTTGCTGCTGCTTTCCATGACCTCCATGCTTGGAGAGATTCCTAACATGACTGCGTCTGACCTCCGCGGCAGCTCTGTTTTTGCTCTGCGAGTGACCGAGGGCTCACTGGGGACTGTAACTGTGACGGATGCCAACTGCTGGGCTGTGGGCAAGATCTGACCTTTGCCAGCTTTGGGTGCGCAAGCTGCCAACTAATGGACAGCAAGTGTACCGACACAACCCCCCCTCCCCATCCCCCTCCCCTCCCCAGCCTCCTCCCAAAAAAAAAAGAGACCGCAAAGTAGCTGCTGGCGTCAATTCTTAAGAATAAAAGCTGTTTGATGCTTGTTTATTTCATTTGCTGAACCCTTGCTCTTGCTAAGTTCCAGTTAAGACCTTTACTTTACATTTTGTTGTTCCTTTGAGTGATTCTCCATGTTACAATAAATCATTTTACTTTCTTTTGTACATCAGCTGCTCTTAGACCAGATAGCCTGAGCAGACAAACATGATGTGAGTTGTCCAAAGTGAGTCTTTTCACCTGCTGTGTGTGGTGATGGTGGAGTGCTGCTTGTGGGCTCCCCTTGTAGTGAGAACAAAGATGGCTGTCCCATGTCGATACATTACTACTCTCCCTTTTTTTTCCCCCCTGTCTGTGTCATTTTCTCCCATCTTTGTTCTTTTCCTAACTCCAGCACATCCAAACTTATTAGTTGCTAGAAAAAAAAAAAAAGAACCCTCCGAGTGTTGTAGCTTGCCCGTTTGTGGCTTCATACCTGTGGACATCTACTTCTGCCCTGTGTGTTGTGATGGTGGTTACTGTTTCAGTTTGTCTCTTAATGTTGTTTGGGATCCTTTTCATTGCTTTGTCACGTTTTGTGGCAGACCGATAATCACCCTTGCGAATTTGAGAGCATTTTTTTTTTTTACTAGAAAAAAAGGAGAGTCCAAATGTATCTGTGAGAAAGTAAAATGATTTCTCATCGCAAATAATGCATGCGGATGTTTTTGTATGTTGAGGATTGTGCCTAACTAACAGATTTTTTGGCATGGCTTAATTTTTACCCGAGTCGATGTGAAACTGCATCCTAAACAGCATTAAACTTTTATTCCCTTTTCCTCATAGCTGTCGATGTTGACTAATGTGAAATCCCCTCACGTTCTCCTTTCGTTCCAGGGCACTCACTGAACAATGCGGTGAGGGATACAAGTGCAATGGATACTCTACCGCTAAATGGTAACTTTAATAATAGCTACTCGCTCCGCAACGGGGACTTTGGCGACAGCGTGCAGGTAGTGGACTGCGGCCTCAGTCTGGACGATGCTGCCTTCGAGAAAATGATCATCTCCGAGCTAGTACACAACAACCTGCGTGCCTGTAACAAAAGCCACCAACAGCAACAGCAGCAGCACCACAGTTTACACCACCCGCCCCACCACCACCAGCAGCAGCAGCAGCAGCCGCAGCCGCCGCCGCCGCGGTACCACCATCACCACCACACGGAGCGGGCTCCGCCCAAGGTGACGGTGGTCGGTGGCAGCAGCAGCAGCGACGACGACGCCATCGTGGCCGACGCCTCGTCTCTGGTCCACATGGGCGACGCCGTGGGCCTGGAGCTGCACCATCAGCAGGAGCTGGAGGCGCCCCTCATCCCCCAGCGGACTCACTCGCTTCTGTACGCGCCGCAGAAGAAGGTGAGGACCGATGGGGGAGTGGATACCTTCGTCAGCGAGCTGACGCCAACCAACCCCGATGACAGTCTGCAGTCCCCGAACAGAGACTCCTTGTACACTAGTATGCCTAATCTGAGAGACTCTCCATACCCCGAGAGCAGCCCGGACGTTGTGGAGGACTTGTCCCCCTCCAAGACGAGCGAGAACGAGGACGTTTACTACAAGAGCATGCCCAACCTCGGCTCTGGCCACCAGCTCCAAGCCTACTACCAGATAGGCCGAGGGAGCAGCGACGGTTACATTATTCCTATCACTAAAGAGGGCTGCATCCCCGAAGGCGACGTGCGAGAAGGACAGATGCAGTTGGTGACAAGCCTTTAAATGTATTTAAATCGTCCCGAAACCTCTCACGGCCCCTCTGCAGCCCACCGCCTCCCCCCCGCCTCCTGGAACGCGCACTATTGAAGGGAAAGGGACGCGTTTGGTTTTGTTTTTCCACGCGAGCCTAAAAAAAAAACCCAACAAAAAAACGCCCCCGTCATCTCCACTCGCCACTCGCAGACCTCCTCTTCCTCATTTTGCATCGCCATCTTCCTCCCTCGCTCCCTCCCCCACCTCCTGGAACATGCCACTCCCCCTCCCCCCCTCTCCTTCCCCCAGCAAGACCAATAGACTCGGAGCACAGCAATGGCGGTGCAAAGTTTTAATGAGACTGTACATACAATGCAGAGTCAAATTTCAATTTTAAGAGACAAGCCAACTATGTATTTAAATGTGCTGCTGCTGTTGAATAAATTTAAGGTACGAAAGTAAAAAAAACCAACAAAAAAAACAAAAAACAAATATAAAAAACGGACAAAAAAAAGGAAACATTACTGACTACATTCAATCAGCAATTTTCCCATCAAAAGGTTGTACATACACTCTCCAACATCCTAATTGAAGCCTGTTTTGTTTTTGGTTTTTTATTCTGATTTTTTTATTGTAAACAAGCCGACCCCCGACCCCCCCTTTCCCCCCCCGTCCCCCCCCAGACCGGACCAGGACGTGGACACCTTTAGAAACCGTTTCCTCATCAGACTGTTAGAGAGGGAACAACAAGTCCTGGTCTCTCCTCCATCAACACCAAGTTCGGATTGTATAACCACTAGCAATCAAGCCCCTGGCCTTATATTTTCTCAACTGTACCTTGAAACTGTTGTCAAGGAAAATGGCTCAAATATATATTTTGTTGTATTGCTAGTGTAAAATAAAAATTCTTGGGAAACCATAAATATGAAGAAACCTTTTACTTGCAAAATTTAAGAAGACTATTGTGTAGAAGTTGCACATATGTTATACAGTGTGTTTATGGTTCCAACACTTCATTCATGGTAGTGAGTTTTGAACGTCAAGGCTTATAAAAAGAAGGAAAGGAGTCAACAGGCTACAAAGATGCATTATCACCTTTTTCCACTTGTGAACAGTGTTTTTTCGCTTAAGGAGTTCGATTGATGACGCCCATCGAGTTTATTTGACTTTGCCAAAGTGGCATTTCTTTAGTAGAATGGGAATGCGAAACCCCAGCTTAGGTGAATTTATGCATTGCACAGTTTTTTTGTGTAATTCTGGTGGAGGTAGATCTTTTTACCAGTCAGGACAGAGTGATGGGCAAATGAAATGAAACTGACTTTTGACAATAAAGTTTCTATCATAAATGTAGTTCTTCCGCTTGGGTTTGAATATTTTATTTATTAAAAAAAATCTTTCCAAAAAATAAAAACGGGAAATGTGTGAATATTTTCCAGCACTGGTATACATGCTGTACTGTAGCTCATGTTTTTTATGTAAACATGTTACCAAGGGGCTCATCACTTAAGACTGATGTAAAGTTCAACACTTGTTTAACAAATAAAATAAATGTGAGATTTTTTGTCAAATGCCAGTTGCTTTTTAATGCTTTGTTGTTTTTAAGTAGAATTTGAGAAGAAACAGGTTGAATTTTTTTTTGCTATGGACAAAACACACTCTTGACTCAGGTTTATAAGCAAGTCCCGAGCACCTTGAAAGGGAAATTTTAGTAAGTTTATTTTCTAGAAAAAAAAACAATTCGAATTGCTTTTTTTTCTCCTCCTTTTTCTTCAATCAATTATCTTTTGTTCTGCTATTTCTTCAACCGCTGCAGAGTAGAGAGAGCTCATTCCACCGTATGTGTTAGAGAAGCCAAATCTTTCCATGTGATTCAAAGATGAGAAACTCAGGTAGGAAAATTGCATTGTAAATGTTCCTATGTGTGGTTGTAACACTAATAAAGGTTCGAGAAGAAAAAAATGACACTGGTTCAAAGCATTGTCCACTTAGTAGACTGTATCTTTGAATGAGCAGAGAGAAAAATCTCAAATCGGGCACCATTAAAAGGTTTCGGAGCTGCAGAAACTTGTAGTAAGATGTTGGCTTAAATGCTGTGTGGGAGTGGAAATGTGTCCACGAACCTAACAAGGGGTCAATGTTCCACTTGGCTGCAGTTGTAGAATTATATTATATGTAATGTGGCCTTGTATGACACATATTTGCTCTAATTAATGTCTTCTGCTGCTGCTGAAGCCCGCAGTCGGCGCGTGCACGCTTTATGCCTCAGGTAATGCTAATTTACGAAGCATTTTAATATAACACCAGTTGAGGCAGAGTGACAGCTCTCAGCAGGGTAGCTGGAAATTGCACTGTTTACCATTTGGCATTGAAGGAAATGACTCAGAACTTGGAGGGAAAAATGCACTTTATGTCACCGCACATAATGCTGTGTGGGCTGTGTGTTGTTTTGACTTTCTCAACAATTATGTGACATTTTGTGCAATTATCTGAGGCTTCAAATTGTTGCAGAAGAATTATGTGCTCTTTTTTGTGATCTTTTGTGCGGACCCCTTGAATGTCAGTTTGGAATCAAGTGTTGGGGTGATTGTTGACTGTTGAAATGGCAGGCATAATGACGTGCATAATAATGAGGGAAAAATCATATTGATTTCCATTCTGCATTGTAAATCACGCAGCCCTCGTTTACCTGCACACAAGAACCCTAATCATACATTATTTAAAACCCCCAGAGTTTATTATAATGACCAATATCAACGATGAGACAGTTAAAATCAGAGCCGCTGCTTAAAGTCAACCCGTCCCTGAGTTCAACCTCAGCTTTGTTTATTCATGCATTTTTAAGCTTCTCTTTTACTTTCAGATTGTTTTTATTAAATTCTTCAAACAGGGAGTTTTTTGAACAACATAGTAGAAAAACAAAACTTAAGAAAATCCAGTTTTTACATGTTTGTTTGGATAAACAAGTTTTTTTCCCGAGCCTTTCTCTGAACGAAATGTCAAAGAGTTCCAGTATTCAGGAGAGAAGCTGACAGGGGACCGACAGACCTGCGCTTGAACAAAGTCTAACCTCGCATTAACTGGAGATAAATTGTACTTTGTACTATAGCAGAATGTGTTGAATCTCAACATGTTCACAGCAATGACTGCTACAAGCGATGCCCCATCTTCAAAAGTTCCCCTCACCTGCAATTCTGTCTTTGTTCTTAGTTGTTTTGTAAACATTAAAGCCGTTTTTTTTTTGTTTTGTTTATCAGCCTTTCATTTTTTGTTTACGTGAGCAGAAAGCAGAGGGAACCCCCTGCAGTGCAGGATTCTGTACACACTGTAAAATAAAGTCCACATTAGCAGAACTATGTCACGATTCATTGCGCAACTGCGCTCTTTCTGCCCAAACGACTGACAAACAATTAATTGTCGACCCCTCTCTCACCCCTCTCTCTCGCTGCAGTTTGTTTATCCTAACACAGCGGCCTCAGACGGGATCAAACCTGGTGGGTAAGCAGGTTTATTTTCCTTATTTGGGGGGGAGGGAAATCTGATCTGGGATCGACTGTTTGTCTGTGAGCGAGCGGGTGGACTCGACACCCTCTCGGTTTGCGTGTGGCCGTCTCACCATGAGAGAGCCTCTCTAATTCCCCGTCTTTTGCTCGGGGAGAGACTAGCCCTTTGTCAAACATTGATTCAGAAGTAGGCCACGAGCTGAGGGGCTCAGAGCTGGGTTCCTCCCACAGAGGGGCGAGTCGGCCCCTGGAAACAGAAAGCAGGGAACGCTGTCAGCAGAATCGCGGTGAAACTGCTAAAGACAGATGTGGTATTGACTAAACACTGGCGAGAAACTAAACAGCGAGAAAGTGGAGGGCTGTGATTGTCAAGTCACAGATCATTTCCAGGATCTAAGGGTTTCTGTAGGACGTGATGCAATGGCATGAAAGAGATTTTCCTGTTGATGAAAGACTTTATGTGCTGGGGCTTTTTTTTTTCTTCTAAATTTGCAGAATGCACTGAAGATCTCAGGCTGAGAGAGCTAAAAGGTTTCGCTATATTTACTTATTTATTTCTGGACTCATATAGAACTTGAAACATCAGACTTGAATATCTCCATCAGTGTGGATGAAATAATTATGACTTCTATCAGTGACAGTTCTTCTGAATTTATATTTATGCGTCTTTACATCAACAAACAAGTGCACGTGTGTACAAATATTTTGCAAGCCGCGTATCAGAAGAGACGGAGATTCCTCCCGACGGCTCTCTTTGGTCCGCGTCCATGCATTCATCAGATGGAGAGTTTAAGAAGTTCCTTTTCAAACCCTGTGGGATTTCTCTGAGGTTATCAATAGCCACTGCAGTAGCTACTTCAGCAGTAACTCCTGTGAACGGGAAACTCTGCCAATTATAGATGCCATCAACGTGGATGAAAGTGATTGTGTACAAGCAGAGGGGAGAAGAAGGAGGAAAAAAAACAACCTCTGAAGCCACAAACAGTAACTGGCAGCGCAAAAGTAACTTCCCCAAACTCTTGAAGTCAAAGGGGACCCTTTAACTGCTTACTCTTTTCTTCCCCCAGCCTCTTTTGTCCTGTCCCCAACTTCAAATGTGCAGATTTGCGGCCCATGGGCGACTTAGATCCGGTCCCGTCGAGGTGAAAAATCCAATTAACCTGCAGCTCCAGCTGCCTTCGTTATAATCCCCTCCCATAATTATGAAATTACTAGATGCAGGATTTCAAATGAAAAAAGGATGAGAGCGGCTGGCTCAGAAAAAGAGGATGAAATAAACCGTTCCCTGCCAGTATACAGGGTTCCCATTTACCTCAAGGAGGGACAGCTAATTCTTGTGAGTGAATTTGAAGGTGAGACCTGCCGGAGCCCTTGTAATCAGAATAAGAAATATCCTAACAAAAACACGAGTGCGGAGGGATCCGACACCGCTGAGATTTATGGAAGTACTCCTGCATCATTCACACTTTCCAAATGACAAATCTGGACTTCTCATTGAAACGCACAAACTGAAACTGAAGATGAAATGTAGGACCGACCGATATTTCTCCGCCTTGTTTGTGGTCTCCGAGCAAAGAACATCCAAACAACAATGAGCAGCGAAGCGATATGAATGGCATTGTACCAGATGGACATTGTTCCTTGATTGCTTTTTCAACAGGAAACGGGTATGAAGTCGGACGCACGCTTATCTCAAGTAATTGTTGTCGTTGGCGCCTTTGAGGAAGGCTTAGAAAAATAAACCCTGCAAAACAACAAAACGCCACGTCATCATCCGTGCAATGAGATCTTGCTTTTTTTTTTCTGCCTCAAAGGTGCTTTGAGTCTCGTGACACTAGAGCTGCTGTTTGTCCAAGTGTTAGAAAAAAAATCTAAAAAATAAATATTCTGATTTTGTGCAAGCAAATAGATTGTAAACAATCACCTAAAGAGTAAATAAAGCTATTTGCAATTTTTTAAAATAATTGTAGTGTACAGGAAATAGTAAGACTAAATTATGAGTTCAATATTCCCACTACTTAAAAAATATCAATTGTAATTACAATAATAATGTCTTTCTTTTGATTTTTCAAGCGTATTTGGGACAACAGCAATTTCACACCCATCTCACTGTCCAGTTGCCATGGAGTTTACTAAGTAGCCCAACACAATTTCCTTATGTAATGGCCCGGGTTATCGCCTTGTTTTTTCATCAATCAGGGACAACGCGCTGGTCCCGTCTCATGTTCAGGTCCTTCACAGCAGAGAGGCTCCATCTCATCAGTAAATCTAATATTCGTCTGATAAACTCATTGGCACTTGCCGCAGGGAAGCCTCGAGCAATAACTACAGGATCTCCTGCTGCGTACAAGCTTCTGCAGGCCAATGTAGATAACTCCCACTCACAAGACACTGAATGCTGAGTCCCATGCAGAATACTTCATTATCCTGCCATATTCACACAGCATCAACAACTCTATTCATCATTTGGCAAGAAGAGAAGGACTTAATGGCCACTCACAGACCCTGTTTGATGCTGAAGGATACTTAAGAAGCAAATAGTGTAGGTGGGATAACTACTTACATCTTTACACTCAAAGGCACTGCTGTTACTGTAATAGGGACGCTCGCCGATATGAGAAAAACACACTTTGCTGTGACGCTCTGATTGAAGGAAGGCAGCGATCGCGGATATCTAAGAAAACCTACCACTGCAGAGAAAGCAGTTTGCTACTTTCTCTCATATTTATGTGCCAGCTGGAGGGTGAATGAGACAAAAGATGGATTGTCCTGTAGAAAAGCATCTTCTGCTCTCCGAAGAGCCAATACACTGAAATCCCCCCCAAAAGTAAAGTAATGCTTCAAACCACTCGCAAAAACAAACTTCACCTCTCCTCCTGGATGGAACCACTAACATGTATTTTACCTCAATGCATGTGTTTTATTATAACACACGAATTGTTAACTGGGTTTAACAATAAGGAGCTATTTGTTCTGGGTGTAATTTCGTTTCTATGCCATGTTTTATTGGTCAAAAATTCTGCTCCCCACCAACCACGACAGCGGCATGCAGGAGCAGTTTCCAGAATAACACTGATCAGCTCTGACTCTTGAAATTGTGACATCACCACACAGATTTAATAACAGAGCCCACCCTGGCTCCCACCACCCCAGGCCCAGGCCCTTAATCGTCTCCAGGCCACGGGACAGCCGCCCCTCACCCCCCCTGAAGCTTTTCCCCTGCTCCGAGCCACCGACTGAAAACAATCGTGCTGGTGTTATTTGATAAATGCTGCCATACGGCAGTGCAACAGGGGAAGAACACGGACAAATGTCTGCTTCAAAAGCCACATCAAGTGTGTCCCTGGGAATGTGAGACGTGAGTTTCAATTTGCTTTCCAGGTTTAAGGTGTCTGAAATAATTTGCATGGAGTCTTTAGCATCCCAGCTAAAGTTAAAGAAGACCAGTGGGAAAAAGAACAACATACGTGTGTGTGTGTGTGTGTGTGTGTGTGTGTGTGTGTGTGTGTGTGTGTGTGTGTGTGTGTGTGTGTGTGTG
>JAUESF010000052.1:8653802-8681801 GCA_032274765.1 Malacoctenus tetranemus
TGTGTGTGTGTGTGTGTGTGTGTGTGTGTGTGTGTGTGTGTGTGTGTGTGTGTGTGTGTGTGTGTGTGTGTGAAAAAGAACACATAAGAATGAAGAACTGCAAATTGGATTTGAAAAACATCGATGGTGAAACAAAAATGCAACTTTACATAAGGATGAAACACTCATCATCATATAAAGCCGTCAATAAAAAGCAACCAGGGAGTGAAGTGAATTTTGTAGCCCTCGCGTTCACGAACCCCTAAAACTGAATAGAAACATACGGTTGACATATCACCCTGAAGGTACCTGGGTTGTACTGCGGAGGAGTACTGCTGCTCTGTGCCATTGTTGCGTCCTGATAGCAAAGCACTGAGTTCCTTTCACAATCACGTCTCATCCGATGGAATTACTCGCGTGACCTTTCGAGCCTCCTTTTTAAACTCCTGATGTCTGATGTCTTACAAACGACAATAAGTCGTCTTCTCACTCATGCAAATTACATCCCAGATTCAATGGATCACATTGCACATAGGAGCGCAGAAAAAGCATTATGTTGACTGAAAAAAAGGGAGCACAAGCAATTAATGATATGTGAGCCGGGGTTTCATATCTCCAACAATCAAAAATAGATTTAAATGATCAGATGCTCTAATGTCAGCCATGCTTCCTCCTTCTGAGTTGTTCCTCTGTTAATACCGGAGGGTAAATTGCTTTGAGCTTATTTGTGATAATCATAGTATTGACACTCAGCTCTATGAATGGTGCCTATTACATGTTCCTGCAGAAGCCCTGGAAATAGACTTTTAATATGAATGTATTTCAATAAAGATGAGTGTAATGGAATATGGTGGCTGTGCCACCTGATTGATTAAATCCCCCCCTTTATGTATGGCACAAGTCTGGCCGACACTGCAGATGTTCTAACTGGAATATCATTTTAATGACAGGCTGTGGCCTGACTTTGTAATTCAATACATAAGCCGTCAGTGCAGAGCAATCATTATGGCAAATGCTCATTTTGCTGTCTGTCTTGTGGGGACCTGCAATATTTCCTCTGAGCACATGCACTGTTCGAATGTGTTAAAGCAGAGCCGGGGGGATTCGAACAGATGCTGAATGGTTGTTTTGTCTTGAGTACATCAGGGCTTTCAGCTTGAAGGTGATATCAACCAGGAACCACATTACAACTCACTTTGATGTTACAGCTTACAGCTGTGACTTGCAGATTGGGGAAATTAGATCTTCAGCTGAAATTTGGAGGAAAGGCAGGATGGACTATTTTTTGTGCTTTATAGTCTGTTAGTTCAGTGCAGCCAGGAAAAAGGGAAAAAAAATCAAACATTTATAATAATACTGCAGGATATTTTTAGGAGGTTAGCTCGAATGGGACAACAAACACTCAGAGTTTTAGCCCTCTGGCAACACTAAAAGAGTGTATAAACTCTAAAATGCGACTCCAGGGCATCGGTATAAAAAGTGATCCCTTCAAAAACAATAACAAAGGCCAGCAAGGTGCGGTCAGAGGCTACGTGTAGCTGTAACATCACCACCAAAAGCCTCTCTAACCTTCAGCAAAAATAAAACAGCCAATCAGCCAACGTTGACCTGCACGTCTTCTGATTTCATCAGCACTGCATCCAAAAGACTCTCAGTTGGCTCACACAAGAGTTTATTTCAGTCTATCTGAAAAGTAGGAATACAGTGTAAAATATAATTGCAGAATTTCTTTTGACAATCTTGAGGAAATCAAGTTGAAGTGATGTGAACCTTCACCTAAAATAATTATAAGCGATTACTTGTGCACATGATCTCTAAATAAAGCATATTAATGTGTGGCTTGCACTGGGTTGCTGGGGCATTTTTTTCCAAAGCTGAGCCACAGTCTGGAAGTTTGGTAACACTGAGCCAACCTGACTTTCTTACTTCCTTACCAGATGTTCGTGAGAAACAGTTTTGCTGATAGCGAGAAAAAGCAGAAGAGCTGCACTGTATCTGTCTATATCTTTTACAAGTGTTTTTCTGAGGGCAGTTGTAAGTCACTAAAACACTATGGCGATGCTTGTGTGTGTGTGGGGGAGGGGGTGCATTTCCATGCTAAACCTCCATTTTAAAAAATAAACACCATAGTGTGGATGTAGTCCAACAAACAGCTTTTTTTGGTTGAGTAGACAGACAAGATTAAGCACTTAAATTCCAGAGGAGCCCCCAGGCCAAAAACCAGATAGCATCACTGCCCACTCCAGCTAACTGCAACCTCTGCATTCAGTGATTTTAAATGGGGTCATTTCATAGCACAACTGCCAATCCCATTTTTTGCATTAGGGCGGTGAAGTTGCCGATGCCATGTTGAGATTTGTTTCTCTCTCTCTCTTTTTTTGGGGGGGAGGAAAGTAGAAGCGAAACCACTTACATTTGTATTCAGAGGGCAGCGCTGGTGTCTGCAGGGTCTGTCTTTATGTGGCCAGTGTGCCAGCAGCGTTGAAGGACAACCAAATGCAGGGAATCACAAGTGAAGCCGAGGCCACTGCCGCGGTATCAACATGTGTCATCTGGATAGACGTGTCAATTTAAGTGTGCCGCATGCAGTGTGTTGTGCCTTGAGCTGCGCTCCCTGCATTAATTTCCTGTTGTCTGAGTTCAAAGTGTTTGTCACCCGGTGTCACTCACATCGCCGGTTCCTCCCTCGCTGCTCGGGGACCTCGCCACACTTGCAGGAAATGTTGTTTTCCCTCAACAGTACACTGGGTCACTTGGTCGATAGTGGCAGAGGTCCGGTGGGGTCAGGGCAGCTGACAGGGGGTGCCCACTGTCACTACTGCATGATAAAATACTGTATGGATTCCCAGCCGGCCCCCCGAATGCTCCGAGACGGAAAGCTTGCACGGAAGAAGGAGGGAAAAGGTGATGCTGCTGAGGAGAGTGGGTGGAGGAAGAAAAAGCAGCCAAGTCCACCAGAATTTTTCTTCCTCCGCCGCGATCGATACATAATGACCATGTAAAAGTGCAAGGCTGGTGGACGGACTCCACGGCCGGACAAAACAAAGGTCCACTTGATTAAAACAGCACAGCAGATTAGCCAGGCCCTCCGCACATATTTGCTCTGAGGCATTAATCAACAGTGGATAGACTACTCTGAATAATAAGCGAGGTGATTATACGGCACTGAAAAGCTCCTCTTGTTCACGATTCTGGGCATGAGCTGGTTTACAAGCCACTTATTGGCTGAAAGTGATATAACAACACCAATTGCGACACACAATAGTAAATCAGTGAGCAATCAGTGTGTTTTATTTGCCTAAAAATTTGCACCTCCCATGGAAACGTAATGATTGATTAATGGCTTAATTCAACATCTGCTGAAAGGAATCGCTCGAAAAAAAAATATGTTAAAGAGCAACATGTCTGTTTGTTTTACAGTGTTGCCCATTTCAGGTTAATCAACAAACGCAAGGCTACGCATTGTGACTCGTGTCCCGTGTAAATCACCTGGTATTCTAACACTATCGTGTGTTTGGTTATTCTTATTTTTGCATGATTTTGCTTTTTTTTCCTGAAGTATTAATTACTGAGATTTATTCCCTGATTTCACTGATGAAACAAGGTCCTTGTTTGAGGCTCTTTACTGAGACTGCCTTCTGGTAGTCACTGACTATTGCTCTGCAGCTGACACGCCGAATTATCCGTATCATGAAATACTGTCTGTTCACCTTTACTCACTCGCTGTCTCCACAACTCATTCCTTCCTTTCAACACCCGGTGCAAGCTAATTTACAACGGTGGTAACAAAGAGAGTAAATAAAAACCGCTGTCTGACAGCAGGCTTAAAACAATTTAGTGTGATTGTAAAGCACAGTTCAACAACATCACAAACCTGCCAACAAAGAAAAATATTGACTCATAATATCTATATAATTGGCACTGATTTTTAATCTGACACCTTTCACTGCTCCTTGCTGTTTGACAATGGACATAATAATGAAAAGGTATCATTTTAGCACATCCTGTAATTAACCTCATGAATATATATTGGTTTGTTAGTTTTTCCAGCATCTTAGATTTTCACCTTTGCATCTAATCAACACCCTCAGCAGCAACTCAGAGTTATTAAGCCCCAACCCAGAAGAAGAAAAACGCTGACTTATCTTTTCATGGTGACACTACATCTCTCTGCATAAAAAAAAAGAAATACCCATCCTTTTCTGAGAGGAAAAAAAGTGAGGCATATCTCCCAGAGATAAAGTTGACGAATTGATGGGCAGGAGACAGAGTCATTTTTAGAATATTCTCTCATACTGAGTGACAATGATCGCATTAAATCCGGCTCACCGAATAGCTGTTCTTAAAGTAATGGAGATAAGCACTAATTGGGGTCGTATACTCCCTGCTTAATTCTCCAGTCTTTACAATATCGTGCCCATGATATCACTTGTCCACTCGCAGTCAATCTGGAGAATCCATTACATCAATTAGAGAAAGTTGACAGCAGTCAATTAATACTAGAAGAGCCACGCGGCAGGCAACCCCTGCCTGTCTTAAGAAATGTTTGGAAGTGAAAGCATTAGTGGGGATTAGGACATTAATCTTGTAACAGTGCAGGCAGGTGACAGGGAGCTCAAAGAACTCTCTGCAAGAAAAATTAAACTGGTCACAGTGGATTAAAGGGAAAAGTTACACTTACAGGCCCGACTCAGCGTCCCAGTGTACTCTACTCTGCTCTACACACTGTTTTTGAGATGTCTTTTTTTCTTGTGGGACGCCTCAGTACAAATGATGTGTGAATGGCCGAACACAGTAACTCACTGTTTGAGAAGCTCGTTGTGATGCCAGTTGATACTGGAGAGCAGTCAAACTTATCCTGTGCAGTGACCACATGCAGCCCAAATGTAGCCATAGAATATTTGTGTTTTTACATTCCCATCTGTACAACAGTCACTTTGCAAATGTGCATTTATCTGGGAAAAAAGTAACATCATTCAAATACATAAACTGATTAGTTGTATTCAAACTGTCCATACTGTATGCGATGCCGATTCATTTGGGGAAAGTCCAACTTCCTGTTTAAGCGAATCACCATGACAAGGTAAGGCGAATCTGTCACGCACAAGTCTGTCGCTATTTATAAACAAACCGAATAACACACAACATTGTTCCTGCATATTTAAAAACAACCGATGTGTGAAAGTAGATGTTGTGTGTCGACCTCTCTTTCGCACTTTTAAAAATGTTGCAATTTTTTTGCTTTTCTTTTACAGTTTACAGTGCTTGCTGATGACTAATGAAAGCCATGTTGTTAGCTTATTATTTTTTGAACATATTTTCTATTTGCCTGATTCGTTGCGGAGTGCCGGTGTGTGCCGGCGTGTAAAGACGTCAAATCTGCCTTCTGTCGCTCGGTCAGTTTTGCGCGGTCAGAGCAATTTTCAACAAAGTGTTATTGAACGCACCATCAGATTTGTCGGAGAAATAAAGGTGGAAATAATAAGATGAACGTAAACACACGAACTTTACACGTTTGGTTTTGCCAGTGTCGTCACGAAGGAAGGTCTTTATATTGTTAGTTAAATCTCAAGGACGAACATCCTGCGTTTTGGTGAGTAACCCTGAATATTACCTCCTTGTTTGTGTGGTTGTGCTTCGTGGCGGATTTATCCTGTATGTTTGGCCCAGAAGTTCCAGAATGCCAACAAAAGACCGGTTTTTTTGCCTATACATCGCGAAATTGTTCACTCTGATAAATGATTTGACTCAGGTGTGCTGTGAACATGGTTTGTGACTAAACCAGAGCGGGAACTCAAGGCTGCGTGAAAGTCTTGAATAGGAATTCTTGGTTTTTTCCCCCCTCTTGTTTCCGTTGACAAAAGCACAAAATAAACGTCGATAACGATATCGAAAACAAGAAAAGAAGCCTTCAGTTCAGACAACTCCTATATTCTTTGCACTTGTTTACTTTTCCACGGCACCTCTGTGGATTATTTACCCATGTAAAGCCCCCTCCCAAACTGCGTATTTAGGGCAGAGTGCCCACATTGATGCCCCCAGAAGGTTTTTCAAGAGTCCCAATTTAAAATGTCCTCAAAAATAAGATTCACTATCCAAAAGGGAACGGTGATTGGTGCTTTTATGACAGCTGGGTTTATAGCCATGTCTGCTTTTCTTAAGAACAGATCTTAAACAAGTGATATCAAATGAGATTATTGGAGATCATTTTGCAGTTTCTATTGTTTGAACAGAATTTGAATCTGATAAACTCGATAATGCAACTACAAAATAGAGTCCCCCCCCCCCAAAATGCCTAATTTTGCCCTCTGTATTTAACATGTGACATGCTCAATCGCAGTTTGGCCCTCTCGCTGTGGAGTTTGGTGTTTCTGAGGCAAACGACAAATGTTGTTGGTTCCTGAGATCTGTCAAAAGTTTTGTCTAAAAATAACTAAAATGTGTTGTAAAATTGGGGTGTTTCACTCTAGCTAGAATGGTGGATTTGTTTGTTTTGTTGTACTCTTGAGTAGGACCTGTTACAATTTAGCTGTTTCCCAAACCTGAAACAAAAAGTCAGTGTCACACTGTCTCATTACTCGCAGCACATCCCAGCTGTACAATGACTGTGCAATGCCGAGTGAGGCATGTCGCCGGCCCCCATAAGCATATTAATAAAAACATGAGTCTGTAAATGTGAGCCTGCATTAGGGGCAGAACACAGATGAGCAGGGAGGATCAGGTCACCGCGAACCCACAGAGAAAAGTGAAGAGGGGAAAAGGGGGAGGCTAATGTGGAAATTGAGTGTCATTGTGTTTCACCTTCATTAGCCAGAGTCACCACACGTTCTCACCCGGCCTCGGTGTAGTTAACCACCTCAGCTGCTGCCTCGCATAATGACAAAGTGGAGTAAAACGAGGGAGAAACGGGGTGACACTCGCCTTGGGAGGCAGCGACTGCTGGAGAATATCCTCCTCCATCACTCATCTATTAGCCATTTTATCACTGCTGTCACGGGCCGCAGAAATGACGGTAACTTTGGCTCCTGTTGTTATTTAACCTCGCGTACCAAGGTCGCGGTGAAGTCGCTGGAGTGGAACATTTCTTCGAGCAATGTTGTACCTTTATTTGGCGTAACAATTCAAAACATGTCATGATTGAATGGTTTAGAGAGATTGAACAGTAGCTCATCAATGGAATGAACTCGCTCTATATTTGCACCAAACACTCCAAAGACTTGGTCAAATTAGTAAACAGCCTGCAGGGGTGACTTTGAAAGTGTTTATCTGTCTTAGCGGTCCGCTCTGCTACTGACTGGCTGCTGATCCGCGCTGTTTCCTTCCTGCTGGCTCTGTATAGATTGAGAGGCAAACACTGAGAAAACCCTGAATACACATGAATAGGTGGAAGAGATGTATGAATGAAATATTACTTGTTGTTCTTTGTTTAGCTCGCAGGTCTTGATTCACAACAGTTACTTTCATGTCGCATTTTCCTGACTTTTTTTTTTTTTTTTTTTTTTACTTCCAAAAGTAACTAATGTGTTTTCTATAAGGGTGATTCTCCCTTTCCCAGAACCTTAAAGGAGAACTGTAACCCTACCGTTTGCAGTACCGTGCCTCAGGCAGCTGTTTGTTTTTTCACCTGTCATGGTGACATGAATCATTCCTGTATATGTGCCTCATGCCGGTGCACTGAGGTCATCCAGTCAGGTGCTGAAGTGCATGTCAGTGACGTCAGATCGCAAAGAAAGATCATGTGTGCAGCTTTGAAAATGGGAACAAGACAAGTCTGGAAAATTATGGCAAAAGAAAAGAGCTAATAGTTTGTGCCTCTCTGTTATGAATAAAATATCATTTGAAATGAACTCCTTTTCAGCCTTGATCTGTGGAGTATCTGTGGCTGTGTACTCGCTCCAGTTTTACTTGTTATCGGATCAGTATGAAGATCAATGAGATTGCACCTGATGTCGATAAGCTGCATAAAACTGCAGCTGGCCACGTTTTTAGTAAGTTAATGCACCAGTAAGCAAAGGATAAACAGACGACGAGACCATTAACTTTTAGTATAACACCAATTTCTAGGTCACATGTAAATCCTCTGTTTGTTTTCCCAAGTGTGGCAACAAAAACGCGCCTCATTTGACAGCTCGGTCTCCGATTTGCTCTATAACTCAGTTGAAACTTTTTGTCATCTTAAGATTTCCTCCTACATTTTTTTTTGTTGTCAAAATGTGACAACTCTACAGAAACCTTTACACTTATTTATGCATCTTGTGTTCAGCTCTTTCTTCTGTCAGCAGCTTCCGGCCAATGTGTGGCTGTACCTGGGAAAGAAGCATCTTTATTAAAATGTGTCACTTCATGATGCGTGGATGCTTGAGGAATATGAAGCTGTCACATCCTGAAGTGAATTTGTTGACTGACCAATATCCACGTCCTGTAATCGCGCCCTCCGTTCAGTCATTTCAGTTTGTATTTTACCACCATGCAAAACAAAAGGTTTGGTGGTTGATTTAATAAATAAATAAATAAATGAATAAATAAATGAAACAAGTTTGCAGATGGATGAAACGTTCGCGGTTTATGTCCATTAAGATGAATGCTGAAAAAATACAAAATGAATAAGACAAATGAATTAGGCAAGACCAAAACTAGCAACTATGACAACAATAAAACAGGCATCAAGCGTTTGAGATGGCGTTGTGATTTGCGCAGACATCTTTAATGATGAGCTCCAGCTTTTTCCATTTTGTACATTTATTTATCCATTTTTATGGTGGAGCGCTTTATTGCTGCAGCTGTTGTTTTCCGTGTCATTTGTATTAAGGAATGAGGAAGCATCCTGTCCCATCATTGGAAGCACTGACACCAGCGTGATATATTATCCCTGTGAATAATTTGCAAAACATTCAATCTCTCTCTCTCTCTCTCTCTCTCTCTCTCTCTCTCTTGCTGCCTCTGTACCAAGCAGACTGATATAAACCTGCTCGTTTAAGACGGCCCGTGGGATGCTCGGGACACAATCTCTTTCAGCGCCGTCGCTGTGGGCTGTCGGTGCGGTCGGCTGCTTCGGTCTTGTTAGAGCATCGTCATTAGTTGTTGACTTTACTTAGAAAAAAAGAAAAGAAAAGGTCTTTCTGGTGACAAAGTTATATCAGCCTCACCGATATAGAAGTGTATTTTTCTCCAAATGCATCAGTGCTGTGCATCCTGAAACTGTAACAGGAGGTGTATTTCAAAATGACATGGTAATGTTCTGTGTGGACAGATATGCAGACCTCGTCCTCAAGCTGCTGGGTATGTTTTTCTTTTATTTGCATTGCCGCATAGATAAATCACTCGGCACCTTTATAGTTTGTGCTACGGACTACAGAGAATTGCTTTTTCTGGAGGAATGCAGTACCTTTGTGTACATAACCATGTCCTCGTCGATTCATCATCGGACAGTAATTTAAGTAATTAGGGCAGTGATAAATCTAATTTTTTTTAAACGGTTCAGGGACAATTGGGCTAGTGGCTAGTGGTTTAAACTGTGTTTCATCCAAAGTCGATTTCACATAGCATAAAAGCCACTTGTACTTAGCTTTTAGGTGTTTTTTTCAGGTTTTAGCTGTTGCACAGGCGTCTCTTCATCTTTTAATTTCATAGATTCCACTTCTGATTCATGCGCGTACTATATTTTTTGCCCGCCTCTATGCTTTTTTTGTATTCTATACTGTATAAAAAAAAAACCTCACAAACTCGAGGGCTGTGTCAAATGTTAGCTTTTTTCCAACCCGATATTTTGGAGGCAATTCGTAGATACAACAGTCCCGATGTCCTCTGAGGCGTGCCCCAGATGAAACAAAGCATACACCTCAATAGGTCTCCATGGGACTGCCGGCTATCTGACTGGCTCTTGGAAGATTGACAAGTGAGCATTATTTTTCACAGCAACGTGGCAGGCAGTCCCTTATGTGATATGAAGGCATGTGAAGGGCTGCTCTCTATCTTTCCCTCTATGTGTCTCTTCCTTTTTTTTCTAACACCTCTGCTATTCAAGCAGGCCTCTGAGCATTTAAATGATCAGAATTCTGCAGCATGGCTGTCTGCCCCCATGCTGTCAAATTTGGACGGATATGTTTCAGCAAGTGAGAGAGGTAGACATGGGCGATACACGTATACTACACAGAATCCCACGTGCACACACACACACACTAGCAGACACACACATTTGCCCACAAGTCCAGCGTCGCTTCTCCAGACAGGCAAACGCCTCTCGGCATACCCGGCAGTTGAGCCGGGCAGAAAAGTGGAAAAATGTGCTCCTCAGTGGAGATGCAGTCAATCATACAGCTGTCCAAAACCAGCAGCTATCTGTTCAGTTAGAGACTAGAGGGCAAAAGGCCAGAGTCTTTCTGTTGAACTTTCAGACATTCGTCAACCATAAATCTAGAGTGAACAGCCTTTTATCAGTCAGTGTTTTACAGGAAATAATAACCCTCAATGCTTTTTTATATAATACAATTTCAAGATGACAGTGTTCACTGGTGTATGCATTTATGTGGCCGTTTACTGGTGTGAGGACAGCGGAGCAGAATAGTGAGACAGGAATCAAAAACTTAATGCGAGTGTGCTGTGAAGCTTCTGGGGCTTTGTGGTTTCAGTGGTCAAACCAGACAATTTAATTCATTTTATTTTATTGATTTTTTTTATTTGTGATTCATTTAATTTTTGTTCATGTCATTAAATTTTTTGAAAAATTGTTTTTCATATTTTTTCTTGACTTTTTGCTTTTATTTTTTCATCTTTGTACTTGTTTTTTATTCTGTTGTTTTTAAATTCCCTCTTGAAAATCTGTTTCGCTTGCCTTATTGTTATTTATGCTGTCAGTCAAAATATCTATCCCTTTTTTCAAGGTGGTTTATAAATTAAATGGTGATAAATATAGCAGAAGTGAAGCTTTTGTGATACATATGTGAATATGCAGAGAAATGCATGGTCAATTGTTTCCCTAAACACAAATGTCCGGTTATACTTTGCAGCCATATGACATAAAACAATACAAATATGTACATGGATTTTAACTGGGAGCGTTTGGATATTGCTGAGCACAGATGTCACTGTCAACACAGACTGATTAAAGCTGATAAGAAAATAAATAAGCCACAGGCAGTCATTGTTATTGACAACACCATAGTGTGCCTCAAGTGAGCCAGAGCTTGCCAGTTTTCTGAAGCAAAAAAAAAAATGAAAAAGCACAATTTAGTCAGCAAGGCTAGATCTGTCTACGTGCCTGCCTGCTGGCACTAAGGGGAATATGGTTTCCTCCCGTGCTCTTATTGCTCGTCATTTGAATAAAACATGTTTATGTTATATGCTAAGTAGTGGCTTGCCCAGGAACTCATTTTAAGTGGTAATGATCTGTCTAGATGCAGAGTAAATAAGAGGGAGAAAAATGAACATTGACAGAAAACTGGACCATGACAATAGAGAATGTGTCGACCTTTAAAGTGATGTAATTAAACAGGGAACACTAATGTCTCGTCTCTTTAAAGTGAATTTAATACATTTTTGCTTAAAAACAGAATCTCATTCTGGGAGGCCACCTCTGTCACCAGCTGCTGCCTTATTATTTAGAGCACTAAGTCTATTTTCTTCCTAAACCACAGAGAGGAACAGAAGAAGACTCAGTCAAGCCAAGACTGACTGCGTCCGCCTGCCTGCTCCTATATACATCAGTGGGAACAGAAATGCCTTGTGAAACGTAGAGGCACATCACCGAGTGCTGGGCCGCTGCCAGAACTGATCGATCTGGAAATGTTATCGTTTGGGGGGGGATTTATCTGAAGGCAGTGATTTTTTTCATGTCTTTTTTTAGATTATCATTTAAATACCTTAATGAAATCTGTAACATCTTTGATTTGTGGCCGGCCAAGTTGAATTTTTTGGAAATATGCCACTGACCTGTGATAGTGGAGTGCATTTCAGTTCATTAGTAAGTCCCTTTAAATGGTATCTCATGCATAATAATCTCAATTTGCATGTTATCTACAATTTTGTAGAGGAGTTTAGGGGCAAATCTGGTGGCAGGGAGCAATGCCGCGCTTAAAATTGCTGCAAATGTGAGCCTGATCTCCTGCTGACCCTGTCAGCTGGGTGGGATGTTAATAAATTGCCACAGAGAAATCGCTCCATATCTAGATGTGGAGCTTTTGCTGGTCAGCAGAACATATGTCTGCTTAGGCTGAGAGATGTCAGAACCTAGCGTCTTAGGCTGCTCGCAAACAGACTGGAAAAAATTGACATATTGGTCACAAATAGTTTCATCTGCCGGGTAAATCCAATATCCCCGGATATCTCTAGGAATCATCCGTTTCACCGTGTGCACAGGATTCTGAAGAGACCTTCGAGTCCTGAAGCAGGATGTGTGAGCATTATGATGGCTACGATACACAACATTGACATTCTGAAAACGGTCCCTTCTTTAGACTTTCACAGGGGTGAAATTGAACAAATCAAATATACTGTATCTGGACAGTGATCTAAATCCTCAGAGCCCTTTTCAAACTATTTGGATATGAGATGCATCACTAACTTTGAGCACGAGTGCCTCCACATGTCACGCTGTTCATTCGGACCCACTGAAACTGTCTGAAGGGATGGATTGAGTTTCATTGAGTGGGAAGGGTTCAGCTTTGTGGGTGAATTGCCGTTCCTTTTAAGTTTGGAAGTTAAAATCACACCACATTAATGGCTCTGTATTTGTTCGACTTAAATAAACATGGAGTACATTTTCTTGCATAAGCCTAATGCAACCAAGTGTTAGATTTCAAATCCGTCGTAATGATTGTTGGCAGGGTTGGGGATAGGGAACAGCTGTGGGCTCCCCATGTGTGCCCAACGAGCAAGCAAAGTATGTCTGTGGGAAATATATGCAAACATGAAGGTTTCTTTCACTGGTAAAAAACGTCCTTCACAGAGTGTAATTCACAGATAGGCCACAAAGGAAGCGAGGTCTGACATGACTAATCTTCTAATTTTCTGACAAAAAGATAATGTGCGGCACATCGAGTGACGGAGGGGAGGGGGGGGGTGTACAAAGGCATCGCCGTAGCGCTAGTGTTGCATAGATAAGAACTATAATTGTCTGTTTTTTTTCTGCGTCTCTCAAAAGCACGAGCACCTTCCAAGGCCACAAGGATCCATTCGAGATGCAGCAAAGCATCTCTGTGCAAGGTTACGTACCTTCCTGCTGTCCACACATGTAATTCTGTGGCTATAACGAGGAGAAAGGCAGCAGCTGTGGAGACGTGCCTAAATTTAGGGAAGCAAAAAACAAAATAGCAAAGACCTAAATCCATGAAAAGTGTTTTCTACACTTTATTCAAGACTTGCAACACTTCCTTGTTAGAAGAAGATCAAAGGCTCACTGCTAATTATTATTGTCTGCAGAGGTACTTTACCTGGATGAAAGGCTGTGTACATATTTATATGTGTATATATATATATATATATATATATATATATTAAACAATTCCATTTTTGTGGAGAACTTGACAAAGATGTGTTGCACAGTCATTGTTTCTTGAAATGTAAACACACCGTCTCTGAAAAGAGTCATTTGTAGGTCAGATTTAGACAGGCATGTCAGGACAGTAACATCCAAAACTGGATTGTGATAAGCAGGGCATATGTGTGAACATATAGTAACAAAACAAAACCACAAAGCAAAAAGCTCCATAGTCCGACTGTCATTTTTTGGTCATTTGTTGGCCTTTGAGTAATAAATCCTAATGTCTCTGATAATGCCCTGACATTTTTTCTGGCATGACAAGTTTGACATTTTTCATTGTCTGAGAAATGACTAGCCTTTAAATCGACTTTAAACCTGGACAATTGATGGCATGCACATACTATTGACAAAGATACATTGTGTCATCAAGCATTAACTGTAATTTACTCGTAACTGTAATCTGTGATCAGTGACATGTGATCAGTTCTGGTAAGCTTTGGATCTTCTTGACCTATTGAAGGATGAACTCCAAAAATTTGAGTATTCAAGTCAATAATTGAAAGATAAACTTTATCACTTAACATGTTGTCTTCAGTTCTGAGGATCTTGATTTTGTCCAATTGTCTGCCCACCCAGTCAATGTCCACCACCTGCTCTGTAAACATTATTGGAAGGTGGCTCAGCCTTGCTGAGCCTGTGGAGTGCGAACCTCCGCCTGCCTCATCACCGCCTCATCCTTCATTAAGCCTTTCCAATATTACCAATCAGCCATCTACCACCACGCATAGACAGTAAGCAAAGACCAGTCGGTCCCCTCTCACCTTAGAGGTGGGTTTTATATCAGGAATCGTTGCATTGGCACCGTACAGGTTTCAGCTGGTTGGATCTTTTTTCATGTCAAGAAAATGTATTGATGACTCCAAATAGTCCACAGGGGAGGGTGGAGTTGTCTGTTCCTGTGTTTGTCCCACAATGGACTGACAATCTGTTCAGGAGAGGAATAAGTGGTGTAGAAAAGTGAGACTGAGTGAGAGAGAGTTTAACATTAATAATAAGTTAGCAGTGCGACCTACTAAACAGCCAATGTGGCTGCGGCTCAATCTTTTCCTAAACTTCATTGTCATATTGTCAAGCTCAAACATCTCGCCTAAACTGTCGAATGTCACTGCAAATTGCCTTCCTCAAAAACACATCAAAAAGTTTCCCTTTGCATCTAATATTTATTGACTTGCGAAGATCTTGTGGAAGCGTCTCTCCAGCATTCACAACACGTTCCATTTTCCCTCGTCACTGTAACTTTTAATTTATTTGATTCAAACACAACAGTGTCTGTCAGTGGCATACGGGGGGGCTTGTGGCAGCCTGGGAAAGGACTCTGTGAGAGCAACAGCAGGTAATTTCAATGTTTTTTTTCTAATTTCATTACTTTTGTTGGAGTGAATTTATGAATTTGATGTTTGATCTTAACTTGTTAATGAAGGAGGCCCTGTGTGTTGTGCTCTGCCCTTGACATGAGTCGGATAGTATTTATATCACACTCTGCAATTCAGTGTCCAATCTGAAATGGCTGAAATGGAGTCTTATCAACATATGTGAATATTAACAACTCTGTGAGAAAGCCGTTTCGTACAAAGTGCTGTACGATTAATGCGTTGGTTTCTGAAGCCGAGCAACCCAAAGGCTCGGCTCTGTTTATATAGTTTGGTGCAGTCCAACGGGAACTCAGCTCACTGGTTTCTCACTTGACTTGTTTCCTGATTGTTTGACCAAAAAATGTGCAAACTTAGCATTCACAATGATCAATCGAAATGCTTAGCATAACAGAAATGTAGTATATAGCACACATCAGCATAGAGACTGTTGAGATTTACTGGACTCTTTCTTTTTCAATGTCAGGGTTAGTTTGAATTGCCTCTTTGTAAACCAACTCAGGTTCTGTTTGGTTGAATTTGTAAAAGGAACTTTTGAACATTTAGGTAACTTCTGGCTATTGACTTGAGACAAACATAGATATATGTCTTTCCTGAAGGACGCTCGGATGTTGATAGGCAGAATGACTGTTGTCGAGAATCTTTAGGCACAAGTGGGTATTCATCACTGTAGTCCCATGCTGTCGCACATAAAGGGCCACTATATCTATACTGTCAACAAGCACAAAATAGCAGAAAACATAAAAGATTGCATGAATAGGGCAAAGCAGGTGACTTTTCCACATGGTGATAGTTTCCTGCGGAAATCCCTTCTGTGAAATGCTGCAAAGAGAGTGAGACATTCATCACCCTCACTGTGTTATCCTGTAAATCATGCGCTCATACGCTGTTAGACCATAACGTGCCGGAAAAAAACATCCTCCGTTACAGCGATGCTTCCCCCCTGCTGGGCTTGCATGTACAGCATCAATCCATTCACCACATGACCATGGTACACAGTTAACATGTGTGGAGACAGAAAAACAAACACCTTCAACATGCATATCAAAGATTTCCAACCAGTTGCTAATAGAGCTTTCCTTTCTTCTTCTTCTTCTTTCTTTCCTTCCTCTCTTTGTCTTTCTCCACATGTGTGATATGTCAAAGTCTTATTTCCATGTTCTGGCGCCACTTCTACTCAAGGCAAACACGGGGCAGTGTGTGTTGATGATTGTCAGCAGTGGCCATTTATCATCTGTCAAGCCTCTGTCCTCTGAGGAGGTAAATACAGCCAGTGAATTATGGTTGTTTTAGTCTGCAGGCGGAATCCCACATGACAGCCAGCAGAAGGCCGTGACAAAATCGTTTATGAGGAAATAGTTTATCATGGCCATGGTAAACATTGTCCATCACCAATGAAAAGAGCAATGGATCTACAACTTCCACGCAGAGGAAGTCAGATCGCAGACATTTGGGAGCTGAAGTGGGGAAATGAAAGATGTAATTCAATGTGATGTGGGATAAAAATGACATAATCATTGTTTTTCTCCTGTCATGTGTTCAATGTCTGAATTTTTTATCGTCTCTAAATATTGCTGTGTCCTTCTTGACAAAAGGAAAGTGGTGGAAAATGAGGAGTAAATTTATATTAAAATAAAAACTGTTTTTCTTGGGCTTGCCTGAATTAAAAGCAAATAGAAATTCACTTGTCGACAACAAAATACTCAAAATGTTGTTCGTTTTCTGAAAATTAAACCTTTTACTTGTATTAATCTACATAATCTGCACTTTGGTAAAGAAGAAATTAATGTTTATATTTAATGTATGTATATTTCAGTCCAAGAAGAAACAAGAAACCATAATCATATATCAAGCTGTCATATTACAGGAGAAAACGTGCTTCACATCATTCTAGTAAAGATATTTAATTACTCTCTATCACTGAATTGTTAATAATGTACATGAACCTCAAGTCAGAGTAATCTTTCATGCATATATTTAGACTGAATGTACCACACTGTTCACTTCTCAATAATATGTGCCGTCTGTTCCAGTATGATGTACATTACCATAACAATACCTTTACTAGCCCACTGTTCATCATTTTCTAGAGAAGACAGGTGAATTATTCTGACTGGCTTTTTGATGTAGACACATGAATAATGATCCGCTTTGTTTCTCACGAATAGATGAAGAACATTCGCGCTGAAACAATCTTTCTGAGAAGCTTTAACCAGATGGGCGCCGCTCTGGAAAACGGGGTGGCGCAAAGGGCAGCGGGGCCGGCTCCACAGCCCCGTCCTGCAAAGGGGGCCAATCATTAACAGATTTGACCCCCTGGTTTCCCTGACTGCGAGGCAGAGCTCTGGCCACGGCTCCGTTCTCTCAGAGCCCTCAGGCAATCCCAGCAAATGGCCTCCCAACACATGGAGCGATGTATGTACCCGAGTGCGAAGAGTTTTATGTATGGCTGTGCCCGAACAAAAACACTAAATGCTGTAGGGTGCTTTTAATGACAGCACATCGTATTTGTGGCTCTGGACAGGGCATTAGGAATTTCCAGTTGTCAGTCTCAGTAATCCGGCTGGCCAAAGGGCCAGGCAGATGTTGAGCCCCAGCATACCATTGCCAGCAACATCTGTATGCAGCAAGGTGGTTGTCATGCTATGGCTGATGTCTGACAACCCCACAGAAAGCGGGCTCTTCACTCAGCGTACAGTCGTGGATCTCATAAAAAGTTGTGAAATGACAAGACCTTGATGGGTTCTTTTTCCTAATCCCCTGTTAGGCACCAATTCCAAATATGTGGGCTCGGATCCAGTGGCTTAAAAATAATGACTCCTGCAGTCCTTCCTGCGCTCACCCAGTCATTTCGGCCTCAAAACATGACTTGTGGGGCCATTTGCTTTGAGAAACCATGAAAGTCGTCCGTTTCTGTTTCGACAGTCACTCTAATAACGTGTTGAAAATTGGTGCACACACTGTCAAAGTCTTGAAATGATATTTCAGATGGAGGAATCATTAATGATGATGGAAGCTAATCAGCAGGTGACCCGTAAATGTCCAGGTATTGGTAGGCGTGTCTGTTTCAGCGAACAGCGAGTGGTGTGTTCAGGCGTTTGAACCACTTTAAATTCCATTTGTAGAATAAGACCAGTCATGCATTAAAAAATATCTTGTTATAGTTGCTATTGAAGTGTCTCAACTGAGAACTGAAACTGTCTAAATTGAAAATTAAAATAATTTCACAACCTATTTCACTCCATTTAGAACATTTTATGATTATTTGTCACATTAATTATTCATAAATGGAAAGTAATTATTAATAATCAGACTAATACCTACAAAAAAATAAACTTTTTTTTTCTTTTAATGTCACTCCTATCTTTAGCCTTGGCGTAATGAAAGCAGACAAACCAACCCTGCATAACCAAGCAGCCAAACTGTACTGAGGGTGCGATTAAAGGCTTCTGTTTTTTTATGGAGCTGCTGAGCGGCAGCACCATATTTTTTGTGGCTTCAAACAAATTTGCTGGGATTGAATTTACACAAGTCATGCAGGCAAAGCGGCAAATGCAAGCGAGAGAAGCAACTCATGATGCTCAACGGGAGGTACAACCACAGCGCTCTCTCAAGCTGACATTTCCTTTTTGCAAGATCTTTTTTTGCGATGCATTTAAACACATTTTTTGTCTGACTGCTGCTGTGAACATACTTTAGTCCTGTGACTCAATGTTCATTTCAGATCGACAAGAATAATTCTTTCCCTCTGGCTTTGAAAGTTTACCAGCATTTCATTGTGTGTTTGTAATGCTTTTTTTTCAGTGCTTGCTGGTATTTTGTGCCTGTACTGATAAGATGCTGTCTAGACTGTCTGATTTTGGAGGCTTTTTGCTGTATTTAAGCAAATACAGTTCCAAATTGTTAAAAAAAAGTCTGTACAGTTGCTGAGGACCAACAAAAAAACAAACTAAAGAAGACTCAACTAAAGATTTCTGGAAAGGCTTGAGAACAACTTAGAGAGCCAAACATCAATTAACAAATGAATTGCGCTAAACAGCCAATAACCATTACTTTGTTTACACACAAGTTATGATACTCACTTTTCACTTATAACGATTTTCTTTTATCCCTTGAAAATTTTCTCTTGACACAGGAGCACTCAACTAAATTGAGTTTCATTTACTTTCTTTGTCTGTTGTTTGTTTTCCGAGCGGATGGGGGTCTCACCTGGGAAATAGCCAGCTAACTCGTTTTTATGACTCTACGAAGAGCTTTAAACACACCGTCAGGCTCCCTCCTGAGTATTGTCATGTGCTGGCTTTTTATTTAGCTCTCTTAATGGTGAATTTAGTTTTACTTTTGACTTGCTTATTGGCGTGCCTGCAGTCCACGCAATAAAGAGAACAAAGAGAGATACTGTAGAAGTGAGGTGGACCGATGAAACCCATTAGTGTCACCACGTAATTAAGACACAGAAGTAAGTGCCTCTCTTTCTTCTCCCTCCATTTGGTCGGAGTTTAATTTAAATAACACGCACTATAACACAACGTACAGAACACAATGGGATTCGATGGGATCATTAGTAACAATATGAAAAAATACTATAAAATCTAAATTAAAATAATCTGTAAGTGTGGGAGACGGTTGGAGCTTGTATTGCCAGAAAGCAGATTAAAAACAATTCTAATAAATTAGGAGGTCCAACTAATTATTTCCTGCTTCTTTATTACCCATTGGGATAGTGTCACTGCATACAGGTCATACCTCTTACCTCCAGTAAACACAAAGTTCTATGGTTTTCCTTGATTCAGCGCAGCCGCGGCGCCGCTGCACCACTGCACCGCCAGCCTTTTCTTTCTCACTCCCTCAGGGGCTGCAGGTTTTTAAGCTTTGTGGCCACCTTTTAGTGCTTTTTACTGCATCCTGCATTCATTGTTTGTTTTCGGAGACCAATGTATAAACACAAATAATGATCCATATGGGGATTTTTTCGTGTGAACTTCTCAAGCATTTGCACAATAACTTTGTAACAGCTAATTATTGACGACTTCACATTCAAACAAATTTTAATCCCTGTTTTATTCTGTAGTTGCAGGTGGAAACAAGGTTAACGATCAGCAATCTGAGCCTGAAAGGTGGAGTGACGAGAACGCCAAGTTCAAGAAGGAAAATGCTCATGAAGACGGACAAAGTCCCAGAGTCCTAGGAACTAAAATCAACTCAGACAGACTGCACAGGAACAAAGGACGACAAGGTAAACGCACTCAAAAACAAGCATTCAAGACAGATTAAAGAGACGGAAATATGGATGTATAAATACTGTAGATAAAAAGAGTTGTAATGATGAGGTAATATATTATTTTGACGATATGCTTTCATAAATACTAAAGTTCTTTTTTGTGATTTAATGGCACAAAAGGAAATAAGCACAGACAACTTGCCAACCCTGCTCAGTATAATTTTCATTTCATGAAAGGTGCCGTTTGGTTTAAGCTCTAAGATTTGTCAGCTACTAATCAGGAGAGTTAGAAAAGGAATCCCTCATGGTTTAGAGTTTATTTTTGGACACTCATTTGATGACACGAAGTTGGAGTTTCAGTGTGTGAAGCGCCAAAACATCGACAGAGCGGGTATGTGGATGCTCATCATGCAATCAAAGGTTTTTCATCAGACTCCTCTCTGTAAACATTGGCATGCCTAAGCAAACCACACAGTGATTAAGAGGAGTCCGCAGTTTTCACTAAGACTTTCAACTTCTGCCAAAAGTTTCTGAATGATCAAGAGAGGCATGTTGTTTTCCTCCTCTATCTTGATAGATATTCATCAGGCGATGAGTAAAATTAGCCCATTACCCCCGATGATCAACTTTTGACTTGCTTTGTAATCCTCCCTTAATTATATTGTAGACACAGAGTGACAACTCCAAAGTCGGGCTGATTTTGTAGCCTCTCTGTTTCCTAAATGAGTTCATGGTATGGGATTGGGAGTCCTTTGGTTTTGTTCTTGAAGTCATGTTTTTAATGCGAGCCTTTCTTGGCTGCAAATCCACATTGATGTTATATCACAGAGTACAAGTGGTGCATCTCAAAACCTTTGGATGTCTGACAGATAAAAACTGAGCTGAATGGCAATTTGGATTTGTGTACGGGCGGATGCGATCTCGCAGGAGGAATATGATCACATCCAGGGCTTTGATTGGGATTTAGCTAAATGTTTCGGAGATCTTTCAGAAACCCACAACGAGCGTAACCCCCTGACCTGCAGCTGCTGCCCCGACTCCTCCCACTGACATTTAGCAAGATCAGTGTCGGTCTCGTCTGCTGTAGGCCCCATCTACATGAGTATGACAAGTTTATCTGTTTTTCCTGAGATCTTTCCATGAGGGCGGAACCGTTTTAAGAAAAGTCACTGAAAGAAATGCTGTTGTATGTAAGTCAGGCCTGTAGGGAGTCATGCACACAAAATGCAGCTGAAAACTGAGACATTATAAAAAGTAGTGGGCAGAATCAGAGTCTGTCAGAAGGCAGGTTATGGCTCCGCTGGTTGAACATTTGCTTTCTAAGCCAAAGAGAGGGTGTTTGATCCCATATTTGCGTCGTCCATATGTCCAAACTGGGTGTCTTGACCCTGAATTTGTGTGACTGCTAATAAGAAGCAAACAGCTCAGCTTTATAGTGAAAATCCATATAACACTCACTAACTTCACGGGAACTTCAAGTACAAATAAGCACATGTTTGTTTGCAACATACTGGAACTTCTACTTCGATCACATTGGCTTGAAAAGTGCAAAATGTTCATTTTTGAGGTTTGTGACTCATGCATGTTCACAAGTCAGCCATGACGTCAGCATTTTGTCTTGATATGCTGGATTGACAATGTTAGAGGCCTGAAAGACCCCTGATCAAACTTGTCAATATTGCAAATAGAAAATAACAATTGTGGATGCTGTTTTGTGAGAAAATGAAACAAAAATAACCCCAAAGATCTGTCTGATAATTTTTCTTCTTTTGCTCTCGATGGTTCTGACTATTACAGCTTTAATTCACTTTGCAAGAAGTGCGTGCCCTCTGAATGTGCATAAACTATAAATAAAATATGTTCAGTTTTAATCATTAAAGACAGCCAAAGCGTCTTTATTCACTGCTGCAGTTTGAACCTTGCTGCATCTGAAACACAGAAGGAAAATGTGGGAAACCAGATCAAAGCCGAGTATTTTTATCTGTCAAATGTTGTTTTAAAGAATTGGAGCTGGGTTCAGCTAAATGTTTGCTATATAAATAGGTAGGCTCATTTAACTGTATTCTCTCAGGGTGAATGAGCTCACTTGTGAGATTATTTGCAGTTGCCAGGAAGGCTGACATCTCTGGGTACGAAAACACAAGACATCATGCTAAAATATGCAGCCGCTTGCGGGATGAGATAAATGACATGATCTTACGCTAATGGCCCCCTAACCTGGAATGATGAGCATCTTCATCAGTCAAGGCCTTGTTGATGAAAGCTCATGGCTCCGCTAAGAACTCTGCCATTGCAGTGCGAGGGCCATCTGTCTGGTCGGGCCGATCGAAGCCCCGGGACCAGGGCCTCCTGCCAGCGCTGCTCCGGGGAGGCCTGAGAACAAATGGGTGCAGAAAAGCCAAGCAGGATTTATGGTGGGGAGCGTGGTCAACTTTAAAAGGGTGGTGCTGGTGGCGGGAGACAGATTTCCATCCATTTATGAAGAAATGGTGCTAAAGTTGTGCTGTCAGCAGCGAGGAGGTGAAGTGCTGGCTGGCAAGCAGCTGTTCTCGGCTGAAAAATGTTCACACAAAGTGATCAATAGATCTTTGATAAGGCTTAACACACCCTTGCATGTGGCAGCTCTTTCAAGCTGTGCATTGGACACACTGGTGTCATCAAGGTCACTCATCAGAGCGATTCATTTTGATACTGTGAGCTGATCCCACTGTGATGAGAATTCAGGCCTGCAGTCTCTTTACAGTGGAAACAAGAAGTACCGAAATACTTCATTTCCAACCGTTTCACGTTTCTGTCAGTGAGGTTTTGCACATATATAGCTTTTTCCACGGTTGTGAAATACATTACATTATCTCAGGTCATTTATTCCTTTTACAATCAAGTAGAAATAAGAGTAAGAGATGTTGTTTTGTAAACTAATGTCTCATCAGCAGATACACCAGCACTTTACATTGTTGTTTTTGCTTTGGCTCACCACCATCATTTCAATGTGATCTAACTCAGTGGTTTGCAATCTGGGGTCCGAACCCGTCTGATTGCTTTATTTGGAAAGCTCCAGTTCCTGTCTGTTGGTGGGAGTGTTTTTTTCCTACCGCAGTTTGGCTTCGCTGTAATACTTTGCCAAATAAAAGGTTGGAAAACAGGGTTTTGTCAGATTGACGTTATTCAGATTGAAAAAGCTGGTTGTCACTGCTCGAAATGCACCGATCCTAAATTCTCATGCCCTTATTGGTTAAAGTCAGCAAAAAGTCATTTCTCTAAACTTTTACTTTGATAGGTACGACTCACTGCCATCAAGAGGAAGGATCTGTTTGAGACCTGGATTCAGCGTTAAAACAACTGTAAGTGTTCAAGCCATCCACATCCATTTTTTTCTTTCATCTGGAAGTGTTTCCACACCAGGATGCCAGAAGCTTTTTGACTGCCAGAACTCGTGTCTGTTTCTGATCATTTGATTAATTGTGCATAATTATCCACCACCCATACGTCAGGAGAAAATAAGGGACTGCGTTAAAAGACCAATCCTGTCATGAAACTTCGTTTTTTTTATGAGTAATAAAAGTTAATATGTAGTTCAGTCACACAATGTGTGTTGCTCACTTTAATTTTAGATATTTTTCCCCGACAGTCTCCGCAGAAATGTTGAAGGGCTGCGCGTCGCCAGACATGCGTTCACTCCCATGGCTGTGCGTAAATAGCAGCGTCGGCCTCGGCCCTGAAACGTTTCAGATGTTCAGGTCTCTCTGGAGTCTTTAAATCCAGCTGAGATGACGGATGACCACGGCTGCCACAGAACCCGCACTGACATGTTCCTCTTGGTTAAAGCCTGTGTTGCAGCCCCTTTGTGAAAGCAAAGATTTGGTAAATAAGTGCAGTGAAGCAGTGAAGATAAATCGTTCCTATCACCCAAATTCATTTATCTCTTCAGCCCCTGATTTATTCCGTCCCTTATCTTCGAAAGGGGGCATTATACCGCTCTGAACAACCATTGTGCATTTTTACAGCAATGATGCCCACCTACCTTGCCAAAACTGTGCCCCCAATTCCTCTCATTATCTTCTGGGCATGGAAAAGGAGGTACGCTATTTCAATATGTGTCAAGTCTATTTTTAAGCGGTGCCATCGGGGAGTTTTCTAAGAAAAACTGAACCATGAGGTGCAGATCTTTTCCAATAATTAAAAATCCGATGAACATTCAGATTTGTCTTTAAACGGTTGTATTTTTTTAATAACCCCTTTCTTGTTGACAGACTTCATTAAATTTACATGGCAACTGCATTTGGACTAATTTGACTCCTCTCTCTCAATAATTCTTTTCCACTCAGGGTTGTTTGCTGTATTTAAAAAGACACACCTCCTGAAAAAGCCTCTAATCAGGTTTGCCACATTTGAATTGGAGAAGCTGCAGTTTTGTCAGCCACTCAGAGTTCACAGTGCTGTGACTGCTTTTTTTTTCACTCTGAGACACTTATTCAAATTCAATCAAGTTAATTCATTTAACTGTCTGGCCAACAGTGAGTGCATGACACTGCAAGTTTTTACCACGAAGTCAGATGATTTTTGTTGTAGTTTTTCCTCGTTCACAGACCAAGAAAATTAATTTGTTCTGTGATGTTTACATGTGCTTTTCACGACACCAAAAAATTGCAACAACACACAATAAATTAAAACCGAGCATGTGTAAATCAGAGTTGTGTGAGAATGAGGAACATCCTTGTACATTCGGTGGATATGTTGTTTTATAAAGTCCTTAACCTTATCTTTTGCTGTGAAAGGTGTCAGAAAAACCTGCATTCAAGCCAGAACACACGACTTACTCGTGATAGTCTTAGAGTTGAACGTTGGAGAGTTGGCAGCTCTGTTCTAACTTTAGAAAACTCTAAAACATGTTTTTGATGCAGTTTGTCAGTTCTCTCTCTGAAGTAACACGAGTAGGTTGGAGTGGGAGAACGATCATGTTTTGGTTAGATAACTGTTGGATCAAGTGGACTGCCCTTGCTATAAATAGAATTGCTCAGTTCATTAAGAATCACGATGAGACGTTTTAGGTATGTCCTACTGAAAAATGCTATGAAGAAATACCAAAAAAGTGAATCTTTAGTAGCTCTCACCTCACAGGGTGAAAGTCCTGGGTTTGAAGCCGCTCTATATTGTCCATATATTTGTGTGTGATGTCCGTGCGATGGACTGGTGACCGGTGTAGCCTGCCTTCACCCAGTGACAGCTGGGACCAGGTGCAGCTCCTCCTGCGAGTGTATGATTGGGAATCTTTAATAAAGAACAAATTCACAGACTCACAAAACGGTCTGGATGGAGCCAGTGTCGAAATACAGTGTAGAATCGTGTATCGCAGCTCTCCAGCACCACAACCTGTAATCACCGCGCAGACCCACTTCTGACATTTTCTTCGCAATCTTCTTGTCAAACAACATGTTCCTCATTGCCCCAGTGACTCTGCAGAATAATAAGTAGGTGTAATCTATCAGAAAAGAGAGCTTAGTACAATTTTAAGGGATTATATGTATTTTAGCAAAGTATTTAGTACTTTGGCTTAGTCAGAGGATTAAACCCACACTTGTATCTGATGCTTATTAGTCTAACAGTTTCCCTCCTTTTGTCACAGACGGTCTTGTCTAATTGCATTATCTACGTTGTCTGTCACTGTTTCACATGGCCGTGCATGCAGAGCTGTATTGAAGGCCACCTCAGTGGACCGCTATCAGGAGGTTGTTAAGGGAAACTTCACTGCTGGTTCCAGGAACAGGCCCAGAATGTTTACACGGCCAGACTCCAGTTTAACAGCTTCCAGGCTCAATTGAAGGTGCATTTAAAACAGACAATGGTCCGTGGCAAAAAAACACACAGGATGGTCTGCAGGGTTTTGTTTTTTTGGAGGCCTGACAAAGCCGCGTGTGTTTGCTCAAATGGAGTGCAGGTTGTGGGATTATTTCCCACAGATGTAAACTATATTTCTCAGTTCCGTATGATGTGATACGATGCACTGAAGGAGATTGTTGATGTTTGGTGTTTTTCAGTCTACCACCTCTGAAGCAACTTGTGCCCCTGCCTGATCAGATTATAGAAGTTTGATCCCACGTGTCTCTGCTGCTTTTCAAACGCTGGGACGGAAATGAAAGCTGCAACGAATGAGTGAGTTTCAGATTTTCAACCTCCTGAAAACCGGCTCGACTCATTTACTGAGTCGAGGCGGTTTCATCTCACATTTTAATCTTCTTTTGCAAATTTAAAGACACGGCCATAGTTAATATGATGTGGTTACAAATGTTCAACATATTTTAAAAGAAATTAATCATGAAATTGCAAAAAAATCACAAATATTGTACAACAAAAGGTAATATTTTTATTAAACACCCATCATAATCTAGAATAAGGAGCTCAGGGCCTTTGTCATGATTTGATCACAATTAATTACATTATACATCATGGGACATCAGTTTTAGACCAATAAAGCTTAACAGATTGCCGTTGATTGCTAAATCAAAAAACACATATGTTTAAATATCTATCATTTTATTGAATCGTTTTTTTTTAACTTGAGTACGTAAGAAAATGATTTGTATGTCAAAATCGAACTCATCACTTTCAACAGTACTCAAGGCAAATGGTGAAATGATGGATGTAATTTCCTTTGCTAGCTTTTACATTTTAAGCATTGAGGTGATTGTGTTTCCTCTGATGTTGCGGGGAAAAATTTCCTGGGTATTTTGTACAAAACTGCGGTCTTACCAGTCAACTTACCGGATCGCACGGTTTCTCTTCCGAAATTCTAAAAAAATCTTTCAGAAGATACAAATTCCAAGTTTGAAAATTTCGGTTGACCAACCTTAATTTCTTTAGCTGAAAGCGACAGGTGGCGAGTCACAAAAATGAAAAACGTAAAGTGGCGCTTCGTGTCTTTTTGGCTCACAGCTCAAACCAGCAAGTCAAAAAAATGTGAAAAAATGTGTTGCTACGTTTTTGGCTTGAAAAGACGGCGGATGGGTCAAAGAATGCGAAAATGGATGTTGCTGCATTTTTTTTGGCTCGAAATGACGGCAGGCAGGTAAAAAAGTTGTGAGGTTCACACGGTGACTTTGTCAAAATGTTATTTGACAGCGTACCTTCGATTTGAGAAGTCACTTGACTGCTACCTTGGATAAATGTTTGTAATTTCATCTGCAGATTTTAAAATGTGTGCTTCTTTGAGCAAACCTCTTTCAAAAGGTGCAAGTGTGTCGGAGCCACAAAACGCGTAAAGATATATCACTCTGTTTTTGGCTCAAATTGACAACGGTCCGGTCGGAAAATACGAAGAAAAAAGAAAACGCGTTGCTGCGCTTTTTCCTCAAAACGCCAGCCGAAGAGGTCAAAAAATCCACGAGAAACGCGTTGGTTGGATTTTGGCTCGAAACCACAGTGGACAGGTCAAAATACGTGTAAAATGCGTTGGTTGGATTTTGTCTCGCAACGACAGCCGAGGGGTCAAAAAATACGTGAAAAATGCGTTGGCTGGATTTTGGCTCACATCGACTGTCATGAGGTCAAAAAATGCAAGTTTCACACCGTGACCAGTTCACAGTGTGAATCTGTCCCTAATTTTAGTATAGAAGAAATATTATAAATCGTACATGGTAGTTTCAAGTGTTTCCTGATTGCAGGACACAATTCTGAAAACCTGTTGGTGTTTTTTTGAAATCCAAGATGGCCAAACAGGCATCGATCAAACGAGACTTTAATTTAGCTGTCACCGAAGAACGCCAAAATGTGCCAATTTTCGAGAACAGAGCTCAGAACATCCTAAGAAGCAAAGAAGCCTTATCAAATTTGATGACCTTTGTACAGCCAAGCAGGTTTTGGAGGCCAACAACCAATCCTCCATTCAATATACTGTT
>JAUESF010000052.1:8723707-8739703 GCA_032274765.1 Malacoctenus tetranemus
TAATAGATTTATTAAGCGCAGCCCCACTTCACGAAAGGCTTGTTTTCGCGTTGTATTCTGTGTTGCCAGATTTGTGTAGTTTCCACCAGTTGGGCTCGTTTTGAACACTTTGGTTTGAAAAAATGATGATAACGGGCTGATTGTTTAAAAAAAAAGTCATTGGTGGCTTTTCAGAACCGTCAATATTGTTTAGTTTTTCTTTGATTTTAAACACAAACGCAAAATGTTTGTAAACCACGAAGCCGCCATTTGTTGATATTTATTGGAATTAGTGAGATATTGGATCACATTCAGTGATGGCTCAGTGTCATGGAGAGATGCCATCATCACAGTCACCTGCAGTACGTACTCCACATGGGGTCAGGAGGTCAACTGAGTTACAATGAGGTTCCTCCTTCTCAAACTTGAAGTTGACAGTTGACAACAGAAATCTGTCCAAACTGGAGAAAAGTGCTCAAAACAACATCCAAAAGGAAACTGGAAACTGCTCTAGAGCTAAATAACTTCATGTAGGACTGAGTTGTTCGTGATGTCCGACTGGCCCAGTTGCTGTGGTCCATTCTTTCTGAACCGAGGAACCAAAAATGTGATTGCAGTTGTAAAGTTTCTTGTGCTTATGACATGTTCTTCATTGGTGGGCTTGGAACTGTGGGTTAGATCTGGCAACCCTGAATATGTTCATCATTTGCTTGTGAGCTGTTGGGTGATGTGGGCAGAGTTTGGCCCCGGCGTCCTGGGGCTTCTGTCATGTGCTGTTTGGAAAATGCCTTGATTCTCATGTAAAAAACCCTGCTGCTTGTGTGGTTAATAATGTCTTGACCAGGATGTGTTGCTTGCGTGGTTGTTTTCGTGGTCTGTTCGCTGCCTTGTCTGAAAAGCCCAAAGATATGAACAAAGAGAAAGTGAGGTGCGATTTGTTGCACCAAGCAGCAACATGCAGAGAATCTAATTGACGGAACTTTTCCCGTTTTAACAATACGCTGTCAACAAACTTTAGCCGGACACGGTTTTTCTGTTTGGTGCATTCATAACTTTCCCATGAATTATTTCCTTTTTGTTCACTGAACGAGTCAATTAATTCCATGAAAGTATCGGAGTCTAGTGAGACTTTCATTTCACCAGACACACTGCTGAGAATAAAATCCTTATTTACTCCATTTTCTGCCTGGTTATCCCTCGGCTGCTCTTATTCTAGTTCGCAGTCTGTAAGCTGGCGCAGATTAGTTGACTTATTCATTACAGAGGGTGTCTGTTGTCGATTGCAGAGCTTATCCACTGTGATTAATGCTGCATTTGTGGAACCACCAAAGCAAACACAGACTGGTCTTTTAAAGGGTCTCTACCACCAAGGGATGCAATCGGGAGAGATATACTTACAATATGTCACATGCTGTGCGGTGTTTAGGAATTTGTTGTTAATGTTTTGTCCGTGAACAGATGAAGTCACAGAGGTCCCAGGTTGTTTTTATTTTTTTTCATCAAGTGCCTGTTTTATTGTGGCTTTTCTCTTCAGCTTTGAGAAGGAGGTGCAGCGGTGTTTGAAATAAGTCATCTGCTGCAACGTGCACAGGTTGGATGTACTCCTCTCCAGCAAAAAGATGTAGACTGACCATCAACGTGTTTGCTTTAAACAATGCAGAAGGTTGAAAATGGGTGAAGATTCTTGCCTCTGGTCGAAGCCTCACCGCCAAGACGAGTTTGATTTATTCATTTTCGCTACGGAATATTATGCAGGTGAGGTCTGCTGAGTCTCTAGTATGTTTAAATTTGTAGCAAAACTGGCATTTGCTGCTCTTAAAATCTTCTCTTGTTTGGCAGGAGTATATCACTTCTAATTTTCTTCTATATATGTTGGGCTACATGTGCCCTCTTGCTGGTGTGTGCACATTTATGAATACGCACATATGTATGTCCTCATATTAGGCCCTAGCACTGTTTCAGCTCAGTGTTGGTATTGGACATGGGCAATTCCCCGAGGCAAGGATCCGCTCTCCACCCAAACAATGAGGTGCAGCTTTTGCTCTCTCGGTGAACGAGGGGAAGCAAGCCCGTTCAGGAGGTCAGCTCCGAGCTGTTGACACTGCTCCCTGGTTGCCTGTAGTTCTGGGCAGAGCCTCATTATCACAGGGTCTGCTTGGATGAGAGCGGGCTTCGTTAGGAAGCAGCTGTCAGTGCTGAGGGGGCGAAGGCAAAGGGAAAGAGCAGATAAAGTAGAGCCTTCACCGTGGTCCATTCGCAGTGGCGCTCAAGGGCCAGTTGGCTGTGGTATTATATTCTGGCTTTGTGTGTGTGTGTCTGTGTGTGATTCTCGCTGGGGTGTGTGTGTGTGTCAGTGCGTGTGAGTGTCATGTTAATCTTGCAAAACGTACTGAAGGACTTTGACTTGTTATAGAGCTTTTTGTCAGGTTTATTCCCTTTATTCGTCAGCCCACAGTACGCTGCAATAGGCATATTTTACACATGACATGTTGAGCTTTTACAATACGTAAATATTCTCTCACTTTTTCTGGAAAGAAACCCCCAAATAAACAAAACGGCCAACTTGTTAAATTCCTAATGAAAGCCATTTTCTGTGCCTTTAACACGTCGGCTAAAGTGAAAACAAACTTGATGTCGAAAAATCATCCCAACCACTGACAGTCTGTGGTGACAGGGACGATCAGTGTTGCTGACTTCACCTATGATGTGGTCTCAATGTTATGGCTGATCATGTGCATGTGTCTGTTTTTATTTTGCATCCACTGCATATCTACATGTGTATGGGTTCAGTAACGTGCATGAAGCATGCCTGTGTAAAGTATCCCTCACAGTTCTTGTGTGGTTTAGGTCTGCTGCTCCATTTCCATTTTGCACAATAATTGCTTGGCTTGAAATTCACTCATCTGTGCCAGATTTCAGGACATCTCTTTCAAAGAGAAGTAATAAATGAAAAGATGCTGAAGCACGAGTGGAAAGAGACGACAATAAAAGGACACATCTGAGCGAAGGGCTGAGGACAGAAATAATTACAAATGCAGAAAGCCATTTTTCAAGCATTATGGGAAGCCGGATGAAATGTATAGTGGAGGTTTGCAGCATGTGTCAGGTTTCATGTCTGTCACACTCGATCAGTGACCGGAGCTAATGAGATGCTACATGCTGCCTGGGACTCGAGCTGGAAAACTGCTGTTCTGGTGCACATTAGAATCTGGGGAATTCCAAAAATCTAGCATCTGGTGAAAAACAGAGCAACCCTCTGTGGCACAGCGGTCATTAACTTCTGGGATTTACTGAGACACGATACCCTGTTGAGAAAAAGTTTCCACGCTGATGAGAACAGTTTTCCCAACTTTACCAATTTTCTGCCCAGCGGAAGCAACACGAGTCAGGAGAAGAAGCCGCCAATGTCTTCTTATTAGGAAATGTAATGGATATTAAATGATGACATACAGATGCAGTCAAAAGAGTGCGCGTGGTGCAGAGGAGCGCATTACGGCATGGATCAGCAAGTTGTACGAGCCGCCGAAGGAGTGATACTGTTTGTTCGGGGGAAAGTTGAGGCACGACGCGCAAACTTTGTTGGCTTGAACCGTGCAAGTGATCATGATGCAGGGCTCTTTTATTTGAAAAGGAAGCTTTTGTCGGCGTGGCAGCTGCGCAAACTTGACATGCTTTATATTTCAGTCAATTGTGCACATGACGGATATTTTCTCATGGGAAAATACAAAACATGGATGCACAAGTGTTGGAATTTGCAGTCAAAGTTTCCCGTTGAAGCACAATACCCCGCGCACGCTTGAATCGAATCCCTTCTTTTCAGCAATGGCAGCATGGATTCAAATGTGCTTTTCATAATTAGAACTAGATTTTTCTTTTTCATCACTTTGATCATTTTAATCAGAACAGAAATATTGACCACGTCAGATGGAGACATTATTTTTTGCTGAAGGTCTCGGTGTACAAATACCACTGTGTTGTGGGGTTTTCATTATTCCAGTGAAAACACTGCGTCAGTTGCCCGCTTAAACGTCACAGGCCATATGATGGCCAGTGGACTCTCTGAATTGATGATAAATAGTCCTCCTTTTTTATTCCTTTGGTGACATTTCAGCGCAAACAGTGTTGTGTGTGTGTGAGAGTCCCAGCTTCTGAGAGACTAAGTGTCGGTAGAAGAATCCTCACATGTTCACACATACTGAACGCTCAGACTTCAGATTACTGACATTAGCAACATGCAATTAAAACTGCAGCTTTAATGATGACTTTATCTCCCTAAAAATTAATCAGCTGTTTTGATAATTTGTTAATTGATTCTGTGATTTTGAAGCAAAAACAGCAGAGGAATTAATATTATAAAGATATTTTTCAGCATATTCAAACGCTTATTTAGGGGATTTGATTGTTGGCCGGATCAGAACAAGTAATTTGATAATGTCACCTCACCTCCTGGGAAATTGTGAAGGGCAGATTTTATGAGCAAAACATTAATTGATCATTTGAGACAATAATGAGCAGATTCATCACTGGTTGGAAACAATCATTAGTTGTGGCTCTAATTAAAAGCACATTTCTCATTTGCCTTTCCTTCGAAATGTTAAAAGTGAAGAAGTCTTTGTAGTCAAAGTACCTTAGTTTTCAAGTAAAAATCAGAGAGGAAACAGGCGTCACTAATTGCAAAAGATCTAAGGAAACTGGTTGTGCTTTAAGCAAATTTAGGACGCTTTTAAATGATCTTTATATAGGTCGAGCTGGTATTGTTTTAGAGCCGCATGCAGTGTGGTGTCAAAGTAATACTCTGACCTGAATCACGTGGTCTGGTAAGCTGGTCTCAGACCTTCTTTGGTTGTATCTTGCTGCTGGGTGACTTGGTATGAAAACAGTCACACGAGAACTCTGCAAACTTGTGCTACGAAGGCTCCCGTAGTTCATAATGGCACAGTTCAAAAGCATGAACCCTGCAACCGTGCTTTTTTGTGAACGTCCACACAGACACGAGCAACATAAACCAAAGAGAAAACTGCCACTCAAATTCATAAAGTAAGTATTGTCTTTTGTATTGGTATATACAGTCAATAATGTGCCTCTTTCACTGAAATGCTGGTGATTTGAAACAAAGTTTCAACCTTTGAATTAAATAGATACAGAAAGTGTCTGATTTTCTTTGCTGACTAAAAGTGCAACTGTTGTCATTTGTGCCTAAAGAATAAATGCTATGTTTTGTTGGCTTTTTTTATCACTTCATAAAGAATTAGTGACTGTCGATCAGTTAGTGTGACTTTATCCACAGTGATGTGGAGTTGTTGTGAAAGTGAGACATGCTGGATGCGAGACACTCTACATATTCGGTCTTGGCCAACATTCCACTGTGGTTGTATGATGACTGAGTTCCCATCCCTTCCTTTGTGTTGTCAGGTCAGTGTGGTACCCCCGGGGTGCCAACCAGTAGAAACACAGTTGTGACTTGATTACATTTCAACCGAGGTGATCCGTGAGAAGATAACGACTGAGTCAGGAAACATTCACCGGGGTTGTAAGTCTGAAAGACCAGCCGCTCAGTCACTGAACAACTGCGGCTCAATCGATGGGGATCTTTAATAGCAATTTCCAGGCACCCTGATGCTATTGATTTCAGTCGACAAACATTTCGCTTTGATCATTATGATCCCGGGCTTGCGGCACACTTCCTGGGGCTTCTGCTCATGAGAGGCTTACAATTGGTCTTCAAATGGCAATCTAGTGATGGCAGCCACATTGACTGTGTTCACCCACATCTGACAAAGAAATTGAATTGTATTTGAGGAAATGAAGTCTGCAAACAAGTTAACATTTGTGGAAAAATTGAGTGTTTATTTGCTACTTATCTTTCATAATGCAAAAATTCATCTTCTTCTCCCATTGCGTGTCAAAACTTGTTGCCAGCTTGAGCCAATTTTCCTTCCCATTCCCGTTTCTTGAAACGGTTCATTAAGTCTCCCATGCACCCGTTGGTAAGCCGCATTGTTCAGCGAACCAATATCATATGATGAGAGGAGGAACACGCGAGGAACTCTGGAGACTAATTAGAAGTCCTCAAACTTAAAAATCTGTTCAAAGTCTTGTTGTTGCCAACACACCGAGGCAGTGACCCAGGGTCTCATTTAATGTTTCTAAGTATCTATTAATGTTCCTTGGGTTGTGTTTAGAGCTAGGGGAGGCGCAGGAGCAGGAGCTGATGGATGAGAAACATTAGATGGCCGGCAGGCATTGAACTCTAATATAATGCAGTCATGTGGCTTTTTTTTCTCCCTTCCTTTGGTATACTTCATTACATTTCTCTTTGGTTGAATATGTTTCTGTTTAAATAATTTATCCACTCCCCCACTTTTTTTTTTCCCAGGTTTCTTTCAAAAATCAATCGGTGGCTGTCTTCCCAGAGATAAGCATGCCTTATTAATGTTAGATCTTTATCAGGCCGCGAGGACCACCAGCACTGCTGCTGAGTCTGCTGATAATTGACATTTTCTCAAGATGAGAGCATTTATCATTCTATCGGTGTCCACGGGAGGCCCCACAGCTGACCAGACCCATACAATAATATGAGAAAGGGGTTCGGATTTCTGTGCAATGGATCCAGCGTGCCATGCAGTCTTCATGTTTCCTCACGAGAGGGGAAAGTTTGTTTCTTGAGGGAGAGAGAGAGAGAGAGGAAGGATTTCCAATGCAAAGCAAAATGCTGAACAGAAAATCACAGGCTGGATGCAAGCTGGTGGAAAAACGTGACCTTTACATCTCCGGCTTTTTTCATACATCATGACTTGGGAAATGCTTTTCAGCCCTACGCTGCTACATACAGATCAACGTGAGTAATACTTGTCCTCCAGAGGACGCTGGTTATTGGAAGCATCCACTGCAACTGACAGTGATAATAGCACATAATGCTGACAGCAATGTCACGTCAACCATAAGAATTTGCATTTAAATTGCATAATTGGGAGATTAGGGGCTCAAATGGCATCATTGTATGCAGATGTTGTGACGTAGATTGGGATGCATCACAGAAATAATGCATGTTGTAACCAGACGTTTGTTCGCGAAGCTGACTGAAAGCCATAGCTCGGGCTTACCTCAAGCATCCATGACCACTTTGTTTGTACTATGATGAAAGGGAAAAAACAGCAAATTGCTCTAAAGACAACAGCCGTCTCAAACAGATTGCTTTAATAATAGTGTGATGTGTCGGTACAGTACAGAGGAAGCTGCGGTGGCCCTCACAAAGGACAAAGTGCAGTTTTGGAAGAAACAAACACGCTAATGTTGTTGCTAATCAAATTCAAGACATATACCAGCCCAGTCATTAATTATACAATGTTTGTCTGCCGTTGTCAGTGGAACATGACATTAGACGCAACACAGCTAAATGAAAGTCTGAAGAGTTGGATGTGATGTATTACCGAAATAAATCCTATCGTGGAAATGCATTTTGAATGAGATCACTGTAACTCCGCTTGACACACTTCATTTCATCCTCATCTGTCAAGTTAGAGCATCAGACGATGTTAGATGTGAATGGCTTAATGGAGGGGACGTGACAGCTTGTAAAGTTTGAATGCTCTCTGAGTGACTCCAGGTCACTTCAACATTGGCTTTGTTTCACTGTGGTTTTCGGGCCCGAGCAGTGTTGGACATCTGTAATTTGAGCGTGCTGACCTCATGAAGTGTAACCAAGTCTTTAAATTCTGCTCTAGAAAACCATAGATAATGTTTTGTTTTTCAAGATTTTTATTCTGTCATTCCTGCAAAATTTGAAAAGTGAATTGTAATGAGCTGCTCGAGCTACCAGATGAAACATCGGTAAAATCAAGTGATGTCATGAAATGCGTGCTTGACGCTTGGCCCACGACCTATAGCAGATGGTTCTAAATAAACCAATGTGAAAGCAACCTCAAGGTGTGTCAGGCAATCCCAAAACTTTAACACTGTGCATGCTAGTTTCATTAATTAGTTTTTTAAGGTTAATTGCTAAAAACTAAACACTCTTTGATCACCAATAGAATCCTATTGAGGAGTCAAGAGTGTTGAATGAATGCTGAAGGCTGTGAATATCTTTTTCAGTGTCATTACTGTATAAAAATCTTTGTTATTGAAAATCACTGAGCTGTGCCACATGGTGGTGCAGTGGTTGGCGCCCTCACCTTGTAGTGTGGCCTTTCTTTGCGGCGTTTGCCTGTCCTCCCTGTCCATACGTGCATTTTCCCTGGGAAGTCTGGTTCTCTTCCAAAAGTCCAAAAACGTGCACTTAAGGTCAACTGACGACTCTAAATTGTCCTTAGGTGTTCATGTATGTGTGTGTTTTTCCCTGCCATGGACTGGCAACGTGTCACCTGTCCACAGTGCACCCTGTGCATCTGCTGGGATCGTGTCCTGTGCCCCCAAGACACTTGAAAAGAATAAGCGGTTTATATGATGAGCGAGTGACTCACTAAACTTAAGGAGGAAAATCACCCTTTAAAAGTCTGAGTCATCAGACAGAGAAGACAGGAGATATATCCTCACTATAAGCCTTCAAATGTGGAACTGTATGATAAATCTGTTTCGAGCTGAAGCGTATAGGATCAAATCACACTGGCTAAAACCTGGACTGGATTCCGTTGCAGCTTTTGAAGCACGACCTTGTCCAAATTTGTGTCAATCAGTGCCACCAGTGTAAAAATTGTTTTGGATCTGAGCAGAAAGAATCGTAAGCTAAACTTGGCCAAATCAGTCCTGATTAAAGATATGCTCGTTTGTGGTGTCCTGTCTTTAAACCAGGCGCATAAAAACAGACCCAAAAACATTCTGTCATTTATTTGGTTCAGCTGAATTGATCATCTGCTGCCAGTATGTGCAGATGTCGTCTCCTCTTTTAGAGACTGGCTGTCCTACATGGAGCGGGCCATAGTTTCTTAAAAAAGCGCTCTCCCTCTAAATCACAGCATGTTCTACATCCACAAAAAAAACCCCTCATTGGTGTGCAAGGAGGCCTAAAAAATTTTGTTTTTCACTCCCTGAAATTCAAAATCAGTCGCTGAATGCCTGATGCTAGACTTCATTAGCGCAGCACTCATTTAACCCTCCACACAAAACTCTCCAGGGTGTCGGTGACGCCAGTGAACTTGTTTTTGTCCATCTACCGTATTGCTCATCAAGGCGCTGCAAATCATGGCGACAGTAAAACTTTATTATATGGTATTAATTGATTGTAATAAAACAGCTAGACCCAGCTACTTGCCTACACATACATCATATGCTCAACATCTGGCCTTCATCGGCCTAATTATTGCAAGTAATGAGATGCTAATTCCAACACTCATGCTGCATGCATGAGCGGGCAGATTCATGTGAAACAGAACTTTATGACAAAACTAATAAATAAAACATCTTACTGGTGGTAAACATTAAGCAACTGAGGGGAAAGAAAACAAAATGGGAATGAACATAGGGCCAAATGATGAACTGTGCTTTTACATAATCGCGCCTGTGCCTGAAGGATAGTTCCTTTTGCCCCACTGTTTACTGGTTTATGAGGAGAGTGATGGGCCGTTTCATTAGCTCAGCAGTAATTAATGCACAAAATTAAGCAGCCTTTGATCAATTATAGAGGCCAGCATTGTTAGATCTTTTATTATTTAACTATGAAATTCACACCGAAAGATTAAGAAGTTAGCGCGCCAGTCTATCAAAGCACAGCCGTGCATCTCCTAATCAGACTTTGGCTAACACTTGCGTCTGGTCACATAATGCACAATTGTTAACTCTTGAGATCTGTGTCCAGGGAAATGAATTATCTGTGCGAGGCAATGTGAAATTGGCTCTGATTTCTCCCGCCACCAAGTCCCAAGTCTCGCCGGTTCGTGTTAAGCGTGGTTCTCTGGGGGCGATTCCTCACAGCAAGATAAATGAGTTAACCAGCAAACTGTTATTCTTCAACTCGCATATTAATGTTGTTCCACTGCTGCTTTCACCTACTTGTTGATAAGGCCCTGGTAGCCACCCATTATTTGTAATGGCTACCATCTGTAATGGTATTTGTTTTAAAGATATAAAAGAATGAGTGGCAATAAATATTAATGTGATCAAACAAAGAGTTCCTCAGACTAATCTGGGATCTCTTAATGAAGAGTCCCATAAACACCATCCTGTGAGCTTCGCTATGCGCCTCTCATCAGGGTTCATTATGCTCTGTGTACACATGAAAACTGAAAGTGTGTTTCAAAGGGTTTTGTGCTCCCATGTGTCCATTTTAAACGCTTGCTCAGTTCACCTGAGGGTGCCGTTTTCAATTGAATACAGGCCAAATGGCGAGAAGAAGGTCAAAAATCTCTAACGTGATGACAGAAGAGCAGCGTTGCTGCTCGAGTTCCAGGGAGGGCAGAAATGGAAGCAGCACTCAAGTAGCACCACATCTTGCCTGGAGTTGGACCCCTCCCCCGTAGATTTCCGGTGGTATTGCGTTGTTTGGTCCGTCTCGGCCTTCACAGGAAGCTCCCTTAATTATCCGTATGAAGATCGTTTCCTCTCTTTATTGAGGTTCGTGTTTTTGTTCAGGTCCTAAACAATACAAAGCTGAACCTTATTTTCGAGAACAATGTTTTAAATAGTGATCTGTTTTTCAGGCACGTTATGCTTTTTTTTCTTCGTTCAAGCTATGGATAAAGACGTGATTAGGAGCTCAGAGCACTCTTGAGTCACTGTGATCACAGCTTGTGCTGACAGTGAAAGATGTGAGAGCCACTCACTCTAACTCTAAATCTGCTTTTCCAAGCTTCCACACGTGGAATCATGAAAACTGTGAATGATAATCGATTACCACAAGTTAAAATGACCCCACTGATGCTGGTGGTGTACACTGTTCTGTGAGGCTAAGGTGCTATACCTGTAAGAGGGGGATTATCAATCAGTATGGTGGAGTTGGTCTCAGGAAGGATGTGGTTGCACGTGCAGCTACTTTAAGAAACGCTATCACAAGGTTTAGAGGTGAGCTGAGTGGAGCCCAGTAGGTGCAAGTGGAAAAGCCCTAACAGACAAGCATTAGACCATCGTGCAGCCAGTGTCATTTTATCTGACAGAACAATTGCATCTGAGTCCGAACTTGTATGAATAACTTCAAAACAGTGTACACCACTTGATGCTGTGAGAAATAGAAGGCAGAGGGTGCTTTGTGTAATTTGGGTGATGCCACTCTTTTTTCCTTTTTTTTGCTTGTTTGATACAGGTTTTATGTTTCAAAGTATCAAATCATTCTTGACAGGGCAATATTTCACATGAGCAGCTGTAAAACATTTTCTAAAAATCAAAGTAGTCTTTGACTCATGAATTATTTCCCCGTGGTTACTGAAGTCTTTGGCACTTGATCTCCAACTCTGTCGAGAGAGGGGATTTGAATTGATGTGACTAATGTAAAACAAGGCCAACTGTCAGATGTAAGCCAGTCGCTGCTTGTGCTCTTTTGCACCCTCCATTTCCGAGGCATAATGATGCATAGCCATCACACTTAAGCTCAGTCTGGTGCCTACATATGGAAAAGGTGTCAGTTGCAGGGAAGAAAAATTATGCAGTCCACTAGGTCCTCGTCTAGCGTGGCATGTGGGCTGCACGGCGCCCTCCCTGAAGGAGAGATGACATGTTTATGAGTTGTTCCCCTGATGAGGACCTGCACCCAGGAATACAGACTTGTCCTTTTACCCCTGACTGGCCTGCTGAGAGAAGTCTATTGTGAATAACTGAATAAAAAGACGCTTTATGAAACACTCCTTTCACCAGCCTGACTATTTAGGCAACCGAGCTGCTTAACGGTGAGGCTGAACTCAGGAGTTTGACACGGAGGAACTATAATCGCCCGCTCATCGTTCACTAAATGGAATTAACCTTGAGGATTAGATCGTGTTGAACCCTTTTCCCACTGTATGGGCTCGTTGGATAATGGCAGATGAAAGTGAAAGATTAGGAATGAATCATAACATGCTAGTCATTCTAGAAGCAGATGTACAGCTTGAATGCAAAGTGTTTTTAAAGCTCGCAGACAAGGAGTGCGAATGTTTCGAGTGTCACTTGATTGTGCAAAAAAAAAAAGAAAAAAAGTGACCCTAAGGGCTGTTTCTCTTTTGTGGCTGTTATAAAGTGCTCATGCTCCATATTTTCCTGTTGCCTTCCCGCGGGGTAACCAGCTGAACATTATATTCAGTGTCGTGAAAGTAAAACTCACTGTTGGGTTATTAGCCTCTTTAAGAACTCTGCTCCGAAAATAGATATTAAGCGGAAGTAATCATGTGAAAATACGAGGCAATGAGTGCGAGCTAACAATGCGTTATCCCTAAACTGACATTTTCAGAATGAAAGCCTTCCTATAGTCCACATTCTCACATGAATAACCATGGCTTTAGAGAAGAAGAGGAAAATAACCTGTAATAATTTGTCCCTCCAGTCGTGTGGAGATACTGCTGTGGTGTTCCTCTATTTGTCACTGTCAGCCTCCAGACTGAGGATATGAGAAGGCGGCAGAAAGAATGGGAGCGGTGGGGGGGGGGGGTGGCGGCGGCGAGAGGAAGGGGGAGTGTGAAGAAAATGCTGAAGTATGTGATTAAGAATAATGAGTAAAAAATTGCATAAAGCCTTCTCCCAAATCACATATCAACTCCACGCCTGGCATTATCCCTGAAGCATCTCATCAGTCCTGGACCAAGTCCCCATCGTTCTGCGATGCAAGCACACACGTGCGCCCACCCACGCACACGCGCACATACACGCACACACAAAGGCATCACAGTCCATTAGCAACTAAAACAAGGAGCCGGCGTCTCTCTCTTTTCCCTTCGTTTCCTTCGTCTCGCTCTCCGTCTCTTCTGGGTGGAGGTATCGTTCCCTCGGAGGATCTACGTTGTCCCTGCTAGTAAAAGCACTGACAGGAACAGGACCTGTCAAGTTTCATATCAATACGGTGACCTTCTGTCGCTCGCCGCTGTTCCACCACTCCAGCAAACACAGCCAGGCCGGCCCGTTATCTTCAAACCACTGTTTGGAGAGGCATCTCTATCTGAACAGTGGGAAAACATCCAATGCATATCAATTGAAAGACTTTGATTTGTATTTGTTCTGCATTTGCTCTGTCTTGCTATGGTACACAGAAGTGACAGCAGGGTCCGCTGTATAAACTCTCCAACCACTTGAATCTTGTTGGACTTTGGTGGAGGAATTCAATCCGTAAATGTTGAATATGCGAGGCCTTCCCCGTTTTTTTTTTTTTTTGTCTCCTGTCCCCAGCCTCGCATTATGACACATTACACTCTATGTGCATGCGTGAGCAACTTTGGGCTGAGAGATCTGTGAAAAATGTTGTGAGGAGCTCCGACGGAAACGTTGCTTGAATTTGATCATTTGGAGTTTGTTTTTTTTTTTCCCCCAAATGCAAAACATGCAATGAACCTGCTACAACGTGCTAGTGAAGTCAGTGAAGTGGCTTATCAAGTTCTGGCATGCTTGTTCCTCACCACCTGCTCCATGATCACTTCTGTTTTTAATCTCTGGACGCTTTCCAATTCCTAAAAATTTGTTTCCCGACTTGTTAAATGCTTGTCGTTCTCTCGTACAACTGCTGCCACATAACTGGCGTGTTATGAGAGGGTTTTTTTCGGGGAGGTTGGAAGCAGCCCTTCAAATTAGAAATAAATCAAACTCTTAATTAATGTATTGATTAAAAAGTTAGCCACAAAGCAACTCCTGTTTTTGTCACTGTTTCACCAACGTTGAGGCTCTATTAGTCAATTCTAAAGAACAAACACCAGCAGCTTCTTTGCTGGAGCTTTTCAAACTTGGGTATTTTCAGTATATAGAGGTAATAATCTACACGGGGATTCAGTAAATCAGACAATAACTCCAAAATACAGCCTCTATTGTTAGGGTTACCTGCAGAGTGCCAGTATTGTCTTCCTACTGCTGTAAGCAATTTAAATCATAACCATTTGAATGTAATGTGTGGCGTGGAGAAAATAGAACGTAATGGTAAAATGGGGGTGAACACGCAAGAGATTGAAGCTATTAGGCCACATATAAATACCCTCAAGAGCAAGTCAATAATAACTTCATTTCCCTGCGCCGGTGACGTTGGAGAGAGACTTGTTTTGTGAGACTTCAGATGTGATGTTTATAAAAAAAAAAAATCTACTTCAGACTTCTGGATCATAACACATGAAAAGTGTTTGGGGCACCTGCAGCTTTCAGCCTATTTACTGCAGGTCGGCGGATAGGAAACCGATGGTTGGGTCATATTTACTGCCTCTGGATATGAGCGCTAACTATCTGCTCTCTGTGACACAACGAAGAAAGTTGAACTAAAAGCCTCATGGCAGAAGGGAGGGAAAAAATGGCGGTGATGTTTTAATTAAACTGCTGTCATTCGGCCGCTCCGGCTCAAGTCAACTTTTGTCACTGTGACATGCGTAAGGTTAAATTAGAGAGTCGAAGGATATGAGCAAGTTTTAAAAGAATAACTTGCAGCAGATTAGTGCCAATACGCGCTCTGAATTAAATCCGCTGTGTGGAATTCATTACTACAAAACTGACACTTGGGTCAAAGGACAGCTGAGGCTGTGAGACGACGACGCGCGTCTTCGTCCCTCTGGGGGCGACGACAGATACGTTTTCTGATCTACAGCTGTTTTTTTGAACTCTTGCCTCATTTTAGAAGTTTCTGTTCGTCGCCTCGAGCTTCCGTTTTTTTTCATTTTGTATCCGTCCATCTCTCCTCTGCCAAACCAATCACCTCGGTAGGACATCGCGTATTCGAGTGTGCGAGGACGGCGTAATATCAGTCAACTTCATCCTCTCTCTTGCTTGCTGTCACTGAACAGCAATCACCCTCAATGTTTTTTTTCTCTCTGCCCAGAGTCTGTTCACGTTCTCCTGCTATCACCTTCCACTTTTTGCAGGTTAAGTGGGATATTTCAACCTGAAAAAATAGTGGATATCCTCCCTTATTCTTGTAAGCCCTGATGTTTTTCTGACCAGCATGTGATCATGGTGAACATGCAAACTCTCCACAAATCATGCTAGACAGCCAAACAGTTTAAACTGTTTAAGTATTTACCATTACTTTTGTGTTTCTGTGTCTGTGTGTGTGTAAGTGGGTCACTAACACTGCATTATAGACACAGTTTGTTAGAAATTTTCTCGCTGTAAGTCCATCCTGCCACGACCAGGGTTCATCTGGGGTCTCCACCTCCGAGTGTCAAGATTTACCAACAACGCTGTTATTTTTCACATGGTGCTTTTTCAGAAAACAGGGTGAGTTGAAAAATAGCAGGGATTTCATTTGTACCAGAGGTTATTTGTCAAAGTGGGACTTGATGTTGGGCTTAAGCCAGAATTAAATTAGAATCAAGGAAAAGGTTTATCCTTATCCATTTATCAAGTTTATGTGTATTTCTTTAAATTCTGCTTTGATCACAGTCGTTCCTGGTGCTTGTGATGAGACACCCACGAACATCTTCCTTGTCCAGCAGAGCTTGTGTGTGTAGTTGTGATTGTCTGCTCTCCGTGTAATCTCAGTTAATACCACGGTGCAGATTGTCATTGGTTGTCATCATGTGAACGTTTATTTTGCCTATCATGAAGATGAACCCGTTCAGTGTTGTTGTGTCCACCTTATTTTTCTCGTGTAAGACGTGTAGAAAAACTGCTCAAAGAAATAGAAATTGTCCCCTGAGAGTTGCCAGGCTAAACAGTCTGACTGCGCTGTGGGATTTCACGTGTGTTCAGTGCTGAAGTGTGTTTTTCAGCTGTCCATCTTTCTTATGACAGAGCAGGTGTGTGTCTATTTTAATCAATACGGCTGCCTGCACAGGACAGACCTGCTCCTGTTTATCTGCGGGAGCGGCGCTCCGAAGCATATTTTTAAGCCAGAGTGTGTGTGCGTGTGTGCGTGTGTGCGTGTGTGCGTGTGTGCGTGTGTGCGTGTGTGCGTGTGTGCGTGTGTGTGTGTGTGTGTGTGTGTGTGTGTGTGTGTGT
>JAUESF010000052.1:8749746-8765278 GCA_032274765.1 Malacoctenus tetranemus
CTTTCTTTCTTTCTTTCTTTCTTTCTTTCTTTCTTTCTTTCTTTCTTTCTTTCTTTCTTTCTTTCTTTCTTTCTTTTCCCCCTCTTGGAAACGTGTCTTCATGGCTGTGCAGCTTTGAACCAAGATCACTTCGTCCCTCCTCCTCTTGTCCTTTGCCTGCTCAGAGTTGGCGGTGTTCCTCTACCCTTGCACTTTTATATAACCTCACGCCAACGCTTCACAATCAATGACCTTTGAACCTGGTCATTTGTCTCGCTGGTCAGAAGATATTGAAATGATTCATTGCACACAGTCTTCAAGGGTGTGAACCTGATGAATCGATAGAAGAAAGAGCATCGTGTTTGTCCAGTTTCAGCAGCATTAGGAGACGATGTAATGTAAATGTTTCGGCCAACATAACCAGTGTTTTATCCTTTTTAAGTCAAGTCTCTCATTTGAATTTCCGTTTTTCTGCTGACCTTAATCGCTTAAAGCGCAGAGCAGTTGAATGGTTGTTCCACTGCAGAGAGGGGAACAAAAACCATAAGTTAAGGCATCATTCAGAAATTGGCAGGCAAAGATGTTTGTTTGTTTGTAGTGGAGTTTCACTCTTCCCAGCGTAAGAATAGAAATGCTGTGACCTTGCTTCGGGGCTTTGGCAGCCGTTGAAACATTTGAGCACCTTTCAACTCCTGTCACTTTGGGTATCTGCCATGCACCTGCTTTTCACAGACCGGCATTTTTTTTTCGAAACTTCCCGGTGCACAAGAAATGCACGCAGAAATCAGCAGCGGTTGCCACGTTTTGCCAAGACAAATGCTCCTTCACATATGTGCATCATTGTACTAACAACCCCTCCCACGCATCCACTCATCACCCTTACCTCACCCCTTGTGTGCTCTGAACAATGGAACAGCACTCAGCATAAATTCTACTGTTGCTGACAATGGCTTCTCACCAGCCTCTGCCCATCTTTTTTATGATCTCTTGTATCTACAGTACATTTCTGATGCTTTGTGGATAGATGTGCTCTGAGCCCCTGGCCTCACCCTACATTTTCAAACGTGGATGTTTGTGAAATGGACTGGAATGAAATGAAAAAATAGCACATGCCTGATTTCCACCTCTCACCATCTTCGCTCTTATTTCTGTTTCATTTGCCTCTCTCGCACTCTCCTCTGAGATTAATGATGAAATGACCAACATTTGAAATTATGCCTTTGCTCCGCCATCATGACTGTTCAAGACGGGGTGATAATAACAGCCACTGAAATGGGGAAAATGACTCAGATGAAGAGGCCTGACTTAGCCAGTGAGTCCGTTGCACAGGCCATTTACAAGGCAAGCCAAGTGGGGAAGCTGCAAGCCTCAATTTCTTGCTCAGCTCTCCTGGAAATGTGGACTTTCAGTCAAAGTGGATTTTGGCGGCGAATTTCTGGGGGAATTTTGTCTTGACTGATGCAGTGCCATCGCCTCAAAAGGGCAGCGTGCAGCAGCAGGATGTGACATGTGTCAGAACACCTGCACCCTCTGTTTGCTGGTGGCATCGTGATGTGTGTCACTGCCTGCTGGCACAACAAGATGCTACGCCCCTGTCCTGTTCCCCGCCATCACCCTCCATCAGCAGCCCGCAAAAAGTTGTCAGTCTATCACATTTACACCCAGCATGCAAACGCCTCGCTCCTTGCACAATAACCACCTATCCTGTCGCTACCACTTGTCCAGTGTGAGGTGCAGGTGTTAAATGACACAAAAATAAGGAGATAACGCCAATCAGCCGGGGGTGCACACCACTCCCGCCTGTTTTCAGCTGGGTGTTTTCACTCGTCTGTCTCTCTTCCCTCTGACGGAGGAGATAGATGCACTTCTTCTCTGATCCGTCGGGATGTGGAGCAGGATGCATTTTACTTACGTTTTTGTATGCCCACACATGCAGACTGAAGCATTTTTTTTCTCCTCTTCCTGCTTTGCTGTGATGGTGTTTCTGTGTGCGCTCTGCATTCCTTTGAGCCTCGGATAACCTCTGTTCCTACGCGATTACACACTGAAGCCGGGAGATTCAGGTGTTACTGATAATGTGCCTTATTTACCTTCTAAAAACACAAGGTGGCAAATTGAAGACATGGCAGATGTATTAAATTACAATTTTCTTCATGAGCTGTCTTAATAAAACTACTCGCATAAAAACAGAAAATAACAACAATAATAATAAACAAACAATACAAATTCTTTCTGGCTGAACATTGTTGTTGTTGAAATATAATTTCCTAATTCTTTTACAAATAGAGTTATAGAAATGTAGGAAAAAATGTCAAGTCAGAGCATTTTTTTTTACATTATTTTTTAAAATGGCATACATTGTGAAAAATAATTGTAAAATCTACATTTTTTCTTTTTGTACAAATGAAGGTTAGCTTGTATTTGAGGCACAAAAAGTCATTTGTCACAAAGTCTTGGCCTTATTTGTTTGCAGTGGAGCATCTGTTACTGTAGTAATTCATTACACACACACATTTTTCCAGTTCCATGTTTTGTATATAAAAGGTAATTGAATTTTTTCCAGAAATCACAATGTATCAAAATAAGTAAATTAATAAAGTAATAGGACATACTGTAGAGATTACTGCCTGAAAATAAATCACAACAGTCTTTGTCGGTGTCCCGTCTCTGCCGGTTGCCCATTTCACACACCCGTATAACATTACACAGTGCTGATGTGCTTCATTTACCATTAAGTGAGGTTTTTAATTCTGAGTGAAAATGTCAGCTGTGTAATCAAAACCATCTCGCGCACACAAATGCTATGTCTGAGTTTTCACTCGTACCCTGTCGTGGCAGCTATTCATAAGCTGTCTTATAGATTACAGATATGTTGTGGAAGGATGTGTGTGCAGTCAACAACAAAGAAGAACAGCTGCATGTAAGCACTGGCTCTGGTGATGAAATCCAATGCATCTAGGCTTTCCATATGTCAAAACGGTGTAGCAGCATGGTTAATGTGAGAGAATGAAATGTTTTTTTGCAACCACTACTGATACAGTTTTCAGAAATAAGCTTCTGCTCACATATATACACATAAATATCAGTTCAAACTTGTAATGTTTAAAGTGCCCTTGCTTTTTCTGGTTCCTGTCCTTATTTAAACCAGGAGGTGGTGCACTGTAATATATGCAAAGGTTTAATTCAGCTGCCCTATCACCTGAAAACCACACCCAGTGCTTCCTGTCAGCCTGCCAGCCAGAGGGCCGTTACCCACACAGCAGCACGTCAACTGTTTGGTTGTTCTCACTATCACCACAAATTCATTTTCTGATCCCTGCCTCCACTGATCAAACTCTTGAGGATCTGAAGATTCTTTTATCCTTAACAGTATTGTGTTTTGTACATGCTGGAGCTTCCGGTGGACCGGGAACCTGGCACACGGAGCTTCTGGTTGGTCCAGCCACTGTACCTCCCGCTCCATCCAGTAAAATCTAAGCCAACAGAAGCTCAATATGTTTTAATTTTTCATTCTAAAGATGCTCTTCAAGGGTGCAGAATATGTGAGTACCAGTAAATAGGTTAGTACCAGGTGACCAGACTTTGTGTTGTTTCTGACAAAATCCATTTTGGCTGGCATGGGGTCTTCTTCGACAAACAAAAGCCGATCCCTGCCCACCCTCTTTTGGGCCAGTTGCCTCCTGTTTAAGGTGGAAAGGAGAAGAAAAACACCTGACTGTAAAGAGACTGCAGACTGTCTGACACATCTTACGTTACCTGCAAAGCCGTTTATTGCCTATCGAGCCTAAAGTTGCAGCTTGGAGACAAACACTCCCAGAAGTCAGACCAAAAACTGTAAAACTAACTTCTCTCCTTTTGCCTCCACCATCCTGAGGAGTGTTTATCGCCTTATTGCTACCTCTGGAAACATTGGAGGTGACAACATCCAAACTCACAAAAAAAAGAATTCAACATTTTTTTCAAAAAGTTATGGGATCTATTTTCTTGTGTAATTTTCCTACTTCCTAAAAGCCTTTTCATTTTCTTCACTTGAATTGTTTTTGCAACTGTTTTCCTTTAAAATTACTTTGTAAACATTCAGCTGAGGCATAATACATGCTCATATTTTTAACACGTTTGCTGATACTTATTCTAATTTTCCGAATTGGTCAATGATAGATGCTGTTGTTCATATTTTATCAGTAAATGTTTTTGTGACATCTCTGTTTTCTGTTTAACCATCCAGGTCCAGTAGAGCGTTTCTGCTTTAAGGTGTCTTAACCAACAAATGTTTTGTGCTTTAATTCTTAATTTATGAGCCGTACTGGAGCTTCGCTGGACAACATTGTTGCTGATGTTTTAAAAAATATTGATCGATATTGTGCAGTGATAATATGTGATTATTATTGTGTTAAGATGTGTCACAACAATAGCAGTGTTGGTGCACAGTTGAGGAGCAACTTGATTCAAAGTGTTGGCAAATAGTTTCTGCAACTTAATTGGCCATGTTTATTAATAAGTAAGTCAAAAAGCATTGATTTTGACAGGAGGGTGAGGCTCTTGCTGCGCGATAGCTGGGCCTCATGCTGCTTCCTGCAAGCAGGACTCTTGCTGTGTAGCAGTGATTGCAACATATCCTTGTGATTACTGTCAGTGAATGTTATTAGGTGTTTTCTGATTGGGCTTGCATCGGCTGCAGGGTTCACTCTACAGGCTTCATGGGAATATGCAAAGTGCTTCAGCAAGTAAACTCAATCTTAAATACAATGCCGCCACCACTACTGCTTTGCTTTTGTGGGCATAATTTGACACAGATGCTGGGTCTGTCACAAAGGCAGTGGAAAACACATTAGCGATGGAAAAGCCAGCATGTCCTTTCACCCAAAGACAAAGCTGTTTGAGGTTTGTGGTGTAATCACCAAAGGATGCCTCTTGATTTCTTTCAATGCCGTTGCTTGGTTTTCCTCAGTTCCCAAAATGTCTGTCCTCGTGCGGGAGCTCTGAAAGCATATGCAGCTGGACGGCCTTTGATAATTCGGCTCCGGGAGAATCATATTCATTATTGGCTTTGGAAGATGGCGTCTTGGTGTTGATCCTCTTGTTAAGTAGGTTTCCGAACCACATAAAAGAAAGTCGCATTTCTAAAAGGGGAAGAAAAAAAAAGCGAGGGGGGAAAAAAAAAAAATCCCACTCTTGCTTTTGTCTGTTTTCCACATTTCAGGGTAGTCAAACACCCCCCGTCTGCCGTATTATTTGACTTCATCAGACTATATCTTTAGTAATCAAGTGAGCCAAGATGAGGGGATATACAGTATCATCCCAGTCTGTCACCAATGTTGTTCCACCTCTACAGGCAATTCTCAGGGGATTACGTACACAGCGAAGTACACTGTACATGAAGCCCTCAGCAGATATTTTTCATTCCTCTGTGCTGTTTGTGGTACGTGTGCGTGTGTGTGAGTGTGTTTCCCATTATATGAAAGCTTGTCCAGCACTCCCTGGTAGAGCTCAGAATCAACATTCACGCATTAAAAGAGGACCGGGCCTGCTGCAGCAGCTTTACCTGTGTAATACTATTACATGGGTAATTGTGGCTCTGAAAAAAAAATTTCAAAACATGTCTCCACCATCATCGCGTCTCTCCAGTTTCTTTTTCACTTCCTCCGCATGATGCTGGTCATTCAATCTGAAAGCAATTTAGACCATTAGCTTGATGTTTAGGAGGCCGGCTAAATCATCGACTCTGCAGCATCTGTACGGAACTGCTGGGCGGTCTGTTTGTTAATAACGCCGCTCGTATCTCTCCGTGTTGTGAATGTAGCGTTTCTGACCAGAAGAAAAAAAAAATAGGGCAAATAACAACAGGATGTATGCGGGGATTTTGCAAACGGACATCGACCAGGAGGAAGCATTTATCTCTTCGAGGAAATCTCTACAAGGTTAATTGGCCGGGTTAGATTCAACACTGTAAGCTTTGTAATTAGCCCGATATCCATTCTGTTGAACCATGGGTTTAAATTATCATTAACTGCAGCAGAAGGTCTTAGACACGACTCAAACAAAGAGATTATCTAAAGTATCTACTCATTGAGTTTCTTTTTTTCGTTCATAGCCTAAGTTTTTTTGTTGAGCGGCTTGTGACCCTTCGCAGCAGAGTGAAGGCCTTTACTGGGGTTGAATTCAATTAAAGAATAATTGAAGAAATTCCCAGTTTGGGATCAATGAAGGACATCTATCTGTCTCTCTCTGTTCATTTAGAAGAATTTTACAAAAGCTACTTTTAGGTTTGATTTCCATTAATTATGATGCATTTCCCCCCTCTTGTATCACAAGGTTTGGACATGCAATTTAGACTGAGGAGTGTTTTTTTTCCACTCTGCAATGATTGATAAAAGCACAATTTTGCTCTGAATGGCAAAGGACACAGCACAAAGCAACATATTAAGGGATGTTTAAACATCTTGTTCTCATCTAAAGTACTTATCATATATTATTTGAAACGAGAGTGCAGGAACGAGCCAGAAAACTACTCTGGGTGAGTTGAAGTAAGAAAAGGGTGAAATTAACTGGCAACTCGGCTAAATAAGCATTCAGTCATAAGTATGGCCTCGGTGATTGCCCGTTTGTCATTAGCGTTCTTCTCCCCTCTTCCAGACCGCACAATTTTTTACCTCATTTTATTTAATCAGTAAAAAATCATCAAAATATTTTTGCCAACCGCTGCCTAACCCACAGCCAGTGAACGTTTTAATGACTTCATGCTAGCTTAACGAAAGCTGATCCCAATTATTGCACTTTTGATTTGAGACCTCCCTTACTCAGGGGTTATTAAACTGAAGTGTTTTCTGCCATTTCATCCACTTAACAGAGGCACTGAACTAGTATGGATTTGATGAGCATCTCTATTAAACGTGGAGTTGTGATAAACTCAAAATAAAGAGATTTTCAACTTCTCCTAAGTGACCAGATGATTCGGTTATTGCGGATGGGAAAAAAAAAAAGGTGCAATTGCATTTGACGATGGAGACGCCTCACGTGTTTTTTTTAGGTGGCTCAGCCTCGATTTAGCCGCAGAATCCAATATGCAAACCATTTGGCCTGACGTGATCCGTGCGCTCTCTTCTTTTATGTGTTTCTCCAGACCCCGAGTTGAAGCTTTCAGGTAGCGTCATCAATCACCGGCCCTCCTCCGACATTAACTTTTTTGTCAATGCCACTGTCTCCAGTTTGTCTGCAGACTGAAAGATTTGAGAGGCACTTTTTATTTGCACGCTTTTAACTCCGCCCAGCCGGGGTAATGGAGCTGGTTGTGAGCAAGCAATTAATGCAACCACAATGCCAAAAGTGGTGATTTGTCATACACCGGTGATACATAATCATTATATGGAATGTAACGCTCCTAAACTGCCCAGCCTCGGTTGATGTTGTGATTCTGTCTGTCCTCGGGTTTCTATGGTCTTGCCCGGTACTCCCATTTCCCCATCCACAGAAAAACACACACAACTGTTTCCTGTAATATGCGCAGCATTTATTTATTTATTTCCCCCCCTTGCTTACTATAATCCATGCCTTCATCTGTGCTTGCGTTTGCCTGAAGAAATATGCAGCCAAAGTGACCTTGCGCAAACACACTTAACCCCTTTGTCATCCCGCGATTCACCCCCACGAGCTGCAGCATATGTGTGATTAAATAGCAGCTATTGCGTGTTGTTTTGCACTTCCTGACTGTCATCTGTTTTGACTTTACGAGCAACAGTGCTGCTAATTTGTTGTACCTCTAATTTCAACTCCCTGGACTCTACCTCCTGTCTACTCTTGGCCTTAATATGAAGGCATTTCAATAGCAATGAAGCCCCTAGGCTGACAGCCATGAGATTAGTATGAATGTATTACCCCCTTGGGTGCCATAGCCTGTAATAAGTTCCCCATTAATCGTATCCGTTGGGGAAAATTTGTTTAGGCCTTAATTACATATCATTAAAATTGGTCTTGATTCTCTGAGATTTAAGCTCAGAATTAGCCTGCACATTTTCTTCTTTCTTTGCCTTTGGCCATTCCGCAAATTTATGTTACTTTGCTTTCTGTGCCCGTGTGATTTTTCATGGCCGCAGTGATCATGCCGGTGTTTCCTCGTTGGTGAGAAATCACTTGTTTTTGCCAGCATTTCAATTGAGAATTGTTTTTATTGTTTATTTATACAGGATCTTATCTATGCTTTTATATCCCCCATTGTGTCTCTTTAAAGTACACCCCATAAATTGTTTGCCTACCTAATGAGGGTGGAGATTAGGTCTACGGGCAATATATTACGATCTTCCAATGGCTGATCCTTTTTAATAGCCGGTGTTGTTGCTTATCAAGCTCAGGTAGGTTACATAAATACAAGAGACATCCTAAATGCTTGAAAAGGCTTAAATTTCGTACTTGCTTTCTGCTGGGGCGCATTACATTTACCCTGCTGGAGCTTAAAGCAGAATCGCGGTTTGGCTTCAAATCCCATGTAAGCCAAGTAGGCCGCCAGCCGTGGAGCTCACATCTGACTCTGATTGAAAGGTCCAGAACCACTGGTGACCTAAAATGATTCCATACAGCAGAAGTCATATCAAATGATATCAAACGTACGGCACACGGCAATGGCTCCGATGTAAAAGAGCCCTGCTGTGGCTTTTTACAGTGTCGTTTTATGGCTTTGCTACGTTCACATGCTTGAGATCGAGCAATAAACAGTGGGCAATTTTGTGAGATGTTATTGTAACGACTAGAAATTGATTACTTCTGCCGGAGCAGCAGTAAATTCATATTATTATGGCTAATCAGTTGTAATTAGCATGTTCATTTTGTGAATGTGTTCGAGTGGCACTCTCACACACCGAGCTGCTGAGGAAAAGGTGTTATATTTCGACTAAAATTTTCAATGTTGTACATATTTCAAAACGTTTCCACCGAAAGCATCTGGAACAGATCGATGCAAACCTACTATGCTAAATTTGGCTTGACAGCAGTGTAACGCATCAGTGATAAAAAAGGTTTGTTTGGTCACTGCGTCTGGGAAAAAGACGCTTGTCGAGTTTTAAATCCCTGAAAGTAATTAGAGCCACAGTGCGTCTAAAAACGACGATGATTCAATGTTTGTTCATCAAATGCGGCTTATTCAAATCCCTGTGACGAAATCATCCTTATACGATGTCAAATGAGTGACTCACGAGGACTCTTCTTCATAGAGACATCATCGGGGAGCCGTAGCTTTATTTCTCTCCTCCATGTCATGCCTGCGGTTGCATGTGTCCATGAGTCATAAACCCAAAAATGCTCATTCATGAGATTCACAAGGCTGTCTGATTTCTGCGCCAAGTTTTACAGTTTCTAGTGCTCGCTTTTCTTTTTCTGCTCTTTAGAAAAGTTTACGCTTTGCATTTTTTTTTCCTAGACTGTATTTTTAGGAACATATTTTAATCATCCTGCTGCTGCGCCAGTTGTGTTTGTTTAGGCAGATACAATCTCGTGTGGATTTTAAGGAGCGGCCTCCTCATACACATGTGCGGATGGCCTCCATCGCACGCAGGTCACGTCTGCATTGTTCCAGTGTCAAAGTCATACTGTGACTGCATCAGCATGCAGTGTTGGTCTTAAACACAGAGCATTTCTATCACCTATGGAGTGAAAGATGGACTTTGAAATGCAACAGCTGAAAAATAAGCATTTAGCACAGCTGTGGCTCGGATGGGAAAGTGGGTCGCCGTTCACTTCCAAGGTTGGTGGTTCATTCCACATGTGTCCAGATGTTGTCGGGCACAACGCTGAACCCCAAGTTGTTGCTATTGTATCTCAGACAGTGGTCAAAATGTGTTCCACAAGTACAATCCCTTCGCCATGTACATTGTTCTGATACTTGTTGGTTAAACCAGTAATCACTGTCTACTGGTTTAAAGCATCTATATATTCATGCAGTGGGTCAGTTGTACAGGTTCCATACAAGTAGTTGAATATATAGCAAGTGTGCTGGTTGACGATGAGCTACTGATGTTGACTTGTCAGGTCATGTTGCAGGTGTGAGAGTCTAAGAGTTCTGTAGACAATGTTGTGCTTTTGAAACAAGCAAATCCAAAGAAGTTTTACTTTAGTCTTACATATTTATGAGTATGTTTTTGCCAGCAATATTAAACAACATTAAGCAATAAAATCAAGCAACACTGAACAAGTTTACTGCAAATTTTCCTTCTATCATGCAAAGCTATTTTAGCCATTACAATTGAAAATGTAACCTTCAATATTATTTGGGGGACAAAAAATTTCAGCACATTGTTTAATTCTTTACAATTCCTGACTCATGACTGTGTCCATGGATCTTGTTCTTTGGATGAGACACAACCTCAATCAAGCTGTTGGGAAGTCTCAGCAGCTGACGTGTTTCAGTCATGGCTACAGGGATATTGTGGCCATAAAGTTTTAAGGCTGCGTATAAATGGCTTTACCGATCAAATGAGACCTTTTAAACAGACCGTGCTCGCAGTCTGGCCGACACCATCCATTAAAATGCAGCCAATAATAACACCTGCATTACCTGCAGTACATAATGTTTACATTTCCGGGCAGCGTTTAGCACGCGAGGGGAGCTCAGACAGGAGACTGTTCACGTAACGAGCAGTCTGTAGAGCTGTCAGCAGTAACCTTTTCACAGCTTTATTCCCCCACACAGACCACCTGTGGAGTGCTTGATGTTTTCTTGGCAATGTTTTGTGCTTTATTAAAGATTCAGAGCCAAGCCATCATGCCTTTTTATTCGGCTGTTTCGAGACATTGTCTCCCGCAAATAGACATGAAATTTCAAGCTGAGAACTATGTTTCACAAGTCTCAACAGAAATAAAGGAGAAAATTTGGACCTTTTTTTTTGGTATTTTTTTTAGATCTGTACAGAATAGATGGTTATTTGTATTGGCTTGCTTTACGTTCTGCTCCTCTAGTTAGAAACCGGGAAGGGCAACAGTTCATTGGAGCAATCTGACTCGATATGCCGATGATTTATCGCACCACTGGGACCATTTGGGCTTGTAAAACATGAGGTGAAGCCAAGACCATTAAGCTACGTAATCAGCCATGGTGAGCTTGATACCACACTCCCTACTTCAATACATTTACGGTCCAAGGACCAAAACACATACTTGTTGGTCGTTACGACGGCTCTTCAATGTTTCTTCTGTTCGCCGAGCAAGTATTTCCTCTTTTCAAAAGCTCGATGTACGCCCCATTTGTACAAATTGAGCATGTGTGGGAAGCGAAAAGTTCTCCACAAAGCACTTTTTGAAATGCATTTCCTCCCGTTAGATTTAATGGTGTTGTTTCAGCGTAATAACACAGCGTTTGTATGTCTGAGCAGCATCATGCTCGCCACATGTGATTGTCCCACATGTTCCTGCATGAAAAAAACATTAGCTTCTCTAATAACAACGGCTAAATACACCTTGTAAATTACTCTGGCGAGCTTCCATCAGAGCTAAACACGTGGAAATTGGTTCACTGGTTCAGACTTAGTTAATATTCACCATGGACTGGTTCGACTGTACACGAGGCTGTTCCGGAAACTATTTTCCGGGAAGGATTGTATTGACTGATTTTCCCTAATGATGCCTCTCAGGGAGACTGTTGTATTTATAAGCAGCTAAAGGGGAGACACTTAACTGCAGCCATAAGGGTTTTTTTTTTTTTTTTTTTTTAAGGTTTTATTACAGTGACATAATGGCTCAACTTTTGTGGAAAGACATCAGGCCAACAGTAATTTGTCAAATAAGTTTTCATCTTGCCACGCAAGATTAATTTCCATATCTCATCGTATTTCCCTGAAGACTTTGCTTTTCAGTAAGCAAGCTGCGGGTCACAAAGGTGTCCTGCTAGACCAGGAAAAAAGAAAACGCTATACATGTACCTGACGCACTCGGGCGTCCTTGCTTGTGCCTACAGTGCTGCTTCGAATCTGTTTGAAGGTAACGGAGTGAAATAAGTAGGCCTTCAACAAACTTTCATCATTTGCATTCGGTGTGTTTGCACACTTTGTGCTTCTCAACCTGATGCTCAACGTTGACTGTAAGTGTGACCCCATGGTTGGAGATTGAATAAGTACGTGTTGTTAACCGCATGAATATTCCTGAGATCATTAAAGCAACATTAATAGCACGCGTGTCAGAGGAGATTTCTGCCTCACTTACTGTCAGTCGTTTTTCTTAAAAAATCGCCTTTATCGTGGCTGCTGCTGTCAGATTTGGGGCCAGATGTATGAAAGATGTATAACCACAAACACCACGGATACACAATTTCCTCACAAAAAAAACTGGTGTTTATGAATGAAGGATGTGCTGTGAGACAGTGCGCACCACCTGTCTATCGCAGGAGATGAAGGCAGCTGGACTTGAGAGATGAAGTCAGTCTGAAACTTTTGAATGTTTTGCTGCAACTACAGCAAATTACAAATGTTAACGCTAGGTGTATGTGCTAACTATCACAACTACTGCTGATTTACTCCGTACAGTGTTTCTGTCAGGGATCTTGGGAACATGTATGCTCAACTGTAAAGTGTTTTCTGAAGCCAGTTTCACAGCGAGTTCTGCTAATAAACTCATTTTTAACCAGTCTGTAGTTTCATCTTGCTGATTAAAACGTCATCACAAGGACAATTTACAGATAAACTGACACATGTAAAATGTGAAAACGGCTTAGACCGGCACTGTTAATGAGCCAATTAACCGCCATATACTGGATATCTCCTGTGTCACGCTGTGGTCTCTGACACGGTCGCGTCACTCACGAAAACTAAACCTTATCTGTCATGTGTGTAGCTGTAAATGCATTAAAACATGTGGCTGTTGACTGTTTCCTGTGAGGTTGCATTGGTGTTAATGAGAAGGATAAATCGAGCTGGACTCTCTTTGGGTGTTTGTGGCTGCGTTTTTGGCTTGTGTTTCACTCAGCTGTCATCACAGTCTTGTTAAGTTTGATAACTCAGTGACGCTTTGAGGAAATTTTCAGCCTTGATTTTGCTTGCCCATTATTTTAATTAGGGACATATTTTTGTATGGATTTGTTTGTGTTTTTTGGCCAACAATAGATCGGGGGGGTCAAACGTGTGTGGGTTATATGCATCAATTTTTAGTTGAGCATGAAAATTGCAACAAATGTCTGCTGCTGATTTGGATGTCAGCCTGCTCACCAGTTCATACAATTATTGTTTTGTTTTTTTTGTTTTTTTTCGTTAATCAAAGGTGAAGATAAGAGGATGTTAACGGTCTGGGCCACTTGAAGTGCACCTTGGCTGCATGTTGTAGCCCTGATCTAAAGGAGCTTCAACTACTTTTGAATTTGTCAAAAATAAATAACTGACTACAATAAAATTTCCCTTGAAATTCTCAGAATTTCAGAAAACTGAATTTTACCACCGTACCGTTGAAACATCAACTTCCTCCTTCAAGGGTCTCTTAGACTTGTGTTCAATTTTCTAAAGCAGAGCGCATAAATGCACTAGAACATTTCAACCCACGGTTGAATTAATTACCAGAATACCACTGATGTCATTGTGCTCCTCAGGTAAGCATATTCTAAGTAGTGCTGAGATCTTTGCTCATCCACCAGACGTAAAGAACAGGCTGGAGTGCTGTTGGATGCTACGTTGAGGAGAATCTGACAGTCTGACATGGCGCGAACGAGGTGGGAACAGTGGGTGGCAGGAGACAGGAGTTTGGCTGGTGTCTTGAAGAGTTGTTGCAATGATTCGCTGCCAAGTGCGCGCTGCAACGCTGGCGCAGCTACACTTTTGACTTCGCAGCCTAGTTAACTTCAGTTGACGGTCTCATTGTTCCGTCTTTGCACAAAATTGCTGCAATTGCTTCAACGAAAGTATGCAATATTAGTGGGGGGCTTGCAATTTTAGCAAATTCCTGCAATTTTTCTGTATTAGACGCATCAGATTGACCCATCAAAAGTTACCGGGCATGCATTGTAATCGGATACATCATTACATCGCGCCAGATGGAATTACAGTCTGGAGAGATGCTCACATCTGCTGACAGAATAAGTATGAGAGTCGAAGCCAAAGAGCTTGAACAAAAAAGTAAGCTGAACTATCTTGGACTCGCTGCCAAACAGCAGTGACACTAAAAGTACAACTACAAAGTCGGACGACTTTTCCACCACAGGGCACCGGAGAATCGTGTCTTTGTCTCCATCCGTAGAACCGTCACAGCTTTCAAAATCTTTCTTGGAGTGACGCATTTTGAAGTTGAGCTTAAAATTTAAATCCATAAAGCAAAGGGGAGCTGGGACAGAGGCTGTGGAATGCATGTTGATTTTTTTATTAATGTTTTTAATTGCCAGGATGTTGTCTTCTTTTCTTAAACTTTGAAGGAAAATAGAGAAATACATCAAATTGCACCGGTTTTCCAAAAAAAACTGATTGAGAGATCAAGTTTCTAATCAAGAGTCACTTCGAAAAAGTCAGTAGAGTCCAAGAGAAGTCAATGTGTTTGTTGACTGTTTATGTACTTCATACTTGTGTGTTTTGTCTGTTGCTGTGTGAATGTTGTTGTTTTGATCAGCAGCTGACCACTCGAATTCCCCTCAGGATTTGTGACGCATTACTGGCAGAGCAGCTCATTTTAGTTTGGAGCGAGTGTTCTTTCTCCCTGTTTCTCAGCCTATAATACAATAACAAGTCATTAATTTAGTGGGTCATGGATTTGCCCCTGACGCCGCAGTTACAAATCATCTTGATCTCTATGTCCTCTCAGAGCGAGCGCTCCTAAGAGAGGCCAGGAAGCCTAAAAATGACTTTTCCGTTCACCATGATAAAAGAGGTGTTTTTCTTTAGATGGGGACGATAAGAGGACTGACGGGTGGAGCCGGCACTGGCCTCACACTCTCCCCTGTAGGTATTGTGTGTTTTAGCGTGACTACATGGGAAATGAATTTGTCCGACCGCAGGTTCAAGTCTAAACAACACGTTTTATGAATCTCAAGGCAGAGTGCCTTTGAAAAGGAGGAGATTTAAGGTCACGTTCCCCACATCTGTGCGATGCATCACCTCTGAAGTCGTGACTGAGCGAGACTGTGCAAAAACACAACCAGGAAAAGGGAAATTCCCTTAATTTGGAAGCGGCTACACCTTGAGATTTACACTTGTATTAGCTCACAATTATAAGTAGCACAGAAATAGTCGTGTCTCCTCCATCGAGAGACGGTCGATTGTCGACTAATAAATTAATATTTTTAAGAAAAAATATTTGAGTGGTTTCAGTTTTTTGAATGGGAAACGATTTTGTTCTTGACTCTGATTATAGAGTAAAATATTTAACCAAAATAAGACAAATAATTGCAGATTAATCAGTACTTCCATATCCAACACCATGATAGATTTGGAGTAGGGCATTATTATTTTGTAATTCTGAATTTGTATTGACATAATGTAGTACACCATGTAATATTCTTCAGTATGATGTACTGTATAAAAAATAATAGAGAAAAAAAAACATTTTAGTACCGTCCAAAACAAGCACATCACAGAAACCCCTCACTGCAATAATCGCCTGCAGA
>JAUESF010000052.1:8779145-8789781 GCA_032274765.1 Malacoctenus tetranemus
AGAGAGAGAGACAGAGAGAGAGAAGGGTTTTAAGTCACTGCGGCTGGACGTGTAGCGCTTTGGAGCTCCATACAAATGAAGTCTCCAGACTATTATGAAGGAAAAAGGAAAAGCACACAGTCTCACTGAGTCAGTTACAAACGCAACACAAGCGATCTGTCTGCAGCTCGTTGGTTAACTAAGTTACGTGGCAGTGGACTGCGCTGCCATCTACAAAGGAGACACTGCTTCCTGTTTGTCGACTGTTTTGAAGGAAGTCTTTGCTCACCCGGACAAACAGAGGGCATAAATATTCATACTTCCTTTTTAGAAATGTGAACCGTACAAATTTTTCCCCAACCTTTGCTTTGAGAGCAACTGCCCTTGATGATAAGAGTATCATTTAAATGTCTTTTTCCCTCCATTTCCTCTGTTTTCTCTCAGCCATTATCTCCCACCTATTCGCTCTACTTTTTCCCTCCAACACAGTGTTAACAAGCTGCTTCCCCCTGCTATCTACTGTAGGTGAAACAGCTGCACAGAAATGACAAGGTGAGAGGGCGCTAGTGTGCGCCCGCGCGCGTGTTTTCTTTTCGGTCGGCAGTGCATCATGTACGTGTGTGTCCGCCTGTGTTTACATGAGTGTATAGCGGTGCTTGTACCGCGTCATGTGTGACCGCCAGACTCTGTCGGGGGCTCATGTTGCCCCCGACGGTAACAATAATCATGGGATTTGATTGCCAGCTCCCAAGCCCCCCCCGTAATTGATGAGTCCAATATTTACTGTGTTACCTGTGTGTTGTAAACATTCATTACGGGGTTCCTTCCCAGATAGGTGAGCAGGGGAGGAGAGTGGGACACGTCCAGCCTGCAGGGACCAGCTGTCAGTTTGACTAATGACAGAAATGAATAAAATCTCATAATTACTTTAGAAAAAAAGGACAGTCTCCTCCTTATCTCGGCCCAATATGCATTTTAAAATTTTTTGGCGGGTTTATTAAATTCCGACCCAGCCCCCCCACCTCGCCCCCCCACCCGCCCCCACCCCCCCGCCTCCACCCGGCCCCCGCTGTAATACATTACAGACAGAGGCAAGTTCTCAAATTTCAAATTTAATTTTCCGCTCGCCATACACACAGAGTCGCTCTAATCAGATTGGGACATTATTGTGTTTCTATTGACATTAGCATTGTTATTATTTTGTACTGTGTAAATATCAGTAACCGGAGCACGCCTGGCTGCTTTGCCAGGAAGGGATTATTTTGTGTATTTATTTTGTTCTAATGCTCTTCCTCGCCCCCCCCCACCAAAAAATGTCCCTTCAAGATGATATCTGATGCCTTCAGTTATTATCAGGAGATGCCGTCTCTGGATGCTGTGATGCAGTGTTGTTCCATCGCGGACCTGCGACGAAATTAAATCGAGAGGCCGGGTGTCTGGAGTTTTCACGTCTGCTTTCCTGTGACACCCCATGCAGGTGACACCGAAGCGACGAGGACGCGCCGTATGCCACCGAGCTCCAGACACGGGGACAGCACGGAGACACATCAGGCCGCAGGACGGCGGGGCCACAACAGGTCAGCGCATGCTTTTAGAGCTCTTTGTTGTGCTCTGTGCACCTAATTAGATGATTCTGCAATACCGCGCATGTGTTTTGAAGTTGGCAAATGTGGTTCGCTGTGTACGAAGACTCACAAACTGGCTGCATTGTAGTGAAGTGCAAAGCTCTCAGCGAAATCAGGTATTAAATATAGAGGGATGGAGGGATAGATTAATGGCAGCGGGAAAGGAGAGAGAGTGGAGCAGAGGGAGGGACGGGGGGGAGGGGGGGTGCAGATATGGGGAGAGACAGAGCAGTGATATACAGTAGGCTCTACTTAGACCAGTCGACTCCTCTGTGCCATTAGGCCTAACAGGAGGTAGTCTGCGAAGGCCAGAGTGTAGAAGTAAAAGACAGCACTGCTATCAAATAAACAGCAGCATTGGCCTGGCTGTGCACCGCGTCTCCACGTGCGTCACGACTCACGGCCGCTGGTGCTCTCTCGAGTTCTCGCGTACGAAACTCTAAAAATCAGACGGAACTCAGCTTGATTCTATTTGAGTAGCTGCTCTCTAATGTCTTTTTTTTGGGCGGGGGGGCAAGTGGAATCCCACATAGAAGCGTGTAATATGGCATATTTGTGTCTTATGGGGGCAGACAGCTGATCGTGTCCATTTGTCATGCTGTCAAGTTAATTACCAGATTGAAAAGGAGAATGAGATTACCCCTCCCCCTTTCCAACAGACACTCGCGCCTCCTTGCTGACACACACACACTCGCGCACACAAACACAGAGGAACCTGCACACTTAAGTGCCACAAGGAAATTTTCAGTGTGCCATTGTAACAACTTACTGGAGTCGAGTGAACAACATCTGAAGTTATGAGAAGAAAATGCACAAGGTCAGGTTAATGCCTACAGCTGTGACTCTGTGTGTGTGTGTGTGTGTGTGTGTGTGTGTGTGTGTGTGTGTGTGTGTGTGTGTGTGTGCGTGTGCGCGCGTGTGTGTGCGTGTGTGTGTGTGTGTTGCCGTGCATGATGCAGGCGAATACTTTTGCGTACTTTACTTTACCACCATCACGGGAAAAGAGGAAATCTTCCGGCTCTTTTGAAGGTCTTGTTAAAGCGTCTTTCTTTCTTTTTCCTTTGCTTTATTCTTGCTATCCTGCCCGCTAAAGAGCAAGCTCTCAGCCACAAGTGAAAGCAATTTTTATGTACTTCATCTCTGTGCTGTGCAAAGAAGTTTGTGTCTGTACTTGTGTAATCAAAGAGGACACTTTGAAAAAGAAGACAGATCATTAGTGTATAATGAGCTGAAGTACTTCAGGCAGCTAGGAGGATATCCTCAATAAGTGATGGCTTAAGGAGATGGATACAAGAGAGTGGAAATCAGATCCTCTCAGCTGCAGACAACCTTTCTTCTCCCCAGGTGAGTCCTCTGTCTCCGTGCATGTTTGAAGCAAAGTGTAGCTCAAACAAACCAGCTAAGAGCATTAACAAAGTCTTTCGGCACCCCACCGTCAGGTCTGCAGGTCTTGAGAGTGCTCTTGTGTAGCCGAATGCTCGTGTTATGAGGACTCACGCTGGAGATCTGAGCTGTACGATCACCAGGCTGCCGACGCGTGTGGACGGCACCTACAAAGCGTGTCAGCCCCACCGATAAGAATCCAGGATAAAAAGCCGTTTTCGTGCGCTGCCACTGACAAACAAAAGTATCATAGGGAAGACAGCGAGCGGCTTTGATAAGCTTGCGGTGGTACTAAATGAATTACAATACAGGACAGTTTAAAGCTTGTTGCAAACTTAAAGACAGCCCAGGACCCTCGGGAGCCAACACAAAGAGCACAGGGATATCAAACGGGTAATAAAAGGAAGGTGATTCAGTCTTGCACATGTGTGGAGCGAGTTGATTCATTAAAAAAAAAAAAAAAAAGCACCTTGATTAAACACTAGCTCTCTTTCTCTCCATCTCATGTTGACAGGCAGTAGCTTTATCCAGGAGCCCAGAGTAATTAGTTTACCTGTTTCAGCGCAGACCCTCTAATGCAGCAATTCTCCAATATCCTTGTTGATCATGTAACAGTGCAGCTCTATTAATATCTCCCTCCCCCCACCCCCCCACCCCCACCCCCTCCCCCGGGTTTTGTGAAGCCGGGGGCCGCTTAGTTGAGACGTGATGAGGCTCAATGACGGCGCCCAGCTGGCCAAAGTTCCGCAAGGTTGGCCTTTGTGACATCACTGCAAGTGGCGCGTGACAAAACGCCAGCGCGCCGGCCGCGACCCACAAAATAATGTCCGACAGACGGGGACAGGGGCCATATTGGCACGCATGCCTACCAGACACCCTCTTAGCCCGTCTTCCGCCGTCATCAGAGGCAGGCTGGGTTCTCCAGGTGTCAAATGCACAGCGTGCTTCGGCAAAAGGAAAGTTGCTCCTTGTCAGGTGATGACAAGTAAGTGGCAGGCGAGAAAAAATTAAACGCATCACCCTGTTCTTTTTTTTTTCCCTCCTCCCTCCTACTTTCTCATGCTGTCAATTAGTCTCAATCAAGCCCGTCACATCTGTTTAGTGTTGGTGTGGCAACTCAAGTCTTTCTACCCATCCATCAGCGCATAATAAATACGGTCTATAATATATGTTATTCCAACATTTCTGTCAGCCGTTGGCAGCGGCGGTCCTGCGTAATTGTCCTGCCGCACTGGACAAAATGAGCGCCGCCACGTTTGATCGCGACAGGAGGGAGTAAAAAACAAATGAAATCCTCCGACTTGTTCTGGTTCGTCAGGACATGGCGTTCCCTCCAGCCGCGCACACACTCACTCATTTTGCAGTCCTCTGATCGAAGATGTGACGCCGAACCAAGAGGCACAGAGAGTCGTCTTCTAAACCAAGGACATGTGATTGGCCTCTAACGAGTCCTCTCTCGGCTGTGTTTGAGGTGAAGTGGTGCTTATCAATACAGTAAATCTGCTGCAATGTAATATTACCAGGTGAGGGTGTTGGGCGCTCGCTCGGCTAAAAAAAAAAAGTCTTAAGTGATGTTGGAGCGACACTGTCAATCTCAGCCTTCCTATGAGAGTCAATTAGAAGATGAACGGGGCTCCATGTCTTTGGCAGTGGGGAGAAGGCTGTGCCATGGACGCCCTGGGGCAAGGTAAACCGATGGCACAGCTTTGCCATCAGGGACGGCCACGGAGAGAACAATGCTTGACTCTGCTTCCACTTGAGAGACTTAGTATGTTGTTCTGTTGTCTTGCATTTGTGTGCTGTGGATGTGTTTGTCAGACCTTGTGCAGCCCACTCAGATGCACGAGTGGAAGGCGCTGAATATGGTGAAGAGCGTCGCTCCAAAAGGAGGCCGTTTGTACGGTAATAGTGGTGATGGTGAAAATAGATGCTGAGGAGAGCTGATGGTCGCGATAACTGGAAGCGAGATGGCTGTGAATTGGTCATTGTGTATCCAAACACATTTGTATTCCCTGCTGCAACGTGAGAGGCAACGTGTTCAGGATGAATGGTGTTCTGTGCAGAAACATGTTAGCGCACATGTTTGTACTGCGTGTCAATGTTTTTATGCATTGGCTTTTGTGAGAGTAAAACATGCAAATAGAGAATTGTCACCACCCACATTACATTCTGCAGGCAGTATATATTTCCCATTTAACACTGTGTGTGTGCATGAGAGGTACAATAAACAGGCTTTTTACTAATACATATTCAGTCTGCGTTGTTAAGTCACGGAGGTGGTCTTGGAAAGAAGTATTTCATCAAGGATGGAGATCCTCAGGTCATACATAGCGCTTCTTTTCGTGAGAGTTCGACATACTGAAGCAGTGTGCTGCATATCATCTGTGTTGCATTATGTGAATCTCTGGTATTGTAAACTGTTCCTAGCAATGTAAATTTCAGCAGCATGGTGAGGCTACAGCATGGCTCACTCCTGGGAATTATTACATGCTCATTAACTACACAGATATATTCAGGTTGTACACCAACGGTGGCTTTTTTCATTTAATTAAGTGTGTCAATATCATGAGATAATCTAATATCTCCCGTCTCGACGCCGTTTCAGTCGTTCTCAGTGCCGAGTTGAAAAAAGACGGATTTTAATGAGTGGTATGGCTTTATTACCCTCATTATCTTCCAATTAGGTGACTGTACACTACTGTACACCACAGAAATATCAGATACTGTACCCTGCCATAAATACACCACCCCTCCTTTCTGTAAATAAGGAGGAACTCAAGAGCAGACAGCAAAAGACTCCACAAATGGATCATCGGGAAGGCACCGCCTGAGAAACAATTCCACTGAGCTGGGATAAAATGCACTAAAGATAATGAAGTGGCCTTGTGGCCCGCACCAAGAACCGTCCGCGGCTTGAAGAACAACGCGACGACCAAATGAGAAGCATTTATTTTGCAGGTTGACAGAAAGAAAAAACAAGCCAAACGGAAGTATCAGGAGGACGGCGGCCGGGGGCCGACCCTCCTTGTTTCTGTCTCTGTAATGACAACAGGCAGGTCGGTCTTGTCACGGTGAACAGCCAAAGATTGTGTTTGTCGTTTTAAACGGGGAGACCTCTGTTCGCGGACATCGGCCTCCCACAAACACACAAAGTTTGACAAATTCAAAGGATGTCAGGGGCCAAGTGGTGAGCCGCTCAACCAGGGAACATTGAAAATGTTTGATATCTTTTCAAAAGAGATATTGTATATGGAAAGGTTGTGTTGCCCTCAGATCTCTGGACATGTGCTCAGCATTAATGCCAACGATGAAATGTGTGTATGTCAAGCGTTGAACACACCAGAGGGAGGCTGTGCAACACGGGGTGACAGTGGGCTGCATCGTACGTATAGTAACAGCGCCATCCATCTCTTCCCTGCGCCATTACATCCCCCATACGTGACAAAGAACACGCCCTCCACAGCAGCCATTTTCAATTGAACTGCATCTATGTGGTGTTTGACCTATTTTCTGCCCACTTGCCTTGTGTTTTGTAAAAGGAAGGGAATAACGGTTCCACTGTATTCGAGTCAGATGCGTGATTTGGGGGGGGGAGGAGCCCGTCTCCGCGCACATGTGTACCGTGAAATGCAAGTGGCGGACGAGTGACACTGTCAGCTCGCTTTCTCCACCTTGTCTGTTGTTGGCGGAGCGTAGGAGCCCGTGGGCTGGACAGGCGGAGGCTATAGGGTCATTGTATGTTTGGAGAGATGCGCTGAGTGAATAACCTTTCCCGGTAACAGCTGTCAGAGCCGCCAAAGCAGAGCAGAGGACAGAGGGGAAGGCCCGACCAGGCCTAACCCGGACATAAGGCTGCGATGCGGGGGTGGGGTGGATGGCAGCGGGGGTGGGCGTGGGCCGGACTTTCTGCCAGCCTGCGACACCGAGCTCCAAGGGTTTTTTTTTTTTTTTTTTTGATGGGTGGCCACACCGAGCCTTGACGGGGGTCCCAGCACCCGGGCAGCTTATTGTTTAACAACACTGCTCATCTCCTTTGTTCCCCCCAATGCAGATTCCATGCACAGCAGTGCCGAGCACACAGGCCCAACAGCGGCCTGGGACGCCGCCTTTGTCGAGGTGTCACTCGCCAACGCAGCGTCTCAGCATGGTTCACCACTGGGCATGACAGGGGATGCAGACCCCATGAAGAGGGATTAGCACCGCACCTATTGTCTGAGGGCACGGTGGTGCTGGATTTGGCTGCATGGCTATTCAACGACTGTATTCCCATTCTTTGGGACTTGACAGAGACGCTCAGAGGCCCCACTTTTGTTCCGCCGCAGTATCAGAATGTGTCGGTGTCGTGCCCCCGGCCGAGGCCCTTATTATCCACGCTGACATGACGAGGAAAGGTGCGTTGGAGGATTCTGTTATTGCTGTCTGCCGCCTGACCTGCAGGTTACAGTGTTTTTTAATGGGTTAGGTAGAAGCTTGCCTCTCATGTATAATTTACTGTTGATGCTGTTCTTGTGAAAAGAGAGCATGTTGACCGAGACTTAACCTATGGCCGGATTTGATGTTATGAATACAAAATTAAGAGATTTTGAGGGGGGCTCATTGGTTTTGTTTCATTTCCATTCTTTTCCCAGTCAGATTAAGTCCCACCCATTTGATTTAACACGAAGTGCTTTAAATAAATTTGAATTTCCCAACTCGCACAATTACAATATGAGTAAGCGCTCTTTTTTCCAGACTTTGTGGCAAAAAAGGGCAAAAAAAAGTCGGTCCTGTTCAGCAGTTATATGGAAGAAAACCCACCTTTTTTTAACAGTCAGTATGTAGTCCCAACCAAAAACAAACTACTTGAATACAAAAAACATTTCATTAATAAAAACAATATCAGCCCCTTGTCTCCATCCAGCTGGGAGCCACGCGGTAATGGATGTTTAATATACCTCGCTGTGTGCTGTGTCCGTTCAGAGGCCAGAACCTGCTGCCCAGCCCCATAGTGCTCATTTCTATGTTGAGAGAGCAGTTTGGGCAGTAAAGCAGTGTGGAAAATAGTGATGGATGGCTCCTTGTTCCCTCATAGAAAAGGGAGGCAGTGAAGTTTTTTTTTTTTTTACTTCTTTTTTAGATTAAGGCCGCCACTCAAGGAGATGCAGGTTTACAGTAAATGTACTTTTCTCCCCTCCATTGTGGTGTCTGGAGAAAGCTTTTTCCAGCCTCTGAATTTCTAACATTTTTTCAGTCTGGGTCACTTTTATGCGAAACTGTCTCACCGCGACAGGCTCACCTCCTCCGACTGCAGAAGATGAAGCGTCTGATAGGTTGCCTGAGATCTTCTCTCGAGCTCTTGACTCATTATTTCAGGCAATAAACAATGAGTCATTGAGAAAATTTCCCCCTGCTGGGATACAGAAAAACACTTTCACATGCAAACAAATTATGTGATCGTTCTGCAATTGTGCGCGCTTTGCCAAAGCATGCTCCAACGTTGATGATAGCGTAAACAAAACTCCATTGTGACTTCATCCGGACTTAAAGCTGAATTGCTGACATATGCTTCCCTGTGCACCACGCTGGTCCGAGTTTGACTTTTTTTTTTTCCCCCTTCAGCTCTGTTTATCAAAAGATTTTCCACATACCTTTCCAGGATATGCTGAAATAAAGAGAGGAGAAAATCCTGCAGAGCATAGCTCACCGTGGGCTGTGCCAAGGAGCAATCCCCAGACAAAAAGGAGCGCCATACCTCAGAAGTACCACAAGTGCTGAAATTGATATTTCTATTACCAGCTATTACAAACACACTCGTCTTACAACTGCTTCTCATTTGCGGGGATTAAGAGGAGAAACACTCAGAGAACCATGAGTCGAGGATGCCATCGCTGTTTTTTTATTTCCCCCCCCCTAATCTCCTCTTCTTGCGCTGGTGTTGATGTCACTGGAAGGTGAGCAACTGGGTCACGGCTGGCTCAGAGGTTTCACTGGCCTCCATCCTTGTCAGACAGCCTTAATGAGGAGGTTCCGCTCTCGCCATCAGCTGGGAATGATGGCCGCCATAAAGGCCTTGATTGCAGCTGCTTTGGAGAACGCTCCTCCACACGCTAGAGTGACTCTTGAACTCCTTCAATCATCTGTTTGGTCCCTGTGCAACCTCCCATCTCCTCAGATCCTGTCGTCAGTTTATCATCTTTACTCCTGCTGCCTACCAGACACCGAGAATAACACCAGACATTGTAGCTCAGCTAAAATAGAAAGTTCTTTTTTTTCTTTTTTTTCCAAACGAGCCAAAATAATTTTGCTGTGTACTAACGCTGTTGGAACTTCTGGAGATTAGCTTCATTGATAATCCGAGATTTCTCAATGTAAAATAGGCACAAGCCTTTAATTTTGATTCTCTTGTAATCATGGTGTGGACATACTTACACCCCATCACTAGTCTGTCAGGGGAGACTCTGTTTCTCTAATTTCCTGCAGTTTTTTGTGTTTCTTGAAGAATATTTTGCATCTTTTTTTCTTTTTGCCATTGTTTACCATTGGATTATTTTTGAAGATTTTTTTTATGTTGTCCACATCCTCTTTCTTTTCATCGTCTTTTCTTTCTTTTCATCGTCATCGGTTTGTGGGATATGGAATATTATTTTATACTGATTTTGTCTGATAAATCAACAATCATGTTTAATAGCTCTTCTCTGTTTACATACTTTCTATCCATATGTAATGAGGAGTACATTTGGCAGAGGGAAACCCTTTGGCAAACATAGTCAATGCACAACATAGATACTGGATGGAAAAAAACAAAACCAAAAAAAAACAACACTTCTTTTTTTGCAGAGACAAGGAGGGCCTTTAATGTTGTGCCTGGATCGCTGCAGTCAACCTGTTAAACATTAATCTCTTCATAAACAGCCTGAGAAAAAAAGGAAAACGCACTTCACTGCACATTTACCTGTTATACTGAACATCATGTTGGCTTGTTAAAGCCCCGGTCCATGACAGCAGGGTGGCTCCCCCTGTTGAAACAATGTCTCTGCACCACAGGCTGTGTCGGCTGTGTAATCTGCTCCTTCTGAAATATTTATGTTTCTTTTTGTAGTCATTTGATTTTGAAAAAAAAAAAAAAATCCTAATATATCCTAATGAAATCCTAATATATGTGCTAAAAATGTTTTTTTTCTACAAAATAAAGTATTTATCAATTTTTTTCCCTGTACGTAGTAACCAAAATTGTGTTTAAAAACGCAAATTAAAACCTATAGCTGCACGTAATTGCACATAAAATTCTAGCTTTCCCCTGTATCTCTAAGAGGATAATAAAAGTGTGGTAAAGGAGGCCAAGCAGGGGAGGGTTTCTTCAACATCGTTTGGGTAACCACAGCCGAGTGTGGGCGGCGACCAGACATGGCAGAACGCTGGAAGAGGTGTCCCACTTTGTGTAGGTCGCTTCCAATTGACTGGATCACCACGTTCATTTACAATCAGCCCTGTAATTAAGGGGAACCAACCCAGAAATTATCAATCAGTTAATTACTGGGATGCAGCATAACAAATCCAGCTCCTGATTGAAGCCCAACGGCTGCCCTTACAAGATGCTGTCGTCATCCACATGAAACCAGAGAGCTTTGTGAGTTGACCAACAAAACAACAATTTGTCTTTGTGAAGACTC